>CM040395.1:105320868-105801271 GCA_022702515.1 Ilyophis sp. 1 JC-2022
AAGCCAAAATACTGAAGTGCAGTGGATTCGGTGAGTAATCCCCACTGCTACCTAGTTAAGAAATTTATTCACATTTTTCGAAAAGAAAAGTCAGATCATTACACCAGATCCCGATATGAGGACCAAAGCATTAGAACGTGTCACATTTTTTAACGATCAATTACTTAAATTAGCCTTTTATTATGTTCTAGCCCGCCACCTAGTGGCTCAGAAAAAAATTGGCCCGAGGCCAAATTTACTTGCCGACCCCTGCTCTACAGTATGTATACTTTTGCCCCGGGATTGCATTTTTCTGTTGTTTTTTTATATTCCTAGTCATTTTGAATCCAAGGAAAATCTTTACCTTAATCTACCACATACAACGGGGGAAATAAGTATTGGACACGTCAACAATTTTATTATCAATCATATTTCCAATGTAGCTATTCACATGAGATTTTGACCAGACATTGGTATTAACTCAATAAAATTACACAGCTAAAGAAATTGTCACGTTCCAATTCTTTTTTTAAAGTTATGTGCAATAAAGTGAAATGACACAGGAAAAAAGTATTGAACACGTTAAATTAAATGTGGTAGAAAAGCCATATTTTTTATATTTGGTTGCATATCCTTTGCATGCCATGACTTTAGGATGTCTGTGACCCAACAAGATCAAAAGGCTCTTGATATCTTATTTGCTGGTAGTCTTACAAGCGATACTATAACAGCTCTGCATTTGAATGGATCTCTATGGGAATTGGGGGGTGAGACAAGATTTAGCTGTAAATTACACTGGAACAATATACATCGTTGGCTAAGTGGCTCTAAGTCATCAAGGGTCTGATGTATTAAACAAGCCTTTAACCATCACTCTGCTGCCAGAAATACAGTAGATATGGAAGGATCACTTTAAGGGTTGTTTCTCCTGACAGATTTTCCTATTGAACTCTATGGAAAAGTAAGTCAGGAGAAGAAACCCTTCAAGTGATCCATCCATATCTACTGTATTTCTGGTTAAAGGCTTGTTTAATACATCAGACCCTTGATGACTTAGAGCCACTTATCCAACCATGTGTTCTATACTGTTCCAGTGTAATTTACAGCTAAATCTTGTCTCACCCCCCAATTCCTATAGAGATCCATTCAAATGCAGAGCTGTAGTATCGCTTGTAAGAGTACCAGCAAATAAGATATCAAGAGCCTTTTGATGTTGTTGGGTCACAGACATCATAAAGTCATGGCATGCAAAGGATATGCAACCAAATATAAAAAATATGGCTTTTGTACCAAGTATTAAATACATTTAATTTAGCGTGTTCAATACTTTTTTCCTGTGTCATTTCACTTTATTGCACATAACTTTTTTAAAGAATTGGGACGTTACAATTTCTTTAGCTGTGTAGTTTTATTGAGTTAATACCAATGTCTGGTCAAAATCTCATGTGAATAGCTACATTGGAAATATGTTTGATAATAAAATTGTTGATGTGTCCAATACTTATTTCCCCCATTGTATCAGTGCACAGTAAATTGGAATTAACGATTGCACTACAGTATGTGAAATGCTCTCAAAATGCGAAAATAAAAATGGGCCTATCAATCATATGGGAAAGACTTATGAACTTATATATGTAGCCAGAGAGACCAACCACATTTTAGACGCAAATCTTTTAAAATATCGGTAAAGGGAAAATCCCCTCCCTAATGCGTTATTTATAAAGCTTGCGTAATATGAGACCGTGAAAAAGGAAAACTGCCGTTACGCTGGCCTGTAGTAAATTGTTTAAAGCACTCCAGAAGACATGGGATATGCCGTTGCTAAGGTTATAATGTACTCTATTGGATAAAAGAGCCGACAATTCAACCAAAATTAACTGTAATGAATGAGACAGGCTTGCAGTGCATGGGGGGTATTACGAGTTGACGTTTCAGATAGTGTAATAGCGGTATAAAGTGTTGTATATTTCTCAAACCGATTGTACCAGACAATAAATGACCATTGCATTTTGAAAGAAACATCTCGATGTGTAAAACCAATGGTAGGATTGTATACTAATTTCATATTTAGTAGCATATATTGCTAGTAGAATACATGATAGAATGAGAAAATACTTTCACATGTTTATTTTGCATTTGAGAGAGCAGGGCTTTTCACGGCTTTTCTGGCATACGATCAGGCGATTGTTGGGTTTATCTTGACGGAATTCTAATTTTATATGATGAATAAATGTATTTATGAACTCAAACATAGATGCTATTGTACACTATGTCATGCATGGGTAGGTATAGACTGGGTGGAGAGGTGCTTGTTAAATGGACTTGCTACGGGAAAATAATGACACTTAGAAACTACGCATTGGGCATAAATCGTCATGAATCGTCTACCAATAAAGTTAAAACACAGAGTTTGTGATTTCCACTAATAGTTTGGCTGCAGGAGTAACGAATGTCTCAGTTGCGCAAAACGCATTTGCACAAATATGTTAAGCAGTCCAACACACAAACTCCACCTCCACGACTTTCCTCCATACACGCAGTGTTGCGGTCTCTGTACACGGAGCACCGAACTGCGTCAACCCCAGTCGTCGCCTCACTCCTCCCCCGCATTATCTACACCTTCCCGTCCCTGGTTGCCTTTTGAAGATTGCCTGCACTCCCGGATCAGTCCCGACATCTTCAACTCCAGTGAAGAGCGATGGTAAACTTTGTTGCTGCAGATCCAACGGACATTCCCAAGCATATGTTGCGAATGCGTCTCCATGGTGACGACCACAAACAAAATTATCCTGACTAGACAATTTGTCAATATTATGAAAACAAGCAGCAGGAGTGCCCTGAAAAATCTTCAGCCTGCTTCCCTGTCCCACAACAGACACACAGCACATTAAAAAAAAAAACACAACAAAATGCATTCAAATTATCAAACACGAACACGAGAGACAGCTGGACTACATGTCGCCATTACAGCACCACATGACGCTATATAAAAATATTTCTCCCTGGGATATAAATGCATAGGCTACAGAACATACAAAGTTAACTCTTATCAGAAAACTTGAGAGATGTAGCATAGTTGGTATCTGTGAGGAGATTGGCGGTAAGAGCAGTAGCTATAGTGCAATGGAGCTGTTATGTAGGCTAACGACCAAACAATGCCCAATGCCATGCTGTTCTGGTGATGAAACCATAGAACATTTTTTACTCTAATGTCCCTGGTGAAAAATAGTCTGGATAGCAATGTTTGGTATTGCACTGAAAACAGAGACAACTTTTGCATATAGAATATTTGAAGGCAATAGCCATGTAGCTATGTAGGCTATTGTTAAAATTAAATAGTTTAAAACTTTACATCAGGTTATTCATCTTGCTTTTATGTGTATTGTCCCTCAAACCGACAAGTCGCTTCCTCACAACGGCGAGTCGCTGTCAAGTCGACGAGTTGCTTCTCCACAATGGTGAGTCGCTCTCAAACCGATGAGTTGCTTCTCCACAACGGCGAGTCGCTCTCAAACCGATGAGTCGCTTGTTCAGAACGGCAAGTCATTCTCAAACCGACGAGTCGCCTCTCCACAACGGCGACTCGGAATAACATGATGCATGATGATAGTGGAGGGGAGACATGCTTGCATGGGTATGTCAGATACCTCTGCGCAGTCTGCGGGACTTCAGGGGGCTGCAGGCTTTGACTGGTTGGTGACACTGGTGACTTGCTGGCTAGCTAGCTAACTGTTATTTAAAGCAAGGTAAAGCTTGTTGACTGTAGGCTCATTTTAAGCTGTGCTAGGCTGGTTTAAAATAAAAACAATGTGAAAAAATAAAGCACTGCTTGTATGACTTTCATAATTAATGGGTCTAATCAGATCAGAACAACATCATTTGCAATGGCATCTGAAGTAAACTATACTGTAGCACGGTGCACCACCTACAGTGCCCTCCATAATGTTGGACAAAGACATATCTTTTACTGATTTGGTTCTGTACTGCACAATTGTAGATTTGTAATGAAACAATTTACATGTGGTTAAGTGCAGATTCTCAGGCTATTATTAAGCTATACATTTTGTTTTGTAGGCTGGCACACACCTCCTCCCCTCTTAACACTTGTGTTGTCATCCTTGAAAATAAATTACATCTGTCAGAGAAATAGACATGTTCATTTTTTTACGGTCTTGAGTTAGCTTGCTGTTAGCAAAATATTGTTTGTTTTGCTGCTCTAGTCCATCTTCTTGCATATAACTGGGATGAATAAGGTGAGACTGTGCCATCTCATGGTCAAATTAATGAATTGCATGCTGTGCCATCTAGCTCTGCCCATTATGATAGCACAACAGTGGTGGCAAACTGGTGGTAGTGGTGACTGTTCTGGGATGCGATTTGGGATTGAAAATAATCAGCCGTTCTGGACAAGCGACTCGCGGTTTGAGAGCGACTCACCGTTCTGGACAAGCGGCGCGCCCCCGTTGTGGAGAAACGCCTCGTCGGTTTGAGGAAGCGACTGATTTGACTAGTTTGATACTGACTTGTCATTGTGGAGAAGCGGCCAATGTAGCACGAAACCATCACTGTTTGTGTATTAAGCTCTTGAAAAAGATTGGGCATATAGCCTACGTTAGCTAACCTATATCATTTGTGAGGGGTGACACTAATAAAAGAAGCCCAAACAACTAGGTTAGCTGTCTCTGCCCATATGCAAAAGGTCTGTAAAAATCCTATAAAAACCACATATGCCATATAGGCTACAATAGCCTACTTACAAAATAAATATGTGGTAGAGAACTAGCATACCCTACATGTCTTACTAAATTATAGAATATAGTTCCCTACATGGTAGCCTACATTGAGAGATTGTAGCCTATACTAATTGTACACAAATAGGCTATATAGCCTAATATAACGCTAATCAACATGATTTTTATAAAACCTCACAAGTATGATCATATATGATTTTTACAGACCGTCTCATTTCAAAGTTAAAAGTTACCGTTCGCACATATGTTCACTAAACTACACGAATAAAAGAAGCCCAAACACCTAAGTTAGCTGTCTCTGTATCTCATTTCAAAACAATGCAAAACAAAGCCAGCCATATTTTAATATGTTAATTTATAGCCCGACGGGGGAGGGAATTGTCAACTAACGAATGCCCTGGCAAAACGGCGAACGTTGATATGACAGCGACGTCGTCGGTCAACAAGGCGCCTAGTCACTTCCTGCCATCGACGTCGGTTTTGAAGCCAGGGAGGTATACTACAAAAGAAGCTTAACATCGCCAGGGTTTCTTTGCGTTAGCTGGCTTCAGAAAGCCTAAACACCGCAATCTGGCTTAACCAGTACTACGAACATGGTTATCAACTTGCTAAGTGAACACAAGCTTTATTAACCCCTTAGTGCAGATAGTCTATTTTGTCTCACATGCGAGACAGTTTTACGCAACTGAGACACGCGTTGCTCCTGCAGCCAAACTATTAGTGGAAAACCCAAACGCGGTATTTTAACTTTATTGGTAGACGATTCGCGACTATTTCTGGCCAATGCGTAGTTTCTAAGTGTCACTATCTTTCCGTAGCAAGTCCATTTAACAAGCACTCCCCACCCAGCCTATACCTACCCATGCGTGACATAGTGGGCAATAGCGTCTATGTTGGGAGTTCATAAATATATGTATTCATCATATAATATCAGAATTCCGTCCAGCAACCAGATAAACCCACCAATAGCCCGACCGTATGCAAATACAGCGGTGCAAATCGCTGCTCAATCAATACCGACATAAACAAGTGAAATCATACAATGCCATTCTACTATCAATATCTGCTATTAAATATGGAATTCGTGTGCAATCCTCCCGTGGATTTAAGCGTAGATATGTCCCTTTCAAGATTCCGTGGTCATTTATTGTCTTGGACAATCCGTTTGAAAAATACACAGCGCATTGGAACACTATTAGACAAACGAAACTAGCTCTGCGTAACCCCCCCTTCCTGATTGCACTGCTGTGACGCTTTCAATTTTATTCTGGTTTGATCGACAATTGTTTTATCCAATAGAAGGCACGACAAGCTTCCCAAAAGTAATTTACATGTGTAATTGAAAGCTTGGATTAACTATTTAAGGGCGAGCGTAACTGCAATACTTGTTATATCACGACAATTTTACGCAGGCATGCGCAGATGACGCATTTGGTTTGACGCATTTGGTATGACGCAATTGGTGTTACGCCATAAAACTGCGCGCAACTTTGAAGTGACTTTTTAGTAGTTTTCCCCCGAAGTCGGTCAGAAGAGGACAACAACAGAGATTCTTCTAATCCCTGTAGCATAGATTCTGTGGAAGAGGTGCCTATCAATATGGGGAAGATATCCTCCTCGACATGTAAGTATTACTGCTTGTAATATTTTGATTATATACATTCGTTTTTCCACTGCGTGCTATATTTTCGTTATTTTTGTATTTGCATCGGTCGTAATAGACCACTGTTAGCCTGCTAATAATGCTGAACATATTTGAAAACACACTTTTTCAGACTCCACCTTGAATAACTACATGTATAAGGCAAATTATATAGTACGTTCTTTCCGTTTATTTTTTATTTTCTATTTGGTTTAGCTATCTCATAGCTTAGAATGTATAGCTGACTGTATTCGGTTGATGACTAGTGATAGCTTCTACGTTGTGAGAAAGTAGCGCTTTCGTGACTTTGCTTCGTAGATTGTGTCTATGACCTTCAATATGCACTTATTGTACGTCGCTTTGGATAAACGCGTCTGCCAAATAACTGTAATGTATTGATACTATTGTGTTCGTGCCGTTCCCGTAGTGGCTCGTGGTGGCCTGCTTTGTTAGAATTCATAGCATTCACAATGAAATTGAGTATTTTAGCGCTGTTCTGTTTGGTTGCTCAGTCGTACGTTATAAACTCCTCAAAAAAAGTTCGGAAACGTTATTTCGGTCGATTATTCCTCCCCTTTAATAATACCAATTGGTATTGTATTTTATATCGTTGGAAAGCCTGATTAGTCACCTTTACAATGAGGTACAACTTGTAAGGATCGTGCATTCGTGGAATGAGCAACACAGCTAACCGTGTGGGTAGCGGCCCAAAAAAATGTGCCAAAATCCCCTGCAATATTCTTCTGTTGGTATTCACTCTCGTTTTGAGTTGCTTGGTGGACTGGATGATTGCACTCTCCCACAGTAATAAGGAAAAAACAACACATATTGGCCATTTTTACACTTTATTCATTTTACACTGTCAGGGACCTCAGTAGCGTGTGGAAGATCCATACGCAGCCACAACAGCTTGGCACCTCCTCCTCATGCTGGTCACCAGCCTGGTCACACACTGCTGTGGGATGGCATCTGCCAGCACTTGAAGCTCAAAACGAGAGTGAATACCAACAGAAGAATATTGCAGGGGATTTAGGCACATTTTTTTGGGCCGCTACCCACACGGTTAGCTGTGTTGCTCATTCCACAAATGCACGATCCTTACAAGTTGTACCTCGTTGTAAAGGTGACTAATCAGGCTTTCCAACGATATAAAATACAATACCAATTGGTATTATTCAAGGGGAGGAATAATCGACCGAAATAACGTTTCCAACCTTTTTTTGAGGAGTTTATTTTATGCCTCGATTTGCCGTGAAGCTAGAACATTGGTAGTGTTTTCCGATATTATTTTATTGTATTGTAATTTCTTTGTGCATAATGTACTCTATGGGGTATTAGTATATCCATGGGTGATGCTTTTCACTTAGGGAATGGAAAATATGTATTCAAATGTACTGTGTCCAGATGTGTGCAAGATGAATGTAAAATAAATAAATAAAATAAATAAGCAACAGTTGTGAAACACACTACAGAGTAATGCCATCCTAGAGCACGCAACAAAATATAACATAATGTAGCATACAGAAGAAAGTGTTTACTGAAGTACAAGAGTGAATGATTTCATATTTAGCTGTGTGTACCACAGTGTTATAATGCTTCTGCATTATGTAATTTGTTCCTATAACATGCTTGACCCTCCACCTCTGCCACTCCAGCAGTGCCCTCTACTGTTCAGAGTGAAGCCACTGCAGGACCAGATCCTTACAGCATACTGAAGACCGTGCCATTGATGAGTGCATGTTGGCCACGAAGGCACCGCACAGGATGAAGCAGTATATGAAGGATAATGGTGAAAAAATGGCACACTTGGCATCAAACACTGAACTGAAACTGTGCAATATCAATGTTTTCATCCATTAAGTGATCGTAAGGTAAAATGTATATGCTTTATAAAGGACAAAAGGCTTTTTAATAATTTCTCGGAGAGGTTTTGGGTAGGTTATTGGACACCTAGATATCCACCCCCCTGTACTGATCCAAAATAATTCCCACATGAAAATGATAAAAAGGTGAGTTAAATGAGTCAAAACGGTTGATTTGCACTGAAATGTATGATTAGTTTAAGATTTACAGCTATTCACATTTTAGCCAATTTGGATAGGTTTGGAGACCCTGGGTACATCAGGCTACACTGCTTACATTTCGTGTCATAGATCTTTAGTAGTTCTGTATATCACCCTGCGATTATTGAATGCTTGTGGACAAGGAGTTTATGATCCAGGAAATGTGTAGTTTTTTCTGTTTCACTTATGTAGCTCTCAGTATTTTGAAGAAATATATATTTTGTAGCATTTTTTGCAAAGTTTTGCTTGCATTTCCGGCACTTTATTTTGACTTAAATTATGAAAATAAACAAATCTAAGTTTGTACCAAAAAATGGTACACCGGTTTTGTTTCATTTAAGCCATTTACCAAGTTTATGTGATGCTCACACCTGGAGTTATAAAGCCTTAAACAGAGTACCCCCATGATTTACCAAATATGCCATCTGCACTAAGGGGTTAATGAAGGTAAGTGCGCGTTCCCATAAAAGGGGCGGCGTCTGCAACAATGAGCCTATAGCGGTGCAGCATGGGCTGTACTAGAGCAATGTACTATGGCAAGCCGTTTTAACATTTATTCCTCAAGACTTACTAGTAACTATTCTAAAGTTACTAGTACTTATTTTTTAGTTACTAGCCTCTAATCCAATAGCGACTAGTATCTATTTCAGCTTTACTAGTAACTATTCATTAGATACTAGTACTTATTCTTTATTTACTAGTAACTATTCCAATTGTTACTATTATCTATTTCAGTTTTACTAGTAACTTTTCATTAGATACTAGTAATTATTCTTTAGTGACTAGTAATTATTCTTTAGTGACAAGTAACTATTCCATTTTTACTAGTTTTTAGATACTAGTACTTATATTTTAGTTACTAGTAACTGTTCGGAAAGATATCCCCAACCCAGTAAGTACTAGGAAGATTGATAACGTGATATCTACGTGGCATGCAAATTGGCTGCCAAATATGAATGAGGACCACACTACACTAAAAACATTAATCGGCAAGCCGTTTTAACATTTATTCCTCAAGACTTACTAGTAACTATTCTAAAGTTACTAGTACTTATTCTTTAGTTGCTAGTCACTAATCCAAATAGGCTATAGAAAAAAGTATTTTGTGTTATGTTTTTAGCTGTTTGCCCTGCTAAAAAAATCCTCATCCCACCGTCCAATTGCCGGACCCTGCTGTGTGCTGAGTCGACCACCGGATGGCTTCTCGCTTGCAATTCAATAAAATTTGACAGTACACCAGTGGCGGCTGGTGATCTAAATATAGGTTGGGGCGCTAGCATTAAAAAAAAAACAGAAACAGAAAAACAGAAAAAACAGAAAAAACAAGCCACCTTGTGTCTCAGTTGCATAAGACAGTTTAATTGGCAACAGTGGAGGACAGTTTTTCAAGTAAGACATCACTGATGGTTTCTAATGCCAATTCTGTAGCCTTCATCGAGTTGTTCAGCAATGCTAAGCCTGCCAAAAAAGTTTAGCTTCATACTGTGGCGAGCGTGCAAGTAAGAATGGATTGTCCACAACAAGTTCTCAGCTGCTTAGCAACCTGTGCCCCTTACACCGCACGACTCCAGGTTACTTGTTTATTACGTAAACAAAGCGAGAAGGAACTCAGCGTAACACCCGCTAATGGCGGGGGTCAACCTTTAACACATACACTTTCACTCACGGTGTTCGCATTCAACAGCAACAAACTACAGTAAATTAACACGGAACTATAACAACTGATAACAACTATAACAACTTATAACAACATTGAATTGAAACTGTACATGTAAACGTTAACAGTTAAAGGAAATCGCTAGCACCTGCGATTTCCCATGGCGCATTGCGCCCACAAGTCCGCAATGACGCGACCCAGCTTCCGGGTCGCTACAATACTGTTGTCAAGATGGCTGCGGCTACTTTCATGCCGTTTGCACTTTTCAGCAAGATGTTTTAGGTCTCGTACCCCAGGGAAAGCAATAGAACGCATGACTCACAGCACATCCAGCTAGCCAACTCCGTTTGTCATAACACGAGCGAGAGAAGCCCCGGGTATATGCCCGACCGCGATCACTTGTTTGCTGTTGAATGTGCAAATCTGGTCGCTCTGGTCCAAGTTCCTTTACTCTTTTCTTTTCTTCCAATGAACGCCTTGAGAAAGGTTCTTTTTGCAAAGAAATAACCGAATTTTCTTTGCTTTCTGTTCCACTTGAAGAAGCCATTTCGAATTATCTCTCTCGCTTGGTCTAGGTCTACTAATGAATGAGTAGCAGCCGACTGAACCGAGCCGTACTTGCGCACTCGCAGTGATATCCTGCTAGATGCCGGCTGGGCGTGATAAACATGCCTTAAATCCAATCAAATAATATCATAAACCATGAGGACTAATCAGAAAAGGGTAGGATAGTCCGGGGCGCACAGGCCTGCGTCCGGGGACCTCCTTTTTTGGCCGCGAATCAGGCAGCAGTATCAGGGGGCTCGCCTGAAAATGAATGAGTGCTCTGATTCACCATAACGTTACCGGCGCCCCGCAGTCCCCTGAACATGCATATGTAATGTATTAAACTTTAGACAACGCAAGGCCAACATATAACATGTTTAAGCTACTAAAAAATTAAATAATAATAAAAAATAATAATTTTAAGCTACTAAAAAAAATTTATAATAATAAAAATAATAATTTTTTTTAAACTTTTTTTAAAATTTGTATGTGGGGGAGGGGGGGCGGCGCCCCAGCGCCCTCTATAGGCCGGCCGCCACTGCAGTACACCTAGCCTATTTAAAAAAATCCATTATAAAATAGCCTACAATCAGTGGCGGGCCGTCAGGGCCAGCAAGGCCTTCTCTGCTGGCCTAAACATCATCAGAATATAAATTTAATTTTGATATATTTTTTCCACAAATATGTATTAAATTATTCCCCATAGTCTATTCTCTTCATTTCATAGCTTTCCTCTTGGTTGCGCTGCTTCCAGCCTCAGATCGAGATTTGGAGGGCTGGCCTTTATGTTAGAGCTTTTATCCAATCATATCAGCCATAATGTGTTGCCAGGGTCCAAGAAATCTGCCCTTAGGCCTTCTGAATCAACAGTGCGGGCGCCTGTAGCTTACAGTGAACGGAAACAAACCTGTGGTGTTAACCAATCAGATTTCGAGTTGGCGACACCGGGGCCAGCTAGCAGGCGTATGATAACGTCAGCACGTGCACGTCTTTTGATTGGATACGCACTATTGAGAGGCAGAGCTATGCAGAGATAGCAAACGGAACTTGAATGAGCTCATTTGTGTAGATTTCTACAAGCTGTTTTTTTTCAACCCACAATGGCTGAAGGAGGAGAAGAGATCTATTTGGTCGCAGATATAATTACAACGCCATTTTCAAGACGAACTTTTCAAGAAAAGCTAGACATCGTCAGAAGAGAACGGCCAACCCCGACCCTAGCGAGCCGACGCTAGCGAGTCAAAGTGGACATTCAAGGCTAGGAATACACTTTCACCACTGTCGCAAATATATCCTCATTAACAAATGCAAATGATTTGTTTGTTTTCTTTTATTTTCAGTGAATAGTTTATGTGTCTTTATCGTCACGTTTCTTAAATGAAACTGCTTTAGGTGCGACAATGCGCTGTTTAGTGAACAAACTTGTTAAAGCTCACATACTTTTGGTGGACTTAATAAAACTTTGTAGACTAATCCCTTAAAAGCGCCTTTTATTTTAAAGTTTTGACAGTATCCAAGCGATCTTAAAGCTGGTAGTTTAACACTCTTAATTGTAAATGCGGATTTATTGATTATAAATTCTTCTGAAATATTAATATAACTCTGTTGTACTTGACTATGTTAAGGTGATGCAACGCCCGGTTATACTGTGTTTCTGTCTAAATGTATAGTTTCTAGAGCCATGGCGTCATAATGATGGTATTAAGAGGTGGAATAATTCAGGTAGGACTGTGTAGGACATCACTGAAGGCCTAGGTGTGAAATGCACGGCCCGCCACTGCCTACAATAGACGAATGCACTGGAATATTATATTACCAACAAAAAGGCCTAAAAACTACATCTTTATCTTATATTAGACTAATAAACACAACACGGTGATAATCAATCATGTTAGTCTGATTACAACATTAAGATAGCCTAATTATAAGGCTGTAGGGAAATAACTTTAACGAAAAGCAACCTACAACTTTATTCAGCCAACGATGGATCCACAGTTAATGTGCAACATAACACTTGCATTCTTCAAGGATTTGGATAAATAAATAAATGGGCAATAATATTAGTAATATAATAATAATAATGAAAAAATTGGCTACAGATCGTAAATTAGCCTACGCACGACAAATTGTAGCCGACAAAATAGCCTGAAATTGAAAACCAATAGGCAAAAAACTAAGTCGATGAAACTAAAACCATGAGCCTTTATTTGCGATAGAATACGAAAACATATTTTTTCCATAGTTCTAATAAAAATAAACTAAGACAATCGTCTGGCCTGGTGGGATCTGTTGAGAACGGCCTCTGCCAGTAGCCTATGAGAAACAGTATGAAAGATGAAAGACAATAAGCACGTGCTGCTCAGCGCTTGTTACATTTCATCAAAGATGCGATAGCAGACAATATGGTTTCTTTTTTAAATATTACAATATTACAGAATATAATATCGGGTCGGGTCTCGGGTATTCGGGTTCGGGTGGAACCGTGAAGACCTCTAATTCGCGTAACCATAACGCCCTCTACTGACGAGAATGAGAACATTTCTCTGATAGCCCACAATTAGCCTACATTAAAAGAGTTTGTAGAGGAGCTGTATTTAATGTCTATTACACTTTTCCTAACTGTTCTCTCTCTTTCTTTTTCTACATTCCGCCGGCGGGGCTCATGCCCCGCATCTCGAGAGTTGCTGTCCAGCTTCCTGTCCGCTTGCCCCTCAGCTTGCCCCTCCCTCCCCACCACCGCTGCCATCGGCACCCGGTTTCCCACCATCATTGCCGCCACATCTGGACTGTCATCTAGCTGCTGCAATTTCTACTATCATGGATATTGGCAGTCAGTTTTGACCATGCTGGTCATTAAGATCTAGACCCTGAGCCGACCTGAGGAGAATGGGTTTCCCTCTTGAGTCTGGTTCCTCCCAAGGTTTCTTCCATGTTCGGAGGCTATTGTAATTTTTTTAAAGTGACTAACCATGACACATATATGTTTGGGGAATTGGAAGTTTATAAATCCAATCTCTTCAGGTATTGCAGCTTATAGTAGGCTATCATCAATTCTTAATGTATTATCGTATATTCTTAATTGTCCTAGTAATTAATTTTATGGTGACATTGTGTTATGTGTGAAAAAGATAATCTGAACAGAGCTGAAGAGAAGAAATAAATGAAGACATAATAAAGAAATGTTGGCCGGCGAGTGTTGAAGGTTCGTTCCACAGTGAGTCAGACATGACCGCAAGAACACAGCAGGCTCCACACAGACAAAATGTTTTGTTGGCATTTGTGTGAGATTAACACATGTAACCAATGGTACAGTTATTTATAGATTTTTTTTTTTTTTACATTAATGCAACAACGCGATGTTAACCAGATGACATTCTGCGTTAAAACTTTTTTCTTTGCTTGACAAATGGCCATGGGATACCTGTTCCCATAACGTAGCTAGCCTGCATTCTGCCGTGGTGTCCAGTGACTGTATTGTTTCACGTGATGTCAGTGTCCGTCTGACTTTCAGCATTTCGCTGTAGTACAAGTGAAACATTGAACAGTTAATATTTTAAACGTCTTTTGCCTTTGCAATAAAAATATGTTTCTTAATGTGAAAATAATAACAGTGTAATAAATCAAAAGTATTTAACAGTTGCACATTGTTTTTGTCGAAATATAGCCATATATTGATTTTATTGGCGGTTGGCAAACCGGAGAGCATGCTGGATGTCTGCCTCATGTTTATACATTGAGCCATTTGAATGAAGATATCTCCAAATGAAGATATCTCCAAATAGCTTTTTACTAGTTGTTATTCAAGTTGAGGATATCTCCAATTTAATAGATACTAGTCGTTATTCTGATCTAAGATATCAACTATTTGCTTCTGACAAGTAACTATTCCAATAGTGACTAGTATCTATTTCAGTTTTACTAGTAACTGTGGCAAGTGCGAGTGCCACCTCTCGGGAATAACGTTAGTCCACATAGAAGCGTTTTGGAAAACCCGCTCAGCTCTTTATTTTTTCTTTTGTTTTCTTTAGCGGGCTATGGTTTCCTGGAGTTTTCTACTTCCTCCGTCTCCAGCCAGCCCCGTTCAAGCCTCTCCCTTTTCAAGCTCAGGCTCACTGTCATAGCAATCAGAAACAATTAAACCATTATTCAATCACGCTTTACCGTGATGCTGATTAACATATGACAGCTGTGGCTCAGGGTCCGAGAGCCGCTCAGCTCACTGGGCGTGTTCAAGTAGACATCGGTGAGCAGTTGGCTTACCTGCCTCAGGCGGAAATGAAAATCGCCTGAGCAGATCCAACTGGGACAGTTTCGGACGTTTCTGAAACCGGCTGGGAGAAAAACAACATGGAGGAATTAGTCGTGTTGTTTGTGGTTGCGGAGGACTTGGAGGCGACACAGATGTCCTTTTTACTTCAAAATCTTGAAGAAATGGAGGAGAACGAATGAAGGTTGTTTTAATACTGCCTTACATTATTTCATGACTTGTATTGTTCGGGTAGTCAATATTTATCTTTTGCTACGCGACTTTGGCTATCACCCTGAATTGTGCCACAGTGAAACTCCAGTTAAAGTTCTTGAATAAATACGTATCATTTCCATTGGAATTAAAGCGCTGGGTGCCCTTTCATTGTCGAATAACTAAATTATTTAGCTAAGCTGTCATCTGTTATGGTAACATACCTGTAAACATTAGGCTGCTTATGTTCTATTGCTCATATTCAGCTGATTCTTGTCTGTCAATTCATGAGATGGCCTAAACTACATCTCTGTTTAGACTTGCAAACATGGTAGACATGTAATTTTAGTTCATCTAAACCCAGAAGACATCGTAGCCATCGGTAGTCATACATTGTAATGTGAGAATTTATGTAGCTATGTTAAGTATCATAACTTACATGCATGTTTTCATAGACCTTTGAGTGGTGGTTCTAAAGCATATTTTATTGCAGAATATCTGTACCAATATAAATGAGAAATGTCTCTTTCACGGGACTTTTTCAGTTGTACAGTTAATGCATTGAATATATTCCTTGTGACATAAGGGGAAAGTGTATTAATCCTAATCATTAATTATGTTGCTATGAAAGAATAATACTTGGTGGTTGCATGTCCTTTGCATGCAAGGACTGCCTGAAGTCTGCGAGCTGTAGAAATCATCAGATGCTGGGTATCTTCACTGGTGATGCTATGCCAGGCCTGTACTCCAGCCTTCTTCAGTTACAATATGGATGAGAATGCCCTCAAATTAAAGCTTACAGTCTGTACTTTAGCCTCACAGTTGTTGTATCATTTCACATCAAAAGTGCTGGAGTACAGAGCCAAAACATAGGGGAAAATTAGGTGATTCAGCTACTCATAATGTCAGTGTTCATGATTTATTCAAATTACATGACAGCACGTGGTCCCTTTGGACCCTGACAATGAACGTATTGAATTGAATGCCATTCAATGTCTTTAACAAGATAAATTGAGTTTATATGAATGAATAACTAATATAGTACATATAGGGACATTGGGATACTGGGAGTTGTTATGTGTTTTGAGGGAACAATGTCAAGAAAGATGACATTTTCCTTGCCAGTTATGGTAACGTATGGATAAATAGAATTGTATTTGCATAAGATGTATTCCAATATCAACATGTTGTCTTCCTTTTACCTGTCACCAATCATTGTTCGTATATTTCTGATTTGACAATAAACATACAAAATGACAGAAAGAACCCGGTGTCGTTGTGGCTTGAATGGTGGTGGAGGGGAATAGTCCTACAGTTTATTTACCTTTTGTGAATGTCACCATATTGTGTGAAATAAATATTCTGAAAATGTGGTCTTAATTGCTAGTATAATTTATCGGTTTTGTTTTGGAGACCAGAACACCCACATCTAATGAACCGTGTTAGATCTTTAATCTCAATCATTAATCTTTCAACAATTTGCAAAGTGGATGTACAGCACAGTAGCGCCAGGATGTGTTACATAATATTGTTTAATTCGTCCTTCCCTTCATGTTATTATGGAATTAGCTTATTTGTATGTGGTCCCCTCTGCTGGAATGTGACAGGCAGAGGTCTGCCTATACACTGTCCCATCTGGAGATAGGGAAAACTCCACTTCTCAACAGAAGAACATCAGCAGAACATCCCTTCAGATCCGAATGAGTTGTCTTACTGATAACAAGGATGGTGAAGAGAAATATAAATTAGGTAACTTCCCAAATACTTTGACAAAAATGTATGTGTTATCATTTGGTGGTCCTACCTTAATGTCCTATATGCTCACACCAAATGTTCTGAAGAGGACAATTTTTTGGACAACAGTCCAATTAGGATTTTACTCTAAAACCAGCTGTTATACAAATGCAAAATACAAAACACTCATAACAAAGTTGCATCTTTAATTTCATATAAAATATGTTAATCCAATATAGTTACATTATTGAACAAAACATTAAGTTACCTATATTTGGCCAGGCCTTTTTTTGTGGTTATTTCTTGACACTTCTAGGTTCAGACAACATATTTTATAAAGTTAGAGGTAGGCCTACAGTTGGATTACAGAAGCAGTCAAGAATGAGAATTGGCATTTGTTAGTGTAACATTACCAATATTGTACTTTTCACATCCATATTGGTAATCTCAAGAAAGTACATGTAAGGTACAGTATATAATAACCACAGTAGTGACCGTATGTGCTACAATCCCAAACTCCCAAAACGCATATTTATTTATTTATTTATGTATTATTTGTATGAATAAAAAATAAATTCAAGTACACAAAAGTAATGTACAGAAATGTGTTCGATAGGTTGGGCTTATACTAGATCCTCACATTATGAAACAAAATCGCATTAAATGAAGTACAAAAAAAGGATTGTATTAAATAATATATATTTTTTAAATAAGAGCAATAAGAAAAACAACAAAATAAATATTAATTGTGAAATTAGATAAGAGACCAGAAAGAGGGGGGAAATAGACTACTGCTGTTACATTGTAAGATTGACTAAATAACTCTTATAGCCTACCTGTGTTTGAACACTATTAGGGAGGGGTACATTTCATTTAGATTTTTTTTGAGTAGAATCAATACGCCGAGATAGGTGGCGATATTATGAAATTATCCGCGTTTGTCGTGAGGAAACACCACTCTCTCCTCGCTCTCTAACTAATTCTGTCGTTGGTTAGTTTGAAGGCGCGGCGATGTTGTTGAAGGCGCCCGAGAGCAACTGCACCGCTGCTAACGCCCCATCCCCACCAGACGCGCAAGCGCAAGCGCACGCACACGCGCACTGGTGCGCTTCACTTCCGCTCCCATGTTAACGAATTGCCGTGGTCCGGCGCGCACGGCTGGTGGGCGGACGGCTCGCGGACGTAGAGCGGATTTTTCCGCTCGGGGCGGAATTATCTGGGCGTCCGCAAGCGCAATCTCATAATAGTTTTACTATTGTTATTCATTATTGTAATACATATTATATTTTAATATAGGCTCTAATGAAAAAGGGGACAGAGACAATCACCATTGTGGGATGAATGAAGTTATATGAAATTATAAATTTAGCATGTAACCAGTTATTCCCGTTTTTGTAATGCTTTTTCTTTATTATAGGATACATATTTGTTCAATTAATTAAGACTATGCTTACTTCCTGAAAGGGAAATAAACGTTATTCTATTCTATTCTATATTCTATTCTGTTTTTATTGTACTGATATCACTGTATCGATTTAAGGTACTACAGAATAGCTGCTAATTCTGATATAATTAAATGTTTAGAACGTGTTGATTACTGTCCCAAATAAATAAAAGCGAACTTTATAAAGGAGGCATTGTCTTGTTTGCTACATTTAGCTTTACATTGCTAAATTTAGCTTTTAAGCAGTAAGACATATGTAATAGCAGTATTTACTTAACCATTATTTAGCGAAGCTCACAAATCCGGAATGTAGATTGTTTGTTTGTACATCGCGTCTCTGTCGTTCACGGAATGCGCTCCGAAAAAGCAAAAAGCGTCTGTGCTCTTGCGCGTCTGGTGGGCCCCATCCCCACCAGACGCGCAAGCGCACAGACGCTTATTGCGCGTGCAGATTTGAGCAGAACGTTCCCCACCAGACGCGCAAGAGCACAGACGCTTTTTGCTTTTTCGGAGCGCATTCCGTGAACGACAGAGACGCGATGTACAAACAAACAATCTACATTCCGGATTTGTGAGCTTGTAAATAATGGTTAAGTAAATACTGCTATTACATATGTCTTACTGCTTAAAAGCTAAATTTAGCAATGTAAAGCTAAATGTAGCAAACAAGACAATGCCTCCTTTATAAAGTTCGCTTTTATTTATTTGGGACAGTAATCAACACGTTCTAAACATTTAATTATATCAGAATTAGCAGCTATTCTGTAGTACCTTAAATCGATACAGTGATATCAGTACAATAAAAACAGAATAGAATATAGAATAGAATAACGTTTATTTCCCTTTCGGGAAGTAAGCATAGTCTTAATTAATTAATATGTATCCTATAATAAAGAAAAAGCATTATAAAAACGGTAATAACTGGTTATATGTCAAATGTATGACTTGATATAACTTCATTCATCCCACAATGGTCATTGTCTCTGTTCCCTTTTTTATTAGAGCCTATATTAAAATATAATATGTATTACAATAATGAATAACAATAGTAAAACTATTAGTAGGTTGAAAAACATTAATATGTGGTCATATGATGCAGATATTGTGCATATACAATGTATTTCTATGAGATTGCGCATGCGAACGCCCAGAAAATTCCGCCCCGAGTGGAAAAATTCGCTCCACGTCCGCGAGCCGTCCGCCCGCCAGCCGTGCGCGCGCGGCCGGTGAGGATCACGGCAATTCGTTAACATGGGAGCGGAAGTGAAGCGCACCAGTGCGCGTGTGCGTGCGCTTGCGCTTGCGCGTCTGGTGGGGATGGGGCGTAAGGCGCCTGGAAAGGCGCCTGCTTAACCTTATGTTGTCATTTCCGCCTTAGTTCACGCAGCACCGACTTTTCGGCCATCTCCAAGTTTACATAGCTGCAGCTGTAGACTCCAAGAAACGCCCCTCACTCCAAGAAACGCCCCTCACTCCAAGAAACGCCCCCAACCAACTACGGTGGCCTTGGGGGATCCTGTTGGTTCGCTGCTGTTAATCCGCAGCAAAATTATGCACACTAATATAAATGGGTATATACTGAAAGTATTTCAATGTATGTAAGCCAGCTAAACAGTCCGTTCTATCCATATCCATTCTATCCATTGTTACCACTCATATTTCTGTCATGAGCCAAATTAATTACGAACGTTAGAGTGCTATATATTTTTACAATACAAGCTAGTGAAAATTAACATGGCCGGGGAGTCTATTGAAGAAGTCAGTAGTTTGTATTGAAATGGTCTGTTATAGCTCAAAGTATGGATTACGGCGAACCGTTCATAGCCTGCCCCAGCCGGCTGATATTTGTGGAGAGGTGAAGTGCCAGAATAGATAAATTTTCAGAATTACTCGATTGCTTTCGGCCGCTTAAGTGGCCCACAGCGTTCACTTTTTTCAATGGAATAATATGGTGCTGTGTCTGAAGATATTCATATCGAAAGCAATTTATTACATTGTTATTTCGTTGTATTGAAGACAAAAGTAGAATCATTTACGAATATTTTATGAATGAAACTCATTAGTTAATGCAATTTAGAACTGTTCAATGAACCTATGTGTAACCTAATTGTAATTTTGAATTGTTATTTTGTATTTCTGAATCATTATTGTTTAATCATTCGGCAGGTTATCATTCGAGCAAGCTTGTTACCACCAGCTGTGTTTAATTTTGTTCATTATTAAACCCTCCAGAATAAAACAGAACAACCCCTCTTTTTTAAATGCCACTCCTAAGTACACTCTGAGATTTTTTAGTGCAACAGTAGCATTTTAATGGGCTGTATTGGCCTATTGGAATAGGAAAACGACTTCCAGCATAATACATTTTATAGCCTTTTCTCTCAATTAAAACCTAACTTAAAAATAAAAAAATAAAAAATAATGCACATATTGACAGACATGATTATCTGTTGAAAAAATTAAGAGACCACTGAAAAATTATCAGTTGTCTCGTTATTTCGGTTCCGTACTCTAGCACTTTGAGTTTGAAAGGATACAATGACAATGAGGTTGAAGTGCAGACTGTCAGCTTTAATTTGAGGGTATTTCCATCCATATCGGATGAACGGTTTAGAAATTATAAAACCTTTTCTAGGTGGCATCCTATGACAGTGCCATGATTAAAGTCACTAAGCTCTTCAGTATGACCCATTCTAATGCCAATGTTTATCTATGGAGATTTCATGGCTATGTGCTTGATTTTATGTACCTCTTAGCAGTGGGGGAGGCTGAAACACCTGAACTCAATACTTAGTAGGGGTGTCCACATACTTTTGGCCATATAGTATATATATACACTGCTTAAAGAAATTAAGGGAACACTTAATCAACACAGTATAACACCAAGTCAATTAAACTTCTGGGATATCGATCAGTCCAGTTAGGAAGCGTAAACGATTGTGAATTAATTTCACCTGCTTTGGTGCAAATTAAAGTGACAACAGATGGACAGGAGAGGCAACAGCAAGACAACCCCCAAAAAGTAAATGGTTTTGCAGGTGGTGTTAACCCAGATTTTCTTTTCATAGATTTGAAGCACAAATTTAATCAGACTAAACTGACAAACTGCCTCGAAACATCCATTTTGACACCACATGCACCATTTGCACATGTTTTGCATGACTGTCATTCCATGCATGCCAATTTTAGCAATAAAATGGCTGAGCATTTTCCATTCATCATCACTTGAAATTTGAAGATGGTTCAATGACAACTCAGCATCCAAGACAGGGGAAGGTTGGCCATTGGTTGGCTACAAGATGGACAAACTCAGAGAACTGTGGCTCAGCGTCTAAATGTAAGCAAGGCGTTATCGGCAGACTCTGGCAGAGTTTCAGGACAACTAATGCTGTTCAGAAATATTTTTTTACCCTGAACTGAAGAAATTTTTCAAGATTTAACTTCACTTTAAATTACTGAACTAATATTTAGTTGCATAACCATTGTTTTTGATAACTGCTGCACATCTGCGTTGCATCGAGTAAACCAACTTCTGGCACCTAGAAACAGCTATTTCAGCCCAGGATGAACAAACTACATTCTACAGTTCCTGTGAATCTTTGGGTCTTGCTTCAGAAACTGCATTTTTAATGTCACCCCACACGTTTTCAATGGCTTTGAGGTCGGGGGATTGAGCTGGCCACTCCATTACCTCAATCCTTTTTGTCTGGAACCAAGATGTTGCTCGCTTACTCGTGTGTTTGGGGTCGTTGTCTTGTTGAAACACCCATTTCAGGGGCATTTCCTCTTCGGCATACGGCAACATAATCTCTTCAAGTATTTTGATGTATTCAAACTGATCCATGATCCCTGGTATACGATAAATAGGCCCAACACCGGAGTATCCCCATACCATGATTTTTGCGCCACCATGCTTCACTGTCTTCACAGTGTACTGTGGCTTGAATTCAGTACCCGGGGGTCGTCTGACGTACTGTCGACGACTACTAGACCCGAAAAAAACAATTTTACTCTCATCAGTCCACAGAATGTTACGCCATTTCTCTTTGGGCCAATCGATGTGTTCCTTGGCAAATTTGAACCAATCCTGCACATGCCGGTTTTTCAACAATGGTGCTTTTGCTGATAGCTTAGCTTCGATCAAACATCTTCTGACTGTAACAGCACTTACAGGTCATTTTAGATCATCTTTGATCTTTCTGGAGGTGATGATTGGCTGAATCTTTGCCATTCGGACTATTCTTCGATCCGTTTTAACAGTAGTAGTTTTCTTCCGTGTGTTTTGGGTTTTTGTTGCCATTTTAAAGCATTTGAGATCTTTTTAGCTAAGCATCCTATAATTTGCTGCACTTCTTTATACGTTTTCCCCTCTCCAATCAACTTTTTTATCAAATTACGTTGTTCCTCCGAACAATGTTTGGAACGGCCCATTTTACTTAGCAATTCAGAAGGAAATATATTTTATAACAATGTGTGAAACATTTGCTTCCCTTCTTCCTTAATAAAGGACAATTAACGACAACTGTTTTTTCACAGAATGAATGAATTCTCTAATTGAACTCCACACTGCTATTATTTTGAACACGCCCCTTTCAATGAATGAGTCAATTACTCAGAACAAGCAGCGTGCATGTCATGACAGTTGGGTCTGTTGTTTTTCTATTACACTACTACATCTACAAGTAAATTATTTGCCATGCAGAAATATCACTACTACTAATAACAGTGGTTCATCAGGTTACTGATGTTGTACTGCTATTTTTTTTAACACCACTGTATATTTAATTTAAATCAGTACAAAGAAAATATATTTATTCTTCTACCTTATCAACTTTATTGATTTTTGTAAATATACGCTAATTCCGATTGCAATTCCAACTAGCCTTTATCCCTAAATATTATCCCCTGCAAGCAGATGCCAAATTTGATAAATTCTCACCTATTTAGGGGGGGTTCTATTTAAGGCTTTATAACTCGTGTGAACATCATAGAAACTTGGAAAATGGCTTAAATGAAGCAAGACACCACTTACAATACTAATCAGATTTGTTTATTTTGTGCCACAAATGCAAAGAAATCACTCATGAAACTCACTTTTGCATCATTTTCAAATGGGAATTAATATCTTTTCATTAGTATGGAAAGGAACATCTATGGGTCAAAAACCTATCCAAAACTTATAAAATAAAGAAAATATTTTTGCCCAATATAAAGCATATTAGACGCGTCTGCGTGAAGGGGTTAAAAATCCTATGATTTTACAGACATCTGTAAATTGAGGGCTCTTTCCATCTTCTCCGCAAATACAGCAAGCCTTTCCTTGGCCTTCTCACTCAAATTTTTTAACAGGTACAAATTAAATAGTTCAATTTCACTGTCAAGAAAAGAGATAATGAGGTGATTAATATATAATAAATTCTGAGATTATTCATGTTAAAAAGTACTTCAAACAAAAATATCAATGTTTAAAATTATTACCCCTCTGTCTTCATCTTACCTTGATTGATACTGTGGTCCCCGTTGGTACAGCTCCTTTGCCTCTTCAATTGAGAGCGAGTGTACCCCTGCAAGGCTGCTGACTGTTGCCTGTAGCAAAGAGTGATTGGAATTACAGGTTCAACAACAGTCACAATTGCATTTATCTTTCAATTAATCTGTGTCAAGTTGCATATGATACCCAGGCCCAGTTATGCAAAGTTTATGTTCTCTGTTAGAATGGACTCAGGATAAGCCAATTTAGGCCTACTTTTGCAACGCTGGATCAGATGGATCTTGCTGATTTTGAATTCGTTTTTTAAGACATGATGTGAGGGGAGAATTGGGATCCGATTCAATTATCTCTAGATTGATTTGCAAGTCTGTATTTTCTGCTGTAATTTGCTGAAATAAATTCCACAGCATGCTTGATAACAGGACTTCCAAATTTGGTATAACGGACTTTGGTATAACGCCCGTTCCCCACCAGACGCGCAAGCGCATGCACACGCGCACTGGTGCGCTTCACTTCCGCTCCTATGTTAACGAATTGCCGTGGTTCTCACCGGCCGCGCGCGCACGGCTGGCGGGTGGACGGCTCGCGGACGTGGAGCTGATTTTTCCGCTCGGGGCGGAATTTTCTGGGCGTTCGCATGCGCAATCTCATAGAAATACATTGTATATGCACAATATCTGCATCATATGACCACATATTAATGTTTTTCAACCTACTAATAGTTTTACTATTGTTATTCATTATTTTAATACATATTATATTTTAATATAGGCTCTAATAAAAAATGGAACAGAGACAATGACCATTGTGGGATGAATTAAGTTATATCAAGTCATACATTTTACATATAACCAGTTATTACCGTTTTTATAATGCTTTTTCTTTATTATAGGATACATATTTGTTCAATTAATGAAGACTATGCTTACTTCCCGAAAGGGAAATAAACGTTATTCTATTCTATATTCTATTCTGTTTTTATTGTACTGATATCACTGTATCGATTTAAGGTACTACAGAATAGCTGCTAATTCTGATATAATTAAATGTTTAGAACATGTTGATTACTGTCCCAAATAAATAAAAGCGAACTTTATAAAGGAGGCATTGTCTTGTTTGCTACATTTAGCTTTACATTGCTAAATTTAGCTTTTAAGCAGTAAGACATATGTAATAGCAATATTTACTTAACCATTATTTAGCGAAGCTCACAAATCCGGAATGTAGATTGTTTGTTTGTACATCGCGTCTCTGTCGTTCACGGAATGCGCTCCGAAAAAGCAAAAAGCGTCTGTGCTCTTGCGCGTCTGGTGGGTACCCTTCTGCTCAAATCTGCACGCGCAATAAGCGTCTGTGCAATAAGCGTCTGTGCGCTTGCGCGTCTGGTGGGGAAAGGGCGTAACGGACTGTTTGTACATTTTGTTAAACTTCAGAGCAAATAATGGAAACCCCTGACATTGGATCTGCAAATCCAAATTTTACACACCTACATTTCCTACCATGTTTCCAGATTCCCTGATTTCTGGAGGTTTGTATGACCTACAAATGTGACATGATGTTAAAGACAAGCATTTAAAATATTAAAGAATTTACCTCAGGCAAAAGCACATCTAAAACAAAGGCCACTTGATCAGACAGCTGCCTGGCTTGTGGTGTCACTTTAATAAGTCCAGACAAGAATAACACCACTTCATCCACCTGCTCATAATCATCAAAGATGATGATGGGCATCTTCTTTTTGGTCTCCCATGGGGACTTCAGTTTTCCAGTAATGATCGCCTGCAAATAAATTGTGTTACTTGGGAGGATGCTCAACATTCACACCAGTATCAACATGACTTAAAATTCATCACCTTTTGATAAGAGTATGAAGATGCAAAGGCCACAAATGCCATCTTAGTTCACCTTAGTAGACATACAGGTATTGCTTATTAATATACTCACTTCTAGGTGTTGTCGTAGCGTACGGTCCTTAGTTATGAAGCCAATCAGCATGGAGTTGTACAGTTTGCGGTTACGTTGGGCCTCTTCTGCACTGTCCTGTAATGAAATTATACAGTACTTACAAATGCCAAAACAAAAAAGTGCAGTTAATCAATAACAATAATGATGTTATTGTAAGTCCTTATGCTTTGATAGCTACTTACTGACCTCCAGCCTCTTCGCATAACTTTCAGATACATCGTCCTCAGTGGTCAGGACACAGTCCTGAATGAAGACAATAAGGTATTACATTTAATGCATTTAGTGTTTAGTATATGCAGGCAGTTGATAGTAATTAGGCATTCCGTTTATATGCTACATAGTAAATTCTGTTCAATCACACCAACCGACTCCTCGGGAGGGATTCTGTGGGGCCTCTTTGTGTAAGAGTGCTCCTCCATATCAGATGCCATCTGTAGACAGACCACAATTATTGCACCAATTTATTGATATCCTTAGATTGTGATAAATAATCATACTACAAAGCTCAAATGTATAGTAGCTTGATAAGTAAGCAATCATGAATGTGAATGTAGGATACCTTAAGTAACTCATCCAAAAATATATTTTTACATTAGTTGATTAAAAATGTCACTACAGACTATGCATGTGAAGTATAGTTTGGAGCAAAGTTGTACACAGTGGCACACTTGCATTTGTTACTTAGTCACAGATTTACTAACCGTGGTGATGTTTGCATTGATCCTCTTCCGAGGATTCTGGAACACCGGGGGGACGTTGGCAGTCAGGGTTACTCTCCCTTGCTCACAAAAGTGGGCAAATTTCCTTCCATACCTTTGTAGACAAATATATTGTTAATGAGATGTTTGATTGGGGGGGACAGATAACTTCAAAAAAATCAAATAAAAATCAAATAGCCCAAATTGGAAAAGGATTATTGTTAGGAGCACTTATGCGTACCCTTCCAGCCCCAAATTTTCCAGAAGAATCACACACCACCACCTTCTGAGGAGAGGCATGTCTTGCTAAAGACAGAGAACTGTTAGGCTCCAAGTACATCCAATAACAAATGCAAGTTCAGATAACAATCTATTCATAGCACTTACAATCGTGAAATCAGATGTTGCCTCCATGGCAAAATACCAGGCATACTGTAAGTAGAATAACAAGGCATTAAAACAAAGAAAGCATAAATACTTGGCACTCAACAACTCATTACTCACCATGATCATAAAGATTCCGCAGTCATTGCCATATGTCTGCATGGGAAGTCCCTGTTTCAACAAAAGAAACGGCTCAGCGTAGTTCCAAGAAATCACTAAAAATGAAAACTCATATCGCTAAAAAATACCTGAAAATCAAGAGCCGTTTTTTCACTCCATGGGCCCACAATAATCTGTTGTGCAAGTCCCCTGGTGAAAGAAGATTAAACTTAAGTTAAAAGTGAAGAGGTAACAACCAGCAGATTCAGATTCCAAAACCAGGAACCAAACTCAGTTGCTGAAGATCAAAAAAAAAAAAGATCTGTACCACAAACTGTAGTACATATGCTGAACAGTGAACAAAGTTGACGCAACCCAGAACTTGGGCAGATATGAACTGGAAAAAGTTCAATCAGGAGGGTTTCTCTCTGTATTGCTTCTCCCTAAGTGTTTTACACAATAGCCATGTTTACCACCAGAATAATTGGATGACAAAACAAATTTTACAGATTGCATTTACATTGCTTATGTCTTGCCACTATGCCTCCTTGTTGAACTGAAGTATAAAGCAAAAGCTGTAACATTGTAGGCTGGTCAGAGTAACATGACAACTGGAACACACTCATAGATAACCTTAAAAGACTGCGGTAGGGCTCACTGCCAAATCCCCCTTTTCTCAAGGAATACTGCGAATCCAGAAAGATAATTTCTTTCTGTGGTGGCCTCATCACCTAACGGAAAAATGCAGTCCGAGTAGTAAGCAAAATGGGTGCTTTGGGGAAAATGGTCATAGAAAAACTGGCAGACAGTTACATGAGAAATGCAGGTTAGTTACATAGACATTTACAACATGAACATTAAATAAATTGATATAAAATGTAGCAGTAAAAGCCATACGTTGAAAAGATTCAGACTCAGACAACTTTATTGATCCCAAGAAGGGCAATTCATTTGCAGTTTACCCAGTCCATACACACGCCTCAAAAACTCACAGGCAAGGTAGTTACATGTCAGAAGCAACAGATCAACATACATAGGTCAATACAAGGAAACAACGAGCAGCAGCAAATACAAAACATTTTGTTATAGTTCATATAAATAACCAAGTGTAAAAGAATGTAACAGTCATTTAAAATGACTACTATCGGTGTTTAATAGCCTGATAGCGGAAGGAATGAAGGACTTAGTGTAGCGGTTTGTTCTCCTAAGGGGCACTTCATAACACCGGCCTGAAGGCATTACAGTGGATTCACTGGACAGAACATGGTCAGATTGGCTGATAATTCCTTTTGCTTTCTGGGCCACCTGTTTCTCCCAAAGGGAGCACAAGTCTCTTTGCTGGGCTTAGAAGACGTTCAATGAAAAATTTATAAAAATTTAATTAAATAGTATCACAGACACGAAAAAAGTTAAGCTTCCACATTAAGTGAATTCTTTGAAAACCGCTTGACAACCGACTCTGTGTTTACATCGAATTAGAGTTGAGTCAAACACGGTTCCTAGATACTTATGTGTCGACAATTTGAATGTATAATGCTGGCTTTTGGTTTGTTACTATTCTGCCTGAAATCAATAATTAATTCCTTAGTTTTTGATACGTTAAGGTCGAGGAAGTTAGCATCACACCATTTGATGAAGGCAGGTAGGGCACAACCATGATCTGACTCCGAGCCCTGGAGAAAAGACAATAGGGCGGTGTCATCAGAAAATTTCACAAAATAGCTGCCCTCTTTGGAAGTTCTGCAGTTATCTGTAAACATAATAAGAAGCAGGGGGAACAGGACACAACCCTGGGGTGAGTCCATATTTGAGACCTTGGTGTTGGACATATGTCCTTTCACCAAAACCTGCTGAATTCTATCCGTTAGAAAATCTAAAAGCAACATCAAAAGCTAATCAGGTCATTTAAAATAAGAAGCAACATCTTGTTAAAAGCCGAAGAGAAATCAGCAAATAAAAGTCTCACATGAGATTTGAGTTTCTCGAGGTGCTTATACACACTGTCGAGAATGAGGAGTTTTGCATTCTCCACACCTTTACCAGCTTGGTAAGCAAACTGCAAGGGGTCTAATTTGCCATCAATGAGGGAGACAACCATATCTTTTAGAATCTTCTCAATTTTTCATGACAAGGGATGTAAGCGCAACAGGTCTAAACTCATTTAGTTCCTTGGGATTTTTGGATTGTAGGATGGGTATTATAGTGGATGTTTTCCAGATTGTAGGTATCTGGCCAATTTCGGCACACATCTGAAAGAGTTTAGTGAAGACCTCACTAAGCTGGGCAGCACAATAGCGCAAAGTGCACCCACAGATGGCATCAGGACCAGCAGCCTTTCTTATGTTCACCCTATTAAATAAGGCTGCGACACATTATCATGCCCGTTTGTATCACAATATCATTCTGAGGTACAAGAGACCCTCTAAGCAAGTTTAGAAACTATTGTTAATATCTATTGTGCACTTACACATAGAAGATAATGCCCCGGAACCCATAGTGGAATGATGAGGGCTTCCTTCTTGTCAGCTATGTAGAGAATAAGTAATTTTACACCCGTGAATTAAAAAGCGGTGTATGCATAATCATAGCTATGTAAAAGCAGTCTTAGTATTATTTAATTAAGTTGCCTAAAAGCTGTGTGGTGTAGTTTAAAAAGAAAATAGCCAGTATCGGGATATTGGCATTAAACCAAGAACTTTTATCATTTCCGGTAAGCATGTAGATACATTCTGATTTTATAGCCTTTTGAACTGCACAGAGCAATTCCTTATAAAGTTGGACTGACAATGACGAAAACAGCCAAACTGACCCAGCACATGGATCAACTGTCATTTTGATCTTTTGTTTCCCCATCACTGACAATTAGAGGGGCACTGATGGCTATAGTCTCATGGCCTTCATGTAGTGAATGGCCGTATCATGTATACTCATCACTGCCAATAATGAATATGGAGGTAATTAAAGTAACTGCTAATCGTTTAACTTACTGGAAGATGGAGCAGTGGATCGCAATTGGTGGGGGGGAGCCATGTCGGGGGTAGATACAGGTTTGCGATGAAAATATCCTTTCCCTGCAGTATCCAGGGACAGTTAGGTCACACTATAAAGCCATATGTAAAACAAATTGACAAGTCCCCATTATATCATATCATATGTTGTAAGCCATTACCTTTATAAATTAAACTTAATAGCATTTCCTAAAAACCTAATTAAATACCTGCAGCTGAGCCATGTCCTGGACCAGCCTCAGGCATGCATTTCCAACCTATTGATGTATTTTGACAGCAGTGTCAGGCACCAACTTGATAAACATCATCAAAACATACTTAAATCACTAAAGTGGATCATTACGATGTACCGTTGAGTCCATGTCCCTTTGTAATCCAAGGGTCAACATGTTGGTTCTGGTCAGGCAAGTTGGTCCATCTTTTATTATCAGCTCATCAGCTGGCCTATTAATATCCAGGACATAGTTGATCTGGGGAGAATGTGGCAAAAGAGTCAAATCAGTAAAATCAGAAAGGAGCCAGAGGGCCAGCACCAACCACATAAAATACATTTATAAAAAAATGCCTCTTAAATATATAATGAACAAATGCCTCTTCAATATACCCCAACATACAAAGAATTGTGCAGTTGAGGGGCGTTTTCAATTTTTAACTCAAATAAAATAAAACAATATAAGGCCTGCAGGGCTAGACAATCATTACATCAAGTAAAATAACTTGAAATGATCAGCTGATCCTGGTATGGCTAGTCGCCCAAGCTCAGGTGACCCAGCCTAGGCGTTTCTAGAACGCCTTGACAAAAGCTAGGCTTACCAAGAACCTCAGTGTCTGACAACTAAAGCACAGAACAACGAGAAGGAAAATCTCAAACTAAGCGGAAACTAAAACCTATATTGAAAAAACTATCAAGCAAGCACCATAGGATGACTGCTACAAGCTCACAACAGGAGCATAGCAGGAATGTACAGGATGTAAGATGAAGAATCATGCATCTACCAGCTGCTCTTGAAGTGGATGATGTCCCCTTATGGTCCATGACGTTCTGCAGGGCTTCAGTGCTGACATAACTGTAAATGCCTCACAATCCTTGGAACATTGGTTGATGTTTTGCTGTTGAACAGGAACTGTAATAAATGTTGAACATATTTGTGAATGAATCAGTAGATATCTGCTCACCTTACCAAATGAACAGTTGATAATTCATTTAAGACTGGCGTCATACTCCTGGGGCCCACTGGAGTTGGAGTACTCATCTGAAGCAGCTGAGATGCTGAGGAAAATATTAAATAGCAAAAGTAAGTGGTACAGTATGACAAGATAAGATAATGTAATCAGTATTTCATCTAAACCTTCACGTACCCATCACTGCCTTTCCGCATGAATCGAGAATGACATCTCCAGGTGACACTTTTTAAAGTTCATCTAGTGTCTGTCGATTAAGTGTTTCATTGTGATGATGGATAATGTTGCGCATGAGGAAGACATGGTTGGCTGGTGTCATCATGTTTAAGAAGTAATTGTTCTTCCTCATTATGCTGAAGAAATGCTCTGCAGTCTGAGAGTTCACCCAACCACAAAGCTCTGGGACAAGGCCAATTCTTCGGAGACAATCCTTTGGATCTTTTGTGTTTGTCTGATGGAACGTGTCATAAAGTGCAAAATGATCTGCCGAGCCTGTGGTAGGGTGACCATTGATGTCTGAAGGTTCCTTTTTAACCTTTAACCAGGTCAGGTTAATTTTCAGTTCTCCCTTCTCAGCCAACTTCAGATTCTCACTTGTGGCTTCTGTAAGTCTACCTTCATTTGGGCTGCCGCTGAATGGTAACTTTTCAGGCTCACGGAGGTTGGTGTGTGTGACCAAACCTCGGGCAAAGTCATATATTACTACATTTGGGAAATGTCTAAAGGACAGCAGCATGTCTGCGTAGTCTCTTGCACTTTCGGCCCTCAAATTGAACTTCACAGAATTGACAATTCCGCAGGGGCACATTATCACTGCCCAGCCACCTAAACAGGAAATTAAAATGGAAAAGTAAATGGTTAGGCAATGTAATATGGTTAATCAAAACCTTTGACTACCTATTTTTCAACGGTGATAATAATGTTGGCAGGTAAATCCTAATCCGTGTAATAACAGCAGTGTCAATGCTTGTCAGTTACCCTGTTTATGCAACACTTACCAGATGCACCCAAAACTTTCTCAAACACCTTGTCATATGTGCTGCGCGTTTTCATTTCGTCCCTCAAACGAAGGATGATATTAAGTTTGGAGCCACTGTGATCTAGACCACACTCCTTGGCCAGTTTGCGTACTGCGTCAACCTATGAATCCACCAGATTTTTATGTTAAGCATGTTTTAGCAGTTACTTTACATGTATTGCTTATAATCCCATTTGAGATGTTTATGTTTGTGTCCATATATTAAGTTCTACACTTTGAACTAAAATCATGTTCAGCTGATCTCACCTTCAAATTCATGATCTCGTTGGTCAATTTCAGCATGTTCTGCTGAGCTTGTGTTGCTTTTGACATGGCCTTTTCTATATTCAGTATTGAGAACAATGTTACTTGCCCTTGTTCTAGGACCGATCCAAGGGGCATTTGTTGTAATTTGGCAGAACAACACATGGGTTTGCCACATTGCCTAAATGACAGCAAAACAGTTGCAGAAACACTGTTACTCCTTAAAGCTTACTTGGCCACAAGCAAATAGAGAAATGGTGACCAACATTCTAAAAACGGGCATATACTGTAGATACCAATCATACCATACAAACACCACTATAGGAAAAAGCAAACGCATATAATCAATGTCATCGTTAAACACAGATGGCTTCAGATCCGTCCCTTTCAAATCCTAAATATGAAAATCACTTACTGTTTATGAAGCCTTGACTCAGTATTGATTGACTAATGGAATTCCAGGAGTTTTCTATGTCAATTTCTCCATTGAATTCTGGCGGTGATTGTTGGAGGTCACTTACTGAAAGATAAACAATCTCAGTTAAAAGGACACTAGTCTGTCATTGAAGCTTACCACAAAAAAAGGACAATAATAAATGTACACTGACCTGGAATGCCGAAGACTCCCTTTTTGTGCAAATCCATTATGTGCAAATCCAACTGGAGGATGATCTCCACAGTTGACACATGAGAAGTTGTAATCATGTGCACAAAGGGCTTCAAAGTGGAGGTAACCATGCAGAATGGACTCATGGGGTGGGTATTTGTGATTATTGGTGGCTTGAAAAGCTCCCAATACCCTTCCCACCGCTGTGTGATTCTGTGGATGGATATTGAGTAAAAAGGGTAGTTTTAAACTAAACAGAATAAATGCAAAGAGACAGTCTAATGAACCAAAAATAGCAAAACCTTCACTACCTGCACGGAGTTCCTCAGAAAGTGACAGAAATGTAGGGTCAAAACAACATGATCGTTGAAGTTGTGTAGTCCCTCTGACCACTCCTGATAACGGTAAAATGTGCCACATATGGCACAGCATTTGCAATAGGTTGAAATGCCTAAAAACAGATGTTTAAGTGTGTTAAGTGACTAACAATTAAAAACTGGCGAAAAGTATATTAGACGAGTTCTGTCACAGGGTTACTTACAGTAAGTTGCAAATTCAGCAATAACTATCCTGTAATAAAAATCATACTTACCCTCCACAACACCGGTAATTGTGACAATCTTGGCTCTTTTTGTGATGACAATTGGCTCAGAGAGAGGAACTTTGCCAGAGCACTTGTGGCAATGGCTCTCCTGTGGAAACAAGTGCATTGAAAATGCATTCTGCATTCTGGCAACTTTGCAGTTAAGAGGTTATTTGGGAGGTGTGATGGTATGGCTTTAAAAGCTATGAGGTAATCGACTATATCCACTAATGCCTCCCCTTGAGGGGGATAAAAAGGAGTGTCTTCATTATGTTTTTCTCCATCCCCTACTGGTGCCACCTCGGAGGACAGGGTCTCAGATAGGGATGTGCGCGTTTAGTCGACTAGTCGATTAAACGTTGCTACCCTCGCTAGTCGGCACCAGAAATACTAGTCGGTTAAACTTATTATTTTATTAATGTACACATTTAAATTACATATTGACATAATTTGCACTGAAATGTCATGTTTTCCTGGTCAAATGTTGCTTTATAAAAAAACGAGCATCCGTTAATAATGTTAACAACGCCGGATTAAAAAAAAAAAAACGAAGGAAAAAAACAGAACGCATTAGCCTGTTCGCCCTGCAAGTTAAACCAGCGAGGTGGAAAGAGTAAGTCGGCCTATCACGTTGTTGAATAGCCCAATAAAACTAATCTAATGTCACGTCGATCAGTAGGCCTAATTGTTATTTTTTTGTGGGCCTATTATTGGTAGTTTTTCTGATGACCGATTATAATTTTTTACTGTATTTGCTATGCGATCGCGTTCACCCAATGAAAATGCCGTTGTAATAATCAGGCACGTTTCCTAAAAATGTTTTGTTACGTTGAATATTGTTTTCAATAAATGTTATTTGTTAAATTTTATTTAGTGAGTTGTTGTCATGTTTTGTAGAATAATGTACAATGTTCATAATGCAAGGCGCAAAGTGCCACACATTTCAGCGGCATTTAAAATACGATTTGGTTATTGAAGAATGTGATTAACGGTTTCAAATGGCTCTTATAATATACGCAATATTTTTTCGGACAATGTTTAACCTTATAGATTAAATTGTGCTCAATTTTGACTGTTTTCTGAGTGTTTTCTTACTTTTAGACTAGTCGACTAGTCTAAGTTTAAACTTCCGTTTAAACGTCAGGGAAATTAGTCGTTAAGAACATCCCTAGTCTCAGATGCGTCTTCTTGATCAGTGCAATTAATTGTCCTGAACAGGTCAGGTCTTGACTGTAACAAGTGCCACTTGGCTACTGATTTGTGTGGACATGATCTTCTTGGCTTTGAACATGGACAATGCCATGTGTTATTCCTTATGTCATAGTGCACTATGACCCTTCCTAATCTGGAATAGTAGGAGATATGTGATTCCAACACTGAAAAAAATATCTGAGACTCTTCTTGGCCCCACTTTAACACCACACTCAGCGGTGCTCCTTCGGTTTCGGCAGCCACCTGTCGTCTCAAACAGGCCAGCTCTGTTTTCTTACTCATCCATCTGTTCTCTACCATTCCTGAGAGAACCTCTTCATCGAGATCAAGAAGATCTGACGCACTGTCGACAGCAGGTGTGTAAACTATGGACCTTATATGTATGCAGTCAAAACCAACCAGCCCGCTTCTCTGTGCATACCGATATGCCTTGTTACACAATTCTGATTGACAGATGACCTGATTATTATTACTCCAGGTACATTTCTGCACATGGATCGGGTACACAGGCCCCGTAAAGGCTTTGGCTACGGCAAAAATTCCCCTTTTTTGGTCAACACACACTGACATTAGATGGTGATTGGCAGTAATATCCGATTTTCTGGATGTGTGGTGCCTCTGTATATGAACCCTGATGTTTTTCTTCTGGAGCTTGAGGTTACAAAAACAACATGTTGTTTTTTTGGGCCTTAATTGAAGTATTTTCTTTATGGGAATGGTTGCTGCTTCAGGAGGCATTGCTTTAGCTGAACAATGAATGGGTACTGGATTTGTGGCTGAAGCTGAACCAGGAAAGGGGAATGCATTTGCGGCTGTCACCGAATCAGGAGTGGGCTCTGCGCCAGAGGCTGTCTCTGAGTGTGCTGGTATGAGCACAGCTCTTGGTGCCATCGCTGTGTTAATATCTGTGGGCCTTGTTACCATACCAGCAGTAATTGCAGAAGCTGTTGACATTGCAGCCTTTACTGCTGTGGCATGGGCTGCTACAGTGCCATGGCCCGGTATCTCGGAAGGTACTTGAGTAGTGTCACCCCCAATGCTTGACTTTATTGCACAGCACTTGAAATGATCTACAAATAATTTATTTCGTACTATGATCCGAGGGCAAAAGCCACAGTGGTAATGGATATTTTTTTCACACTGAAAGTGGCATTTGTAAACTTGATATCCTGAAAAAAAGAGAGAATCAATAAGTAAGGATAAAGTAAAAGTAAGGATATGGCAGCATCACATTCAATTTTGCAAACTTACCTCCATATGTGACTATTGACCTCTGATGGCTCTGTAAGTGAGCAATGAGGCCTGGGTATTCCCCTGACTTGTTACAAAAGGGACAGCCAAAAGTATTTTCATCAAGTCTTTTTAGTTGTGGCCAGACTCCTGCTGGCATAATGGTGTTATGCATCTGTTGGTGAATAATAAAAAATGATTGTGAATAATAAAAAAACAAATAAAAAAACGTTCCTGTTAATGATTAAGATATGACGAAGCCAACTAAACTATCAACACCCACCACAGATCCCTCTAAACCCACCCCAACAAACAGTATATGAAATCAGTTCTCCATGTTTGACAAGTTGTAATAAGCTGTGGCTTGGAGTATTGTTTTTTTAATACTATTTAATGCATTCTCAGTGAATATGGCGATGGTTATTTTTTTCCTGTACAGATTAATCATTATTAATATGGAATTTGTTGTTACGATCCGCTCCGCTCCCCGTTCCTTCCTTGATGTTTTCCTCTGTTTTCCCCGAACCTGATTGTATCATGTCTGCGTTCATTGCCTGATTGTGTCTACATTGCACATTATTACTTGCACCACATCTTAATGACACAACTCACACTTAATTGCCTTCACCGCATTCCTCATGCATTTCCTAATTGTTCAATCAATTCGCTGATCTCGCACGCATTTCCCGCAAGCTGCAGCTTATCAGCTCTAATGACACTAGTTATATAACCGTGCTGTTCCTGTGATTCCTTGTCAAAGTATTACGGTTTGTCAGAGTACACTGTCCTTGTTCGCGTTGTACTTGTCTCCCCATATGCTAGCTTGCTGAGCCAAGTTGGCTACCCTGGTCTGGAATTGCCACACCTGCTTCCCAGTGTGGATCCCAGCTCTACCTCCGCCTGACTCTGCTACCCGACCCAGGCTACGACCACTCCTGGCCACTTCGCTGGATCTCGATCGCCAGCTCTCTACGGGTTCCACAGCTTATGATTTGTTGTTTAAACCTGATTTCCCGGTGTGGATCTGACCCGGAATTACGAATAAAAAACCTTCTTTTCAAAAGAAAGACTGTCTCGTTGTGCATTTGGGTCCTGACCTGCTGGACGTCACAGAATACTTTGACCAGAAATGGACCCAGCCGACGCGGAACAGATTTGCCACGCCCTCACCTGCCAGGCTACCCAGATCGCCCAGCAAAGCAGCCGCCTGGACGAAGCCATGGAATTGTTCCGGGGCATGGTGGAACGGACCACCCAATGGGGCACCATGCTAACCCAGATGGCTGCCCAGACTTCAGGACTCCGTCCTGAAGCGGAGAATCCTCCTCAACCACCGGCACCAGCTCCATTATTACCTCCTCGGGAACCTCGCGCCAACCCTCCAGAACGGTACTCAGGTGAGCTGGGGAAATGCCAGCCCTTCCTACTGCAGTGTGAGCTGGCGTTCCGGATGCAGCCATCCTCCTACTCTGCTGACGCCACCCGTGTGGCGTATATTATCACCTGCCTGGGAGGAGAGGCGCGGGACTGGGCCGCCGCGTTGTGGGAGAAGCAACCCATCCTCTGCACCCAGTACCTGGACTTCGCCAGAGAGATGCGGCGCACCTTTGATCATCCCGTGTGCGGGAGAGACGTGAACCAGCAGCTTATGGCGCTAAAACAAGGCGAACGCAGTGTGGCGGAGTTCGCCATTAAGTTCCGGATCCTCGCGGCGCAGTCGGGCTGGAACGACGCCTCCCTACAGGGCGTCTTCCGCTTCGCCCTTTCCGAGGAGATGAAGGACGAGATGGCCACCCGCGATGACACACCCACGCTGAATGACCTCATCTCCTTGGCCATCACGGTTAACAACCGTCTGCGCGCCCGCACCCGCGAGAGGAGGGCTTACGTCCCTACTCAACCGCCTCTGGGAACCACAACCGCGCACCCTGCTCTTCGCCATCAGGCTCCCATGGCTTTCGAGCCTCCGGAAACCGGGGAACCCATGCAGCTGGGCGGCACTACGTCCGACCCTGCCGCCCGCCGCCGCCAACGCCGGGCCACCGGAGCTTGCTTCTATTGCGGCCGCACGGATCACCTCCTTAACTCCTGTCCGGTGCGCCCAAAAGAGAAGGCTCGTCAGCAACCCTAGGCCTACTGGCGAGCCAGACCCAAACACCGGGCCTAGCTCTCAACCGCTTCCAGCTCTCTGCGGTCCTCAAATGGGGCACTACGGCCTCCGCCACCGTAGCTGTTCAGGCCCTCGTCGACTCAGGAGCCAACTCCAACTTTGTGGACTCCCAGTTCGTGTACGAGTCCGGGATTCCCACGGAAGAACTGGAGACACCCATCAACGCCTATGCCTTGGACGGCCACCGCCTGGCCCACATCACCCACCGCACCATCCCCATCCAACTGCTTCTGTCCGGTAACCACCGTGAGATCATTCAACTCCACATCATCAGCACTCCCCACTCCCTTCTGGTCCTTGGTCAGCCCTGGCTGCACAAACACAACCCCCTGCTTGACTGGATCACATCCAGCGTCACCAGCTGGAGCACCCAATGCCACACCTCCTGTCTCCACTCGGCGGAACCTCCCTCTAGCACGGAAGTTAAGACATCCGTTCCAGAGGTCGACCTGAAGGGGGTCCCCCACTGTTACCGGTACATGTCCCGGGTCTTCTCCAAGTCCCTTGCCTTGTCCTTACCCCCCCCACAGACCCTACGATTGTGCCATCTCCCTGTTTCCGGATGCTCCCCTACCCTCCGGCCGCCTGTACAGCCTATCCGGTCCGGAAAGAACGGCCATGGAGGACTACATCAAGGCCTCCCTCGAAGCAGGTATCATCCGCCCCTCCTCCTCGCCCGTCGGAGCCGGATTCTTCTTCGTAAAGAAGAAGGATGGCTCCCTCCGCCCCTGCATCGACTACCGGGGCCTCAACTCCATCACCGTCAGGAATAAATACCCTCTACCCCTACTGAATTCGGCCTTTGAACTGCTGCAGGGCGCCCGGGTCTTCACCAAGCTGGACCTCCGTAACGCCTACCACCTGGTACGGATCCGGAAGGGGGACGAGTGGAAGACCGCCTTCAACACCCCCCTGGGCCACTTCGAGTACCGGGTGGTCCCGTTCGGCCTTACTAATGCCCCTGCCGTCTTTCAAAACCTAGTGAACGATGTACTGAGGGATTTCCTCAACCGCTTTGTTTTTGTTTATTTAGACGACATACTGATTTTCTCCCAGAACCAACGGGAACACCAAGACTATGTCTCCCTGGTTCTACAACGCCTACTGGAGAATAAGTTGTTTGTAAAAGCCGACAAATGTTTGTTTCATGCTCCCTCAGTCTCGTTCCTAGGTTTTGTGGTGGAGAGGGGCGACATACGGCCGGACCCGGCCAAGATCCAGGCAGTGACGGAGTGGCCCATCCCCACCACTCGTAAGCACCTGCAGCAGTTCCTGGGGTTCGCCAACTTTTACAGAAGGTTCATCCGGAACTACAGCCAGGTAGCCGCACCCCTCACCGCCCTCACATCCATTAAAAACCCATTTGCTTGGAATTCCCTGGCAGATCAAGCCTTCACCAAACTCAAGGCACTATTCACCATGGCCCCCATCCTCTGCTGCCCGGAACCCGACCGCCAATTCGTGGTGGAGGTGGACGCCTCGGACACAGGCGTAGGGGCCATCCTGTCCCAACACTCCCCCCTCAACCACAAGCTCCATCCCTGCGCCTTCTTCTCCCGCCGCCTCTCCCCCACCCAACGCAACTACGGGGTAGGGGATCGGGAGTTGCTAGCCATCAAGCTGGCACTGGAGGAATGGAGACACTGGCTTGAAGGGACCACTCAACCGTTCCTGATCCTGACTGACCACCGCAACCTACAGTACATCCAGTCAGCTAAACGACTCAACTCCAGACAGGCCCGTTGGTCGTTGTTCTTCGCTAGATTCAACTACTCCATCACCTTCAAACCCGGGTCAAAAAACATCAAACCCGACGCCCTCTCTCGGATCCACTCCTCACCTGCCGACCTGTCTGTCCCGGAGACCATCGTTCCGGCTTCCTGCGTCGTGGCTGCGGTCCGGTGGCCCATCCAGAAGATCGTACTGGACGCTCAGGTGACGCATCCCGATCCTCGCCCTAACCCCTCTTCTGCCCTGTTCGTTCCCAACCCTGTCCGCTCCCAGGTCCTGGAGTGGGCTCACTCCTCCCGACTGGCCTGCCACCCCGGAGGCAACCGCACCGTGGAGCTGGTGCGCAGGAGCTTCTGGTGGCCCACCGCCCGGCGGGACACCCTGGCCTTCGTCCACGCTTGCCCTGTCTGCGCCAGGAGTAAGGCGTCTCACTCCCCCCCTGCTGGTCTCCTCCGTCCCCTTCCCATCCCGGGCCGTCCTTGGAGTCACATCGGGGTCGACTTCGTTACCGGACTACCACCATCTGCCGGTAACACAGTCATTTTGACCCTGGTGGACCGGTTTTCCAAGGCGGTTCACTTTGTTCCCCTCCCCAAACTTCCCTCCGCCCTCGAGACGGCCGACCTCCTGGTGCAGCACGTGGTGCGGCTGCATGGGATCCCGTCGGACGTCGTCTCCGACCGGGGCCCCCAGTTTGCCTCCGCAGTATGGAAGGCATTCTGCACCGCACTCGGCGCCACCACCAGCCTCTCCTCCGGGTTCCACGGGCAGACCAACGGGCAGGCAGAGAGGGCCAACCAGGACCTGGGAGCCGCCTTACGGTGCGTGACGGCCCGCAACCCTGCCTCCTGGTCCCAGCTCCTCCCGTGGGTTGAGTACGCCCACAACACCTTGGTGTGCTCATCCACAGGGAGGTCCCCCTTTGAGGCTTCCCAGGGCTTCCAACCCCCACTGTTCCCCCCCAGGAGGCCGAGGTGGCGGTCCCGTCAGTGGACGCCCACATCCGACGCTGCCAGCGGGTCTGGAAGGCCACCCGCAACGCCCTCCTCAAAACCTCCTCCCGGAATCATCGCCTGGTGGATCAGCACCGGTCCGCAGCCCCTCACTACCGCCCGGGACAGAAGGTTTGGCTATCCACCTCCACCTTCTCCCTCCCCGGCACCTCTCGCAAGCTCCAACCCCGCTTCGTCGGACCCTTCACTGTGCACTCCATTCTCAACCCAGTCACCCTCAAGCTCCGTCTCCCTGCCTCCCTCAAAATTCACCCCACTTTCCATGTCAGTCAGGTCAAGCCAGTTGTCTCCTGCCCTCTCAGCGCTCCCACTCCTGCCCCCCCACCTGTTCGGGACATTGATGGTGCTCCCGCCTTTACAGTCTCCAGCATCCTCGATGTCCGGCGCCGGGGACTGGGCCACCAGTATCTGGTCGACTGGGAGGGGTATGGGCCCGAGGAACGTTCCTGGGTTGCCCCTCGTCTCATCCTGGACCCTACCCTCATCCGGGACTTCCATCACCGCCAGCCCCAGTCGACCAGAGCCTGTGGTCCGCCAGGAGGCGTACCTTGACGGGGGGGTACTGTTACGATCCGCTCCGCTCCCCGTTCCTTCCTTGATGTTTTCCTCTGTTTTCCCCGAACCTGATTGTATCATGTCTGCGTTCATTGCCTGATTGTGTCTACATTGCACATTATTACTTGCACCACATCTTAATGACACAACTCACACTTAATTGCCTTCACCGCATTCCTCATGCATTTCCTAATTGTTCAATCAATTCGCTGATCTCGCACGCATTTCCCGCAAGCTGCAGCTTATCAGCTCTAATGACACTAGTTATATAACCGTGCTGTTCCTGTGATTCCTTGTCAAAGTATTACGGTTTGTCAGAGTACACTGTCCTTGTTCGCGTTGTACTTGTCTCCCCATATGCTAGCTTGCTGAGCCAAGTTGGCTACCCTGGTCTGGAATTGCCACACCTGCTTCCCAGTGTGGATCCCAGCTCTACCTCCGCCTGACTCTGCTACCCGACCCAGGCTACGACCACTCCTGGCCACTTCGCTGGATCTCGATCGCCAGCTCTCTACGGGTTCCACAGCTTATGATTTGTTGTTTAAACCTGATTTCCCGGTGTGGATCCGACCCGGAATTACGAATAAAAAACCTTCTTTTCAAAAGAAAGACTGTCTCGTTGTGCATTTGGGTCCTGACCTGCTGGACGTCACATTTGTAGCCTACTGGATCTGAAGCTACTGGCAACCAACAGTAAAGTGTGGGTCAATATAGCAGAAAGCTAGTGGTCAGAAACAGTTACTATTTATTATGTAATGGAATATAAAATTAACAACGTCAATTACTTATTAATCTCTTGATTTATTGTTATCTTAATCATTAACATGAATGGCTTTGATCCAAATCAGATGCTGACCACTACTGTAAAATCTGCGGTAACCCAATACTGAGAGGCTTCCCAGAAAATTGCGGTAACCACCTGTATATATATATATTTATTTCTTATTTCGTCCTAAAACCGTCATTAAATAACGTTATCTACACAATGAGAAATTTGCAGAATGTATGTAGCTAACGTTAATCTAAAATGTAGGCTATTGCCTGGTGGATTATAAATTACAAATTATTATTTTTTTTTCTTACTCTTAGTTTAACTAACCAGGAATGTCATTATTGTAGTGTAGTTGGCCTATATCACATCATGAAAAGTAAAGCTATTTCTGATTATTTGCGCCATGCTTCTATCAATAATACAAATGGGCATTCTGATAAGGTCTGGGGTAATTTGGGGTACCCCTCTCCGCAGGGAAGAACAAGTTGTGATTGGCAGATGGTGTCTGACTGATAGCACAACATTCTTTAGTTTGACACATCACTTTAGTAGCTAGTTTCAGCACTGGATTAGACGTGTTTATGAACAAACTTTGTATTTCATAATAATTGCAAGTATAAGTGGCATTGCTGAAAATAAACGAATAGGCTGGTAACGGCATACTTTACGTAGTCTAATGACCTCAGTCGACTGAGCCAGATTTCGCTCATTACGCCGCTTACAAAAATACACAATTCCACACAGATAGGCCTACAGCATGACATCATTTAACATTAACGTTGCCCTGCATTGCTCTCTGACAATAAGCAGCTGAAGTAACTAACGTCAGTTAGTTCCCTTCTGGAACTGAATGTGCTATACCTAGCAAGTTACATGGATGATCACTTGCTAGATAAACTAAAGAGAGTCAGCAAACTAACTTACGTTAACACACGTTAACACATTGCTATGATAACGTAGGCTACGGCTGTTGTGAAAGTTCCATCCACTATCTCAGTCCGTATCTGTCATTTTTAATTATTTATTGACTTACTATTATGTGTTCAGCTGTAAGGTTGCCAAGTGCCAAGTTCTGCCAACTCAAGGTGATGAAATTCCCTCGTTTTTTTTTTTTTTTTTGACGTTCAACTACGTTCACATAGCTAATTAGCTGAAGGGGCGTTTCTTGGAGTGAGGGGCGTTTCTTGGAGTGAGGGCCGTTTCTTGGAGGAGCGTTTCTTGGAGTCTGCAGGCTGCAGCTATACCCTACTCGCCATCTCGGACAGTTTCCGATGCAGGCCGACGCAGATATGATGTAAATCGGCTCACGCCCACTCTCTCTCTGCAAGCAGAGGCTAACCACTTACCCCCACCGCCCGACTTAGGCCGGGGAGCCATCCGGCCAATGACAAACCCCCCCCATCCGCGGCGAGAGAGGAAGTCCGCCTCCGCCACCTGCGCCCCCGGCCTATGGATCACCTTAAAATTAAACGGCTGTAACGCCAGATACCAACGGGTGATCCGCACGTTGGCATCTTTCATGTGGTGGAGCTGTCAGGCCAAAATGTGTCCGGGTTCTGTCAGGCCAAAATGCGTCCGGGAGCCAAAATGTGTCCGGGCACGTCATCGGAATGCTTGGAATGTCGTTGCTATGCCAACAGACACACAAGCATTGTGACGCGATAGCATTGTGACGAGCTCGCAATTGCTTTGACCTCAGAATCGCCGGGTGACAAGCTCGCACTTGCTTTTATCCTACAAAACATGACAACAACTCACTAAATAAAAGTTAACAAATAACATTTATTGAAAACAATATTCAACGTAACAAAACATTTTTAGGAAACGTGCCTGATTATTACAACGGCATTTTCATTGGGTGAACGCGATCGCATAGCAAATACAGTAAAAAAATAATAATCGGTCATCAGAAAAGCTACCAATAATAGGCCCACAAAAAAATAACAATTAGGCCGACTGATCGACGTGACAGTAGATTCGTTTTATTGGGCTATTCAACAACGCGATAGGCCTACTTACTCTTTCCACCTCGCTGGTTTAACTTGCAGGACGAACAGGCTATAAATGTGTTTAGTTTTTTTCCTTCGTTTTTTTTTTTTTTTTTTAATCCGGCGTTGTTAACATTAGTAACGGATGCTCGTTTTTTTATGAAGCAACATTTGACCAGGAAAACATGACATTTCAGTGCAAATTATGTCAATATGTAATTTAAATGTGTACATTAATAAGATTATACGTTTAACCGACTAGTATTTCTGGTGCCGACTAGCGAGGGTAGCAACGTTTACTCCATCCCACAATTGGATGATTAGATTTCTTTCATACACACAATCATTTTAAACCTTGCAGTGTTATTTGTTGTTGTATACATACAGTAGCAAGCTAGTCCATTCCACAATTGGATAATCAGATTTCTTTAATACACACAATCATTTTAAACCTTGCAGTGTTATTTGTTGTTGTATACATACAGTAGCAAGCTAGTCCATTCCACAATTGGATGATTAGATTTCTTTCATACACACAATCATTTTAAACCTTGCAGTGTTATTTGTTGTTGTATACATACAGTAGCAAGCTAGTCCATCCCACAATTGGATGATTAGATTTCTTTCATACACACAATCATTTTAAACCTTGCAGTGCTATTTGTTGTTGTATACAATGTACAATACAATGTCTAATACTCATTGCTTTGTAACCTACCTGCTACCTGTCCCATCTTCATGTCACAGCCCCCCTCCATGTTTCTTAATTTGTTATGCTGTCTCACAGTACCTGTCAAGCTCTATACCTGTAGTTTAGGGTAGTGTGTCTCCAAGTCCATGGTTGTGGATATCAAGCTGTGGATGCTGTCAGATATAGCTAGTAATCACAACTCACTAAGCACCATTTACATTCATTATTATAACTTCTAAGTTTGCCATAGGAGTAATGATGGCTATGGTCTTACAAGCCTCTAAACCTCTGCTTTGAAAACAACAAAGACAACCATATTATTTTTCTTGGTTCACAATTTATTTGTGTTCACACAGCAATAGTACAGGATCATTTTCTTAAATTTGTAGTCTATGGTAGGTGGGTGAGTACATCTAATGACATCCATGCAGCATCATTAACATTCGCCTTTTCAGTCTTCTTTAGGGCCACACCAACTACCTGCTGCAGCCTGGAAAACGGGACAGAGAAAGGAAAAGACAGAGAGCGGGTGGGGAAAGAAGTAGACACTATGAGAGAAAGCTGTCAGTGGGCAAAACAATGGCCTGCTTTAGTGAAAAGCCCCTTCACCACGGCAAGGTACAGGCCTAGAGAGGGTTAATAAATTTGGATTGCCCCAGTTTCATCTCGTCCCCTAGAATCTTCTTTGTACAATAAAACAGTACCCAGTTGAACCTTGGGTTTTCATTGAACTTGAGAACAGGGGCCAAACAAGTAGGAACAGGCCAAGTACAGTAGGAAGGTGCTAAGGGCCAGTTAGAAACTGGGACATTAGCCAGGTACAGTCAATTTAAAAAATGTGTACCATGGCTTGGTTTAATACTTACTTTACAATACATTTTGTCAAGTCAATTTGTACAAAATATGTACAATATACAATACAGTTGTTAAATTGTATTGCCCCGGTTTCATCTCGTCCCCTAGAACCTTCCTTGTACAATAAAACAGTACCCAATGGAACCTTGGGTTTTCATTGAACTTGAGAACAGGGGCCAAGTAGGAAGGGGCCAAGTACAGTAGGAAGGTGCTAAGGGTCAGTTAGAAACTTGGACATTAGCCAGGTACAGATGAACCTCGATCCAACGGACACCGATGCAACGGATTCCGGATCCAACGGACATGTAATTATATTTGGCCCGCGAGATAATATCAAATTTCAATTTGAGTCGGCCCGCCGGTAACGCATGCACCGCTAATACTACAAATCCCAGAATGCTCTGCTAGTGCCTTGGTGCGTCAAGACTCGCAAGCATCACCTCCTCTTAACCCCTTAGTGCAGATGGCATATTTGGTAAATCATGGGGGTACTCTGTTTAAGGCTTTATAACTCCAGGTGTGAGCATCACATAAACTTGGTAAATGGCTTAAATGAAACAAAACCGGTGTACCATTTTTTGTACAAACTTAGATTTGTTTATTTTCAGAATTTAAGGTCAAAATAAAGTGCCGGAAATGCAAGCAAAACTTTGCTAAAAATGCTACAAAATATATATTTCTTCAAAATACTGAGAGGTACATAAGTGAAACAGGTAAAACTACACATTTCCTGGATCATAAACTCCTTGTCCACAAGCATTCAATAATCGCAGGGTGATATACAGAACTACTAAAGATCTATGACACGAAATGTAAGCAGTGTAGCCTGATGTACCCAGGGTCTCCAAACCTATCCAAATTGGCTAAAATGTGAATAGCTGTAAATCTTAAACTAATCATACATTTCAGTGCAAATCAACCGTTTTGACTCATTTAACTCACCTTTGTATCATTTTCATGTGGGAATTATTTTGGATCAGTACAGGGGGGTGGATATCTAGGTGTCCAATAACCTACCCAAAACCTCTCCGAGAAATTATTAAAAAGCCTTTTGTCCTTTATAAAGCATATACATTTTACCTTACGATCACTTAATGGATGAAAACATTGATATTGCACTGTTTCAGTTCAGTGTTTGATGCCAAGTGTGCCATTTTTTCACCATTATCCTTCATATACTGCTTCATCCTGTGCGGTGCCTTCGTGGGCAACATGCACTCATCAATGGCACGGTCTTCAGTATGCTGGAAGGATCTGGTCCTGCAGTGGCTTCACTCTGAACAGTAGAGGGCACTGCTGGAGTGGCAGAGGTGGAGGGTCAAGCATGTTATAGGAACAAATTACATAATGCAGAAGCATTATAACACCGTGGTACACACAGCTAAATATGAAATCATTCACTCTTGTACTTCAGTAAACACTTTCTTCTGTATGCTACATTATGTTATATTTTGGTGCGTGCTCTAGGATGGCATTACTCTGTAGTGTGTTTCACAACTGTTGCTTATGTATTTTATTTATTTATTTTACATTCATCTTGCACACATCTGGACACAGTACATTTGAATACATATTTTCCATTCCCTAAGTGAAAAGCATCACCCATGGATATACTAATACCCCATAGAGTACATTATGCACAAAGAAATTACAATACAATAAAATAATATCGGAAAACACTACCAATGTTCTAGCTTCACGGCAAATCGAGGCATAAAATAAACTCCTCAAAAAAAGTTTGGAAACGTTATTTCGGTCGATTATTCCTCTCCTTTAATAATACCAATTGGTATTGTATTTTATATCGTTGGAAAGCCTGATTAGTCACCTTTACAACGAGGTACAACTTGTAAGGATCATGCATTCGTGGAATGAGCAACACAGCTAACCGTGTGGGTAGCGGCCCAAAAAAATGTGCCAAAATCCCCTGCAATATTCTTCTGTTGGTATTCACTCTCGTGTTGAGCTTCAAGTGCTGGCAGGTGTATGCCAGTCACAGGTGTGTGACCAGGCTGGTGACCAGCATGAGGAGGAGGTGCCAAGCTGTTGTGGCTGCGTATGGATCTTCCACACGCTACTGAGGTCCCTGACAGTGTACAATGAATAAAGTGTAAAAATGGCCAATATGTGTTGTTATTTCCTTATTACTGTGGGAGAGTGCAATCATCCAGTCCACCAAGCAACTCAAAACGAGAGTGAATACCAACAGAAGAATATTGCAGGGGATTTTGGCACATTTTTTTGGGCCGCTACCCACACGGTTAGCTGTGTTGCTCATTCCACGAATGCATGATCCTTACAAGTTGTACCTCGTTGTAAAGGTGACTAATCAGGCTTTCCAACGATATAAAATACAATACCAATTGGTATTATTAAAGGGGAGGAATAATCGACCGAAATAACGTTTCCGATCATTTTTTGAGGAGTTTATAACGTACGACTGAGCAACCAAACAGAACAGCGCTAAAATACTCTATGTCATTGTGAATGCTATGAATTCTAACAAAGCAGGCCACCACGAGCCACTACGGGAACGGCACGAACACAATAGTATCAATACATTACAGTTATTTGGCAGACGCGTTTATCCAAAGCGACGTACAATAAGTGCATATTGAACGAAGCAAAGTCACGAAAGCGCTACTTTATCACTACGTAGATGCTATCGCTAGTAGTACTCAACACAATACAGTCAGCTATACATTCTAAGCGATCCGATAGCTAAACCAAATAGAAAATAAACAATAAACGGAAAGAACGTACTATATTATTTGCCTTATACATGTAGGTATTCAAGGTGGAGTCTGAAAAAGTGTGTTTTCAAATATGTTCAGCATTATTAGCAGGCTAACAGTGGTCTATTACGACCGATGCAAATACAAAAATAACGACTATATAGCACGCAGTGGAAAAACGAATGTATATAATCGAAATATTACAAGCAGTAATACTTACATGTCGAGGAGGATATCTTCCCCATATTGATAGGCACCTCTTCCACAGAATCTATGCTACAGGGATTAGAAGAATCTCTGTTGTTGTCCTCTTCTGACCGACTTCGGGGAAAACTACTAAAAAGTCACATCAAAGTTGCGCGCAGTTTTATAGCGTAATACCAAATGCGTCATAGTCAAACCAAATGCGTCATCTGCGCATGCCAGCGTAAAATTGTCGTGATATAACAAGTATTGCAGTTACGCTCGCCCTTAAATAGTTAATCCAAGCTTTCATTTACACATGTAAATTACTTTTGGGAAGCTTGTCGTGCCTTCTATTGGATAAAACAATTGTCGATCAAACCAGAATAAAATTGCAAGCGTCACAGCCGTGCAATCAGGGAGGGGGAGTTACGCAGAGCTAGTTTCGTTTGTGTAATAGTGTTCCAATGCGCTGTGTATTTTTCAAACGGATTGTCCAAGACAATAAATGACCACGGAATCTTGAAAGGGACATATCTACGCTTAAATCCACGGGAGGATTGCACACGAATTCCATATTTAATTGCAGATATTGATAGTAGAATGGCATTGTATGATTTCACTTGTTTATGTCGGTATTGATTGAGCAGCGATTTGCACCGCTGTATTTGCATACGGTCGGGCTATTGGTGGGTTTATCTGGTTGCTGGACGGAATTCTGATATGATATGATGAATACATATATTTATGAACTCCCAACATAGACGCTATTGCCCACTATGTCACGCATGGGTAGGTATAGGCTGGGTGGGGAGTGCTTGTTAAATGGACTTGCTACGGAAAGATAGTGACACTTAGAAACTACGCATTGGTCAGAAATCGTCGCGAATGGTCTACCAATAAAGTTAAAATACCGCGTTTGGGTTTTCCACTAATAGTTTGGCTGCAGGAGCAACGCGTGTCTCAGTTGCGTAAAACTGTCTCGCAGGCGAGCCAAAATAGACTATCTGCACTAAGTAGTTACGTATCTGACGCGTGTATCGACGTGGCTGGTTAACGGGTATTTACTTTCACGATATAACAGACAAACGCAGAAGCAGACGCACACCCGCGGTACATACGTGAAATAAAACGTAAAACGAAGTTTGTATAAAAATAAAGGCGATTGCACCCACCCCCCCCCCCGTCAACAAAAATAATTGATTGCACCCCCCCCCCCCCCGTCAACAATTACAATCGAGGTTCGCGATTACAAGCAAAAAAGCGTCGTACAAGCGTCGGTTTGCCTGGTTGTTGTGCGCTACATATCTCTTGTTATAGTGATATTTTGCAGTGTCGCATTATTCGCTGCAACGGACAAACGGCTTTAACGGACAACTGCTCCCCCCTATTAGTCCGTTGGATCGAGGTTCAACTGTACAGTCAATTAAAAAAGTGTACCATGGCTTGGTTCACTTTACAATACATTTTGTGAAGTCAATTTGGGTACAAAAAATATGTATACATATACAACTTAAAGAATAAATCAATACTTACCAAATCAGCGGTGGGTGGCGCAGTGGGTTAGTGCGCCTGACCAGTAACTGAAGGGTCGCTGGTTCAAGACCGGGCTGAGACACTGAACTACCTACTGTCTCCAGGGGCGCCAGAGGGGGCTGCAAGATAGCAGAGGCTCTTCTCCCTCCCGGACGCTGACCTCCATAGTGTATGCAGGCCTGGTCGTGGGACACCGTGTGGAGCTGGGGAATGGTGTCAGATGCCTAACCTGAAAGCAGAAAAAGAGGTGACGTCGCATAGCTGCCTGATGATACTGCACCATGGATGGATCCTCACCTCTGCAGAGAGTAAGACTGTTTATAATAGCAAACAGCCCACAATCTGAGCCGCCCCTCTGCTGCTGGACATCCGGCCACTGCAAGCGGACCTGGTTCCCTGCGTGTTATCTGTGAAATGAACTCCTCGGTCGTTCTGTGACCAAAGGAGTCATAAACATTAACAGTACCTACCTGGCAGTCGATGTTACTTACCGTAACCCAGTGGTTGCCACAAAATCTAAATTTAAAATCTGGACAAACCCCTGGGTTGGTGCAGGCACGGAGGACAGGAGGGCGAGGGATGTGGTGGCGTAGAGGCCTCCTACATGGGGATGTTGTGCCTGCAAGAGAGCCTGAGAATGGTCAATGACAAGATCATCTAGCCAACAGTTTGGGGTAAGGACTGTTCTCCTAAGGTCCTCCACCCTGCTCAGTGAAGCGGGGTAGGCCTGCCCCCGCTGGACACCTGTGATGACAACATCATCCTAGAAGAGAAGATATAATTGATTAATAGGATGCATTTGAACATCTGTACAAACACACAAACTGCTTATGTGCAGGATTGAAACATTATTTCTTAATGTTGAGTAGTGGCAACAAGAATCTGAAGCGTACCTGAAGTGTGTCCCCCTCCAGCACAGAGCACAGTGGTTCAGGGTCATCTGAACTAACTGGCTCGGGCGGATGGGACGCGGCTTCCTCGGAGTCCTGGAGTCCAGCACGTCACCTATCACATAGACTTATGTTAGTTACAGGGCATGTCAATTGTTCAATGGGATTTGAATCGTTGAAGGATAAAAAAAAATTCCCAAGCAAGAATTTGTAAGCGTACCTGAAATGTGTCCCCCTCTGGCTCAGAGCACAGCAGTTCAGGCTCATCCGAACAGACCAGCTCAGGCTGATGGGAGACAGCTTCCTCGGTGGGGGGGCAAGCTTGTGATCCTTAAGTCAATCCAAGAGTAACAAAATTATTAAATGAAACCATATTTAGCATACTGTCCTTTAGTGAAAAATAAATTAACACATGACTCTCACAACATTGATGTGGACTTCATGTTAAACTTACTTTTCCGCAGAGGCTTCACTGAGGCATAGGGTGTCTGGGTCTTCAGCTGGTGGCCATCCAAGGTCTCCAACTGCACCAGGTTGTTGTCCCCGACCTCAGTTACCCTAAGAAAGACATGTAATAATGATCTGTAATGGCAAAATTGGATATCATCACCCTCTCACCTTAATTACTCTTACAAGCCCAACTTACCGGTACTGAGTTGGCCAGTCTGGATCCATCGTGCGACCAGGTCTCCCACGCTTCCTCTCGTCCTTCTTCAGCACCTCCATGTCCGGGACGATCTTGAAACGCTTGGTTCCCTTCTTGATCCTCCTCCGGTAGGTCTCGCGCTGTTTCTCCTGGGCCTTCTCCACGTTGAGTCGCACCTTGATCGTTCAAGGAAAAACGCAGCAGCAGAGATTTATATTCTCTATTGCGCTGTATAACTTTGTATATTACTGATGCATTGTTATTGCTTTAGCAGTTACAGTACTTAGCATGACTACAGGGCTTAAGCGCACAATCCTCATCGGAGCTCCGCCTCCTAAGACCGCATTCCGCGGGGCACTCATTATTCACCAACGTCAGGTTTTTGACAAACTTCATTTATGGTCACGTTTTTAGTGATAAGCTTAATATACACAAAAACATCATTTATAGGGTACTTTTTATTGGGAAGTAGCTGTCCCAAACCCTGACATCTAAATTTCAATTTCTGTAAATAACACTTAAAACATTTTTTTTTATTTTGTTCGATGGTGTATTTAGAAGATCTTTATGATTACGTTCAAACAGAAGTTGGAATGTTTAGATTTATTGTGGGCTTAATGAAATGTGTGTTCATGATCAGTTCATTCATTCAGATTCTACTGCATATCACTTTCTTGTGTATTTTTCTTTTAGATGTTGAATCTATTTGTTACAAACCTTTCAGGGATACATTGGTTAGCGTTCAGAAGCCTGACAGCAACAGCATAATATCAATTATATGTCAATGTTCTTCTCTTTTATTGAACCCACCTGGGTAATTATTTTCTGTGTACTTTAAATGGTTATGGATGAACAATTGTTACGTCTTCAAAAATAAAATGATTCTATTGACTCCAAAACATTTGTGTTTGTAATTTTTCCAACATAAGGCATGTAATGAGTTAAGATTAAGCAATAAGGTTGAGGGAATATGATACAACCTTGAGAACAAAATACTGTGGTCACTACCGAAACAGTGCAGTCACTACCGAAACACTGGATGTTTTGTAAAAAATAAAGTATATTGAGTTATCAACTAAAATGATATGATACTGATTGGTTTATTGTATGTTCAATTTCAACAATCATCAACTCTGGAATCAATATGATCAGTATTATGAATTTTACAAAGAAAGATTGCATTAAGATTTTGATGAATTGTATAAATTGAACTTTGAAATTTGATTAAAAATTCACTTTTATTGATTTAATTGTGAAAACCTTCAAGAAATATTTGTTTAAATACTATTTACAGAAGGGAAATAGTATTTGGTCACGTTTTCATTGCAAAATTATTTATTTACAAGGCTAATGGAATATGTGAAGATGCAATTGGCATACACATTCATTTAATTTCATCCCCATTTATTTGATTGGTGTAGACACTGTGGACATTGTCAGGGGAGTAGGCTACGATTTTAAAGCCACTAGTTTTTAGGTGGTTGTTCAGTAAACAGTGAAAGTGTAATATCTTTCACCTTGTCAAAGACCTCCTCATCCTTCTCAGCCCTGGCCTGGAGGTAGTCTGCAACAGTGTCCTCGTTGATCCCGTCAACCTCCACAAGAGGAGGAAGGTCGCCTGTGATCTGAAATGACATGGCAAATAGAGAAAACACAATAGACAAACATTTTCATAGTTAGTATTTTTTAATTATTATTGTGAAACAAAAATGATATAAGAAGAATAATATCAAGAGTTTACATACCTCTGTGGACAACCGTGGCTCCCGACCGTACATCAGGCGGTAGGGCGAGTACTTCGTGGAGGCCTGGACACTGGTGTTATGGGCAAAAAGAATTACCTTCAGGTTGTCCTCCCACCGTTCTTGGTGCCCATCCAGAGACTTGCCGATGGCCCTCTTCAGCGTCTGGTTGGTTCGCTCATCCAGTCCGTTGGTCTGGGGATGGTAGGCAGAGGTGATGCGGTGCTTGGTCCCCCACTTCTCAAACAAGATCTGGTTAACCTAAAAAAGAAAATAAGACAAGTCATTAATTTTGTCTGTACAAGTATAGCCATAACGGTTAAGAGATCAAATGTTTTAGCAAGTACTTGACCTTGTTCCAGAACTCTCTGCCCTGGTCCGTCAGGATGACCTCCGGTGCACCATGGGTGTGGAAGATGTCCATCAGGGCCTGGGATGTTGCAGCTGCCGTCTTGTCCTAGCAGTGTATAGACACAGTATATGGTACTATTATATTAATGCTTATGTTAATTTTCAAGATGAAAATCGAGATACATGCGGTTGATGAACTGGACAAATAAATCAAGTACATTTAAAAAAAGCATGATCATGATCAGTTTATATCAGAGATCAACACTAAACACACAGATATAACACACCTGGATGGGAATGGCCTCCACCCACTTGGTGAAGAAATCAGTCGCTGTGAGGCAGTAGCGATTGCCATTCCTGGACGAGGCCTTGAACGGTCCGATGAGGCCCACACCTAGCATACAGTCAAATAGTACTATCTTGATCCGTCCGCTTAGCAGATATGGTAATGTATTTGTAGAACTCAATTGTAGAACTCACCAATCATGTACCAAGGTGAAACAGGCTTGATGCTCTTCAGCTCAGGTGCCTCGGTCTTCACCTTCTCAAACTTCTGGCAAGGCACGCAGATACGGACCTTGAAACGAACATTGAAGTGTAAGTTGAAAAGAAATGAAATGTGTGGTCTTTAGCTGTGTGTAAAATATGATCTTGCTACAGTTTCTAAAAGAAGAAAAAAAAAACTAAACACAAAATAGTTTTGCTTGCCCAGTTTTCCACATCATTCACGATGCCATGCCAGAAGAAGCGCTGGTTGATCTTCCCCAGCATGCGCTTCACTCCGAAGTGGCCGGCGTGGACCTCGGTCAGTACTGCCTCCTTTTCCTCCTCCGACAGGATGACCCTCCTTGGTGGCTTTCCATCCTTGGGTCTCAAATACATGCAACCGTCTAGAATATTAAAAGGATTATAGACTGAGAACAATGACCAAAGCTTGCTTTATGGGTATTTTTTAGCCTTTTATTGTGTGTCTATTTTGTGCCTTTTGCTGCTGGAACACCGAATTTCCCTTCAGGGATCAATAAAATATATATGGGGCATTCTACCGAATTAGTACAAAGTGCGGTCCCACAACAAGAAAAACGATTTAACAAAACAATTAAGTCTTCGGACATAGATATTTACTAAGAATATGTTATGGTCTATTTAAACACAAGGCATTAAATTAGATAGTGATAAGCTTAATATACACAAAAACATCATTTATAGGGTACTTTTTATTGGGAAGTAGCTGTCCCAAACCCTGACATCTAAATTTCAATTTCTGTAAATAACACTTAAAACATTTTTTTTTATTTTGTTCGATGGTGTATTTAGAAGATCTTTATGATTACGTTCAAACAGAAGTTGGAATGTTTAGATTTATTGTGGGCTTAATGAAATGTGTGTTCATGATCAGTTCATTCATTCAGATTCTACTGCATATCACTTTCTTGTGTATTTTTCTTTTAGATGTTGAATCTATTTGTTACAAACCTTTCAGGGATACATTGGTTAGCGTTCAGAAGCCTGACAGCAACAGCATAATATCAATTATATGTCAATGTTCTTCTCTTTTATTGAACCCACCTGGGTAATTATTTTCTGTGTACTTTAAATGGTTATGGATGAACAATTGTTACGTCTTCAAAAATAAAATGATTCTATTGACTCCAAAACATTTGTGTTTGTAATTTTTCCAACATAAGGCATGTAATGAGTTAAGATTAAGCAATAAGGTTGAGGGAATATGATACAACCTTGAGAACAAAATACTGTGGTCACTACCGAAACAGTGCAGTCACTACCGAAATACTGGATGTTTTGTAAAAAATAAAGTATATTGAGTTATCAACTAAAATGATATGATACTGATTGGTTTATTGTATGTTCAATTTCAACAATCATCAACTCTGGAATCAATATGATCAGTATTATGAATTTTACAAAGAAAGATTGCATTAAGATTTTGATGAATTGTATAAATTGAACTTTGAAATTTGATTAAAAATTCACTTTTATTGATTTAATTGTGAAAACCTTCAAGAAATATTTGTTTAAATACTATTTACAGAAGGGAAGGTAAAACAATCTGAACAGGTTAATATAATACTTTTTTACTACAGTGTATTTACTATGTTTCGGTAGTGACAATTTTTGGGAGAGGAAGAACATTCCAATACAGTCTGAAAATACGATATAAAAATGTACGGTTCTTTTACTAGATATGTGTAATTTAGATATGGTACAAAATATATATGGACAAAGTTTTGGGGAAAAAACATACAAAATTTCAAAATATTTCCAACCTGACTTTGATCCAATTCGGTAGAATGGCCCATATATATATATCTATTTATCTATCTGTCGATCTTTCTTTAACAAATCTTACCCTGAAGCATGTATTTCTCTGCCCCTCTCCGGATAGAACGCTTCTTCCCCTCAGAGACACCCTCTGGGTACTTCTCTTCTCTGGAAAGATAGAAAAAGATGTCACTGAGGGATGCCATATCAAAGTTATATGTTAGAGCTATGCAATCAATAAATGGTTGGCTAAGTTGACTAGCTAACTAACCAGCTAACACTAGCTATAAGTTGACTAATACTATGTAGTATTGCTAGCTAGTTAGTTTCAGTAAAAGACTATCTACTTCAAAATGAATCACTAGCTAACACAATCTAAAATCGAAAACAATTAACAATATAAAGCACAGTAGCCTGTACAAAAGGAAATTATAAAGGTTATCTGATATAGATCTGTCTATCTCCGGCGATTCTGAGGTGAAATGAATCACCAACACAATCTAAAATTGAAAACAATTAACAATATAAAGCTTAGTAGCCTATACAAAGGGAAATTATAAAGGTTATCTGAGTGATAGTGATGGTTATTTGAGTGATGTAGTGATCTATCTCCGTCCGACGATCTCCGGCGATTCTGAGGTAAAAGCAAGTGCGAACTTGTCACCCGGAGATTCTGAGGTCAAAGCAAGTGCGAGCTCGTCACAATGCTATCGCGTCACAATGCTCGCGTGTCTGTTGATCGCGTCACAATGCTCGCGTGTCTGTTGGCATAGCAACGACATTCCAAGCATTCCGATGCCTTGCCCGGACACATTTTGGCACCCGGACACATTTTGGCCTGACAGTTCCAAAATGTGTCCGGTCATGTCATCGGAATGCTTGGAATGTCGTTGCTATGCCAACAGACACGCGAGCATCGTGACGTGATCAACAGACACGCGAGCATTGTGACGCGATAGCATTGTGACGAGCTCGCACTTGCTTTTACCTCAGAATCGCCAAAATGTGTCGGGCACATCGCCAAAATGTGTCCGGGCACGTCATCGTAATGCTTGGAATGTAGTTGCTATACCAACATGAATTCATTTCAGTAAAAGACTAATCTAGCTAGCTACTTCAAAATACATCTAACATAATCTAACGTTGGTATGCTAGCTAACCTTGTTGGCTTGCTAGCTAACAATGGGTAACCCTGTTGGCATGCCAGCTAACGCTGTTAGCATGCTAAAATAAACGCTAGTCCATCCCACAATTGGATGATTAGAAAACAGTCAAAATTTAGCACAATTTAATCTATAAAGGTAAACATTGTCCGAAAAAATATTGCGTATATTATAAGAGCCATTTGAAACCCTTAATCACATTCTTCAATAACCAAATCGTATTTTAAATGCAGCTGAAATGTGTGGCACTTTGCGCCTTGCATTATGAACATTGCACATTATTCTACAAAACATGACAACAACTCACTAAATAAAAGTTAACAAATAACATTTATTGAAAACAATATTCAGCGTAACAAAACATTTTTAGGAAACGTGCCTGATTATTACAACGGCATTTTCATTGGGTGAACGCGATCGCATAGCAAATACAGTAAAAAATAATCATCGGTCATCAGAAAAACTACCAATAATAGGCCCACAAAAAAATAACAATTAGGCGTACTGATCGACGTGACATTAGATTAGTTGTATTGGGCTATTCAACAACGCGATAGGCCTACTTACTCTTTCCACCTCGCTGTTTTAACTTGCAGGGCGAACAGGCTAATGCGTTGTTTTTTTCCTTCGTTTTTTTTTTTTGAATCCGGCGTTGTTAACATTATTAACGGATGCTCGTTTTTTTATAAAGCAACATTTGTGTAACGTTCCGCTCCCTTCCTGTCCGTTCTCCATGTTTTTCCCTTTCCTCCCGTGTCATGTCGGATTCCCTGTGTCCGTGTTTTCCCTGTCGCTACAGGCTGGGCGTGCCCCTTCTGTCTGTTTCTCTCTGTTCCCCCACTTCAGGTTCAGCCTCAGCCTATCGCCTTTCCCCCTTGTTGCATGCATTCCGCACCAGTCAATTAGTCAATCACTCTCGGTTACATTCCTCACGCTTTCGTTATTGTTTTCAATTTCACTCCCTTACTTAAACCTCCCGCTGGCTGCTATTCGGCGCCAGTTCGTTAACGTACTTCGTGTGTATCCTGGTCTCCTGTTTTCTGGTACTATTCACTGAAAGCTCTGTTGTGGGTTTTTCCCTGTTAAACTCCTTGGTTCCAAGACCAGTGTTTTGTAGTTATCCAGCCTGTAGCAGTCAAGTCCCCCTGTATGTGTTGCGGTACCCCTGCTACTAATTAACGTTGCCTGCGCAGTTGGGTGCTCTGCCTCCAGCCCAGTTCCTGTTGGACCCCCCGGTCCAGATCCCGTTCCCGTGTTCCAGTTCCTGTTGGACCTCCCGGTCCAGATCCAGTTCAGTTCCGGTTCGGAACCCACCTCCTGTTTCAAGTCCAGTTCCGGTTCGGAACAACCCTCCGTTCCCGTGATCCAGTTCCTGTTGGACCTCCCGGTCCAGATCCAGTCCGGTTCCGGTTCGGAACTCACCTCCTGTATCAAGTCCAGTTCCGGTTCGGAACACCCTTCGTTCCCGTGATCCAGTTCCTGTTGGACCTCCCGGTCCACATCCAGTCCAGTTCCGGTTCGGAACTCACCTCCTGTATCAAGTCCAGTTCCGGTTCGGAACAATCCTTCGTTCCCGTGATCCAGTTCCTGTTGGACCTCCCGGTCCAGATCCGGTCCAGTTCCGGTTCGGAACAAACCTTTGTTCCCGTGATCCAGTTCCTGTTGGACCTCCCGGTCCAGATCCAGTCCAGTTCCGGTTCGGAACTCACCTCTCGTATCAAGTCCAGTTCCGGTTCGGAACAACCCTTCGTTCCCGTGATCCGGTTCCAGTGTGGGCCTCCTGGTCCAGTACAAGTCCAGCTCCGGCTTGGAGCAGTTCGCTACATCCTCGATCCTCTTTACTATTGTGTTAAACTTGTGTTGAGCTTGGGACTACCCCAAAGCTCATAATAAATCCTCATTTCTGTTTCCCTGTCTCTTGGTCGTTGCATTTGGGTTCAGCCCGTGTTTGGTTCGTGACAGAACGAACTGGCCGAAAACATGGACCCAGCCGACCTCGAGCAGATTCGCCACGCCTTTTCCTGCCAATCCGCGGTCAGCGACAAACAGGGCCGCCGGATGGACGACGTGTTGGAAGTGCTGGGGGGGCTTACGGAGCAGGTTGCTCAGCTAGCGCTTCACCTGCCTCTTCCTCGGATCCCTGTGGGCCCGACCCCTCCAACACCCGAACTGTCTCCCGAGGTTCCGGTCCCCTCTCCTGGCCGGGAGCCCAGAGTTCAACACCCCGAATTATACCGCGGGGGGCTGGGGAGGTGCCGCGAATTTTTAATGAAGTGCGACATTGTTTTTCGCATGCAGCCCACTTCCTTCGCCTCCGACCCATGCAAGATCGCCTTCGTTATGAGCAGCCTGGGAGGCAGTGCCCTGGAGTGGGCCACAGCTATTTGGGACAGTCAGTCTCCTACATGCAACAACTTCGCCCTCTTCACCTCGGAGATGCGGCGCATCTTTGACCACCCAATCTGCGGTCTAGACGGTACCCAGCGCCTTCTACAGGTCCGGCAGGGCAGCCGCAGCGTAGCGGAGATGGCTATCCAGTTCCGCACCCTCGCTGCTGAGGCGGGATGGAACGACACCTCCCTTCAGGGGGCCTTTCGTCAGGCTCTCAGTGAGGAGCTGAAGGACCAGCTAGCTACTCGGGAGGAGGCCAACTCACTCAACAGCCTCATCAGTTTGGCTATAGCCATTGACAACCGTCTCAGAACCCGGGCCCGTGAGCGAGGGAAGAATCCCTCCCGTCTTCCGCCCTCTGCCCCTTCCCCGGCTCGACAACCCTCTCCCGTCCAGGGACCGAGAGTCGTCGCTTTGTCTCCCGAGGAGGAGCCCATGCAACTGGGCAAGATCACTGTGGACGCCGAGGAGCGCCAACGCCGACTCCGCACCAAGTCCTGTTTCTACTGTGGCAAGACAGGCCACCAAATCGCTTCTTGTCCCATCCGCCCAAAAGAGATGGCTCGCCAGTAAAACTGGGCGTACTGACGAGCCCTATTATCCCAAACCATGCGGCCCAGAACCGCCTTGAATTTAAGGCCACTCTCCTTTGGAGGGACAACACCGCCTCTACATCTGCCCTAATTGACTCCGGGGCCGATTCCAATTTTATTGACATAACCTTTGTCAAAAGGTACGGGATTCCCACGGAGGTCTTACCTAACCCCATCACTGCTCTCGCCCTGGACGGTAGGAGTCTGGGGTTAGTTACCCACTCCACCGTTCCCCTGCAGCTTATTTTGTCTGGCAATCATCGGGAGACAATCCAACTCCTCCTTATCCATGCTAAACAGTCCTCCATGGTCCTGGGACAGACCTGGCTGCGCCTTCACAACCCCCACATCGATTGGCGAGCCGGTCGCATCCTGGCATGGAGCGGTCACTGTTTAGCCAACTGTCTCCGCTCTGCTCTACCCCCCCCGGGGGCCAAGTGTAACAGACCTATCCCTCCTGTACCCGACCTAGCTAATGTTCCCAGCCATTATCATGACCTGTCGCAAGTTTTCTCCAAATCACGTGCTCTGTCTTTGCCTCCTCACAGACCCTACGACTGTTGCATAGACCTGCTGGCGGGAGCCAAGCTTCCATCTGGTCGCCTCTACAGTCTGTCGGGCCCGGAGAAGCTGGCCATGGAGACCTACATCCACGAGTCACTTGCGTCAGGCATAATCCGTCCCTCCTCATCCCCGGTTGGTGCAGGGTTCTTCTTCGTCGGGAAGAAGGACGGCTCATTGCGGCCCTGCATCGACTACCGGGGCCTCAACGAGGTCACTGTTCGCAATAAGTATCCTCTTCCCCTCATTAACACCGCTTTTGAACCCCTCTCCCAGGCAGTCATCTTCACCAAACTCGACCTCCGCAACGCGTACCACCTGGTGCGTATACGCGAAGGGGACGAGTGGAAGACTGCGTTTAACACCCCGTTGGGCCACTACGAATATCTGGTGGTCCCGTTCGGCCTCACTAATGCCCCAGCAGTCTTCCAGGGGATGGTGAACGATGTCCTTCGTGACCTGTCGGGCAAGTGTGTTTTTGTGTACATAGATGACATCGGCTACTGGAGAACCAGCTCTTCGTGAAAGCCGAGAAGTGCTCTTTCCACGTCTCGTCCGTCCCGTTCCTCGGCTTCATCATCGAGAAGGGCAGTATCCGGGCGGACCCCACTAAAGTCAAGGCGGTGACAGAATGGCCCCAACCCTCTTCACGTAAGCACCTCCAACAGTTCCTCGGGTTCGCTAATTTTTATCGTCGGTTCATCCGCAATTACAGTGTCATTGCTGCCCCACTTACCAAACTCACCCGGTCCAGATCCGGTCCAGTTCCGGTTCGGAACAAACCTTCGTTCCCGTGATCCAGTTCCTGTTGGACCTCCCGGTCCAGATCCAGTCCAGTTCCGGTTCGGAACTCACCTCTCGTATCAAGTCCAGTTCCGGTTCGGAACAACCCTTCGTTCCCGTGATCCGGTTCCAGTGTGGGCCTCCTGGTCCAGTACAAGTCCAGCTCCGGCTTGGAGCAGTTCGCTACATCCTCGATCCTCTTTACTATTGTGTTAAACTTGTGTTGAGCTTGGGACTACCCCAAAGCTCATAATAAATCCTCATTTCTGTTTCCCTGTCTCTTGGTCGTTGCATTTGGGTTCAGCCCGTGTTTGGTTCGTGACAATTTGACCAGGAAAACATGACATTTCAGTGCAAATTATGTCAATATGTAATTTAAATGTGTACATTAATAAAATAATAAGTTTAACCGACTAGTATTTCTGGTGCCGACTAGCGAGGGTAGCAACGTTTAATAGACTAGTCGACTAAACGCGTACATCCCTAGTATACATACAGTAGCAAGCTAGTCCATCCCACAATTGGATGATTAGATTTCTTTCATACACACAATCATTTTAAACCTTGCAGTGTTATTTGTTGTTGTATACATACAGTAGCAAGCTAGTCCATCCCACAATTGGATGATTAGATTTCTTTCATACACACAATCATTTTAAACCTTGCAGTGTTATTTGTTGTTGTATACATACAGTAGCAAGCTAGTCCATCCCACAATTGGATGATTAGAGTTCTTTCATACACACAATCATTTTAAACCTTGCAGTGTTATTTGTTGTTGTATACATACAATGTATAATACAATGTCTAATACTCATTGCTTTGTAACCTACCTGCTACCTGTCCCATCTTCATGTCACAGCCACCCTCAATGTTTCTTAACCTGTTATGCTGTCTCACAGTACCTGTCATGCTCTATACCTGTAGTTTAGGGTAGTGTGTATCCAAGTCCATGGTTGTGGATATCAAGCTGTGGATGCTGTCAGATATAGCTAGTAATCACAACTCACTAAGCACCATTTACATTCATTATTATAACTTCTAAGTTTGCCATAGGAGTAATGATGGCGATGGTCTTACAAGCCTCTAAACCTCTGCTTTGAAAACAACAAAGACAACCATATTATTTTTCTTGGTTCACAATTTATATGTGTTCACACAGCAATAGTACAGGATCATTTTCTTAAATTTGTAGTCTATGGTAGGTTGGTGAGTACATCTAATGACATCCATGCAGCATCATTAACATTCGCCTTTTCAGTCTTCTTTAGGGCCACACCAACTACCTGCTGCAGCCTGGAAAACGGGACAGAGAAAGGAAAAGACAAAGAGCGGGTGGGGAAAGAAGTAGACACTATGAGAGAAAGCTGTCAGTGGGCAAAACAATGGCCTGCTTTAGTGAAACGCCCCCTCACTACGGCAAGGTACAGGCCTAGAGAGGGTTAATAAATTTGGATTGCCCCAGTTTCATCTCGTCCCCTAGAATCTTCTTTGTACAATAAAACAGTACCCAGTTGAACCTTGGGTTTTCATTGAACTTGAGAACAGGGGCCAAACAAGTAGGAAGAGGCCAAGTACAGTAGGAAGGTGCTAAGGGTCAGTTAGAAACTTGGACATTAGCCAGGTACAGTCAATTAAAAAAAATTGTACCATGGCTTGGTTCACTTTACAATACATTTTGTGAAGTCAATTTGGGTACAAAAAATATGTATACATATACAACTTAAAGAATAAATCAATACTTACCAAATCAGCGGTGGGTGGCGCAGTGGGTTAGTGCGCCTGACCAGTAACTGAAGGGTCGCTGGTTCAAGACCGGGCTGAGACACTGAACTACCTACCGTCTCCAGGGGCGCCAGAGGGGGCTGCAAGATAGCAGAGGCTCTTCTCCCTCCCGGACGCTGACCTCCATAGTGTATGCAGGCCTGGCCGTGGGACACCGTGTGGAGCTGGGGAATGGTGTCAGACGCCTAACCTGAAAGCAGAAAAAGAGGTGACGTCGCATAGCTGCCTGATGGTACTGCACCATGGATGGATCCTCACCTCTGCAGAGAGTAAGACTGTTTACAATAGCAAACAGCCCACAATCTGAGCCGCCCCTCTGCTGCTGGACATCCGGCCGTGTTATCTGTGAAATGAACTCCTCGGTCGTGCTGTGACCAAAGGAGTCATAAACATTAACAGTACCTACCTGGCAGTCGATGTTACTTACCAGTGGTTGGCACAAACATTTAAAATCTGGACAAACCCCCTCTATTAAGGGAAGTGGCTGCAACGGGCTTTTGGGGTGGCCGGGGAATTCACTAATTGACATTCCGGGCAAGACGCACACCACTGACGTACGTCTGCCCAAATGCCCGGGCAATGGTGTTATAATGAGCCGCTTGGAAAACCATTTCCCGGCGGCTTTTAGGTACCAACAACTGGGTATTTTCTTCCCCTGTTTGAGCGTCCCGACACACTCGATATAATCTATCTCTAATAAACGAGAAATACGGGTGAGAGAGAGCTGTCTCCGGACACACCTGTTGACCATCAATACGCATCACTTAGTCATAAGCAAAGCGTAAGGTGTCATCCCGAGACTGTTCGAGTGGGAAATCCTCCGTTGGGTGAAAAACCGGAACCAGGGGAGTCTCCCCTCGAGGCTCCCCAGGCTCCGCCCTCCCCTAGACCGTGTCGGCTGACCCTGCGTCATCGCCGTCAACAGCACACACCTCCCCGGGCCCTACTGGTCAGGATCGCACCTCCCACAGCTTCCCTGACACTTTACGAAACCCCGCCCAATCAATGCCCAAAATCAGGGGGTGCGAAAGCCGGGAGCTAACCGCAGCTTTAACCATATACATTTTCCTTTGATAATACATTTTTACAGGCACTACCGGATATTCATGCACATCACCATGCACGCACCTAATCGAAACCCATGGTGCCTCCACCAATGCCTCTAGCTGAACCAGGCTTTGCCGAATCATAGACTGCTTAGTCCCCGAATCCAACAACGCCCGGTGTTCACTCCCTTACTGGGATGCAATACGCTCCCTCTGGATCGTGAGCGGGAGTGGGCGGACCGACAACCCGGACCACCTGCCCCACTTCCATAAGTGGACAGTCGCGGCGCAGGTGGCCGAGCTGCCCGCATCGCCAACAGCCCGGTCCGACCGTCTGAGGAGCCCTATGTGGGTCGGACCCTCCCGCTACCGAGCCTGGGCCTGGAGAGGGAAAGAGAAAAGAGGGGGGATTAATTCGGGGATAGGTTGTAGCGGGGTCGCGGGAAAGGGAAGAAGGGACTGTACGAGGATCCTCCTAGAAGCCGGTTCCGGCGGCTTTTGCGGCGGGCTGCTGGGTACAACGGCCAGATGGTCTTCGGCCAGGATAACTGCCAGCTCCAGGCTAGTGGGTCAGTGGTAGTGAACCCAGTTGGCGGTCGCCTCTGGCAGCCCGCCCACAAATTTCTCCAACACGACCTGCTCCACTACCCCCGTGGCGGACCGGATTTCTGGCTGTAACCATCGTCGGGCCATGTCGGTGAGCTGCTGGGCGAACGCGAAAGGGTGGTCCCCTGGAACCAGGGAGGCTTCCCGGAACCGGCGCCTTTGGTCTTCTGGGCTATAGCCCAGACGATCCAGGATTGCCCTCCTGACAGTGTTGTAGTCAGCCCGGGCTGCGGCCGGCAGCCCATGTGCCGCCTGCTGGGCTTCCCCCGTTAAAAGGGGTAGGAGGCGGACTACCACTCCTTGCTGGGCCACCGACACGCCTCCACGGCCACCTCGAAACTGTCCAGGAAGGCCTGGGCGGCATTGTCGGCGGTCATCTTTGGGAGCTGGATCTTCATGGGGGGTCGGACGTGCAGATCCCGGGACCCTGCCCCACCGACGGTGGCTAGCTGTCGCAGCGTCTCCGTCTGGAGGGTGGCCTGTACCCGCAGAGCCTCCATCTGTTCATGGTGCACAGCTTGCCGCTCCTGACTCTGGGCCATCGCCTCCAGCATGTGTGTGAGCGATACTACCAGCTGCCCCGCCTCAGGTCGCTCCTGGCTGGTCTCCATTGCTTCTGTGTGGTTTTCTTTGCCTTGGAAATCTCCCCGTACGGGCCACCACTGTGGCAAGTGCGAGTGCCACCTCTCGGGAAACATTAGTCCACACAGAAGCGTTTCGGAGAACCCACTCAGCATTTTTTCTTTTGTTTTCTTTAGCGGGCTATGGTTTTCTGGAGTTTTCTACTTCCTCCGTCTCCAGCCAGCCCCGTTCGTTCGCCAGCCTCTCCCTTTTCAAGCCCAGGCTCACTGTCATAGCAATCAGAAACAATTAAACCATTATTCAATCACACTTTACTGTGATGCTGATTAACTTATGACAGCTGTGGCTCAGGGTCCGAGAGCCGCTCAGCTCTCTCTCTCTCTGCAAGCAGAGGCTAACCACGCCCACCCTGCCACAGTAATTCATTAGATACTAGTACTTATTCTTTAGTGACTAGTAACTATTCCAATAATTACTAGTAACTATTTCAGTTTTACTAGTAACTATTAATTAGACACTAGTACCTATTGTTACAATTCAAATTGTTACTAGTAACATTTGTATTGCTACTAGTAAGAATGTTAATTGAACTATCAAGTAGTCATTTTGACTAGTCATTACCGATGATGAGTAAAACAGAAATAGTTACTAGTAAGAATAAAAATATTACTAGTAACAATTGGAATAGTTACTACTAATAAATAGGTACTGGTATCTAATGAATAGTTACTAGTAAAACTTAAATAGTTACAAGTAAGTCTTGGAATAGTTACTAGTCACTAAAGAATAAGAACTAGTATCTAATGAATAGTTACTAGTAAAAGTGAAATAGATACGAGTCACTATTGGAATAGTTACTAGTCAGAAGCAAATAGTCTGAACCGCAGAGCCCCATATAATTCAATTGCAAAAAATTTCAATCTCTTACTAGTAAAAATGGAATAGTTACTAGTAACTAAAGAGTAAGTACTAGTATTGTGGGGGATCTCTATGTCAGAGACACGGAGGAAATATTGGAGATCCAGATGCGATAGCTGCGGAATCTTAAAGTGTTCCAAAGAACACCACTGAGACGGACAATAATCCGTAGTGGAATAGGAAAAAATAAAGAGAACACAAATAACCTCGCGATAAAAACGAGGAACTCGATATCCGAGCAAAACAAAGAAATAAGCAGTAACGCTTATCTAACTCCGTTTGTGGAGCGAACAAAAGAAAGAAAAGAGAAACTCAGAAGACCCCTAAGACTTAGGGTAAGAGCACTCGTAGGTATGAGTGGAAAACAAAAGAAACTAAAAAAAACCTCTGCTCTGAAATAAGAGCAAAAAGATCACTTTGCTTTCTTTCTAAATTGTACTGCTAACAAGTCCCGTGTTGAGAAGCAAAGCGGTCGATAGCAGCACAACTTCCTATACCTTTTTTACCGGCTCGAATGTTACGTGAAATAACATAGAAGCAACGAGAAAGGAAGGAAGCGGGGTATAAGTAGTGAGCGGAAATAAATGACAGGTGAACTCACTAATCATCGAGGCGAAAGCAAAACCCGTAGCGGAACACAGGAAAATCCGATAGATTACGGTAAACGACAAAAAGAATAAAAAACGCGGAGATAAGGGAATGAAGGCATGATCCATGACAAGTATCAAATGAAAAGTTACTAGTAAAACTGAAATAGATACTAGTAAGTATTGGAATAGTTATTAGTAACTAAACAATAAGTACTAGTAACTTTAGAATAGTTACTAGTAAGTCTTGAGGAATAAATGTTAAAACGGCTTGCCATAACGTACTGTATTTATCTCCTGTGGGGAAATAAGACTTATATGGACAGATATAATGGACGGATAAGAACATGAAACAATCATATGAGCAAAAAGCAACACCGTTGCACATTGTCATACAGTTTATCTCTAATGTGACATCTGTACTACTACATTATAGAGCTCCTAAACTTTAAACTTGATAGAGCGTGTTTAAAATATAGCTGAAGCAATCACATCACATTCATAAAAAAGTATCTCAAGCATTTTCCCAATTTTTTTTTGCGGAACTCACTAATGTCTCCTTGCGAAGAGATTCCCTCCCTCAGTATCCGCACATATCTCTATGGAATCCTTTGTCCTTTGGAATGAAGATGCCTTTTTACAAAGCCAATGAGTTGATTGGTCAAAGAGCGGTGCTTTCACATGTTTCAATTTGATAGCCTGAACATAACCTGCCCCGGAGCAGATTAGCCATGCAGAGTAAGTTGCCGTGGCAATATACCCTGATTAAAAGTGAGTCGGCTTCGTGATACAGAAAACCCAGGGTTGAAGCTTAATTTAGCTCGCTATCCCCTTAATCTCGTTTCGTAGTATACCCCTCTGGTGTCACTCACTAATAACGCATCAGTCGTGCATCGATGCATAACCTACTTGAAATTATGGGTCCTGTTGAGTACAGAAGCACACATCTGGGGATTTTAGTATGTAGGCTAGCCTACTCGATATTGCATAATTGTGGGTCTGAACGCACTGAAAAAATTATAATTTAAAAAAATAATAATTATAATAATTAAACGGAATCACAAGCTTCAAAGGGGCACAATCGGAGGTAGAGATTTCAGCGATATGTCTTAAAAGGTAATGTAAATGTACCTCGGGGGCAGCTGAGTCAGAATACTAATCTCTTAAACGTTACATTACATTAGCGGAGTAACAATAACCCTTTCTCTCGGTAGATTGTTTGCAAACGGAAAACTGAAGTCTTAATTTAGTGACTTATTGTGGCTTATTTGTACCTAGCCTACCTGTCAGTCGGTCTCTGATCATCGTTTCATTAGGAAAGGCCAATAAACGTATCAGCTCATGACTGTCCTATTCCTACCATCCGCCTGCAGAGATTTTATGTTAGTTGACCTTGCTATCCAGTTTATCACAGGAAGGCTCATCGGGCAGAGACAGACACCTTTTAAGATAATGCCTCTTTCCCTTCCCACTGGGCCTTTTCGGAATTAACTGGAAATCTAAAATTCTATATCTCGGTTTGTTTAACTTCGGTTGTCGCAGTAGTCCCCTCTTGATCCGAGGCACCATGTTGGTTTTCACTCAACACCTGCAAATAGCCTTTCATGTTTCTTCTGCTTGATGATTCTTAGTAGTAGGTTTTCCTAATTTGCACCTGCCAGATGCATTGCTGCAATCAAAAGCATGTTTGCAAAGCGCATTCGCCTAGCTAAATTTCCCTCTATCTGGAGAGAAAAAAATAAAATAATTAAAAAATAATAATAATAAAAAATAAATAAAAATTAATAACTCTCTCGCATCCAAGACCTCATGCCCTCCTTCACATCAGTGTTACTCAAGCATTACTAAACGTGACTCCTCGATCTGTCAAATTGTGCACGTCGTGCCGATTCACCACCAATCATTTAAAATGACTAGACCTGGTTTTCTGGGCTTTACTGCTTAATCTCTGGAACGACATGTTATTGTTCTCGTCATGATTTATTCAACTTCCAAATCTTCAGAACCCCATACCTGGGTTTTCAATAGCGGGTCTGTGGACTCCAGTGGTTTTGGGGGTTTGCACATTCACAAGGTGAATGACCTGATGAAATTAAATCCTTACCATCAGAAGTTATATAATAGCTATAGCTATAGATCCACTGAGCACCCTTCTCCAGACGCAGCTGCTTCAGCTCCAGTTCCACGCCTGTCCCCTGATGGTACCAGCTGTTGGCCTTCAAATCATCTCATCACCGGCTCATTGACATTTGTGTCCTTTTACATGTATTCTGTAATCAGCTCTCCAGTAACTGGTGCCGGTCAGCGGCGGATGGGCTCCCCCCTCAGAGTCAGGTTCTGCCCAAGAGTTTTTTCTAGCCACTGTCACCCTAGGCATGCTCTACGGGGGTTCAGGCCCGGTTCTCTAAGCTTAATATAAAAGCGCAAAATGTACATGTATATACAGTAATGTACTAAATGGAATGTACATTGCTGCTGGATCTGTTCTGAGTGTACCCCTATGGGGAGGTTTTGCTGCTGCCCTCCCTGTCTTATCCATGCATGCTTGCCTGGATTGGCAGGAGGGCTTTTTGAACAGATCCATACTGCCAAACCTAACTGTGTTGCTTTAATAATGTTAATAAAAGCTTTTAACTTTAACGACAGTGGTCCTGACTGAAATATGGTCTGAAAAATCTACCGAGAAGTCTGGAAATATGAGTCTGGAAAAGTATCGAATTTTAAAATGTAAAATACGTAGAAACCCTGGTTATTGTATTGCTTGTAAGAGTACCTGAAAATAAGATATCAAGAGTCTTTTGATGTTGTTGGGTCATAGACATGAGGAAGTCATGGCATGCAATGGATATGCAACCAAATATTAAATATCATGACATTATTTAAGGTTAAGGTTAAATTTAGGGTTATATTTATGGTATGTAGCTACAGAACTTATGTCAACTAATCTGCAAACCATTTTACTGTACATCTTTTAACACATTTTATTGAACTTTATGATACTTATGTGTAGATCACTATGCCACTGCACAGCACATCTGAATTAAATACATTTTTTATGTATAACAAATGGAACAAATAGAAAAGGCCCAATGGCTGACAAAGACCTACCTTTTTTTCTGAGGTATACACTTATTCTTTTTTTACAGTACACACTGTAGTAATAACGGTTTTGTCCTTATCATCGTAACTCTTAATCCTCCCTATTAATGACTGATGTATTACTCCTAAAAAACAACACTGACAATAACATTCCATAATTGTGGGTTTCAACTATCATAAGTGTTGTTCTGAGGGCAGATTGACCAAAACCAAAAGTCTTACGCTAAACATAACCAGTTACTGGTTGGAAAAATATATGTCTGGGAAGACTACTGTACTGTCCCAAGGGATAATTGTCATTACCAATAACTGAGCTCTCTAGGGCTATGCTACTTGACTATTTGATGTACTTCTTGCTGGTACTGTGTACTGACACTAATTCTTCTGGTGTAACGGCATACCAGACTACTGGCATACTTTCACCACTGGATGAAATGGTACTTAAACCTACTGCTCTCAACATGCCTACTGTTACTTACAACAAGAGGTGCATTTCACCTGTTAGAGGTAGAAAATAAGGCTATTTATTTAATTTACTATGAGCTCATATTCAGCGTACTATTTTGTTTTATTTTTCATGAATTTATATTACCAATTTCAATTCTCAAGAGTCAATTCATGTCTAATATGTAAGGTTAGTGTTAGAAAGTATATTGGGCAATTAGAGAAGCTCTGAATAATAACCATCCTGTTCAGTGTCCAGCATAGTTCAATGGACTCCCACAGAGTATAAACATTTTGGCAGATATGAACTGATATGATTCTTGGGGCAGATTGGCCAAAAGTCTAACCCTAAATTTAACCTATCCCTATCCCAATGCCTTAACCAGCACAAAAAGCGACCCAGAGCAGACCTGAGCTGCCATCAGAACAACTTTCAGGACATACTAAACCAATGCTGAGGGCCTTATCAGTGAATGCAGAGGCCAGATTTAAGCTTAGAAAATATGAATTTCCTGTGTTTTTCGGCATTTGGCTGCTAAATTTTGTGCCTAATGTATGTTTTTGGGTAACATTTTAGTTTTACCTTTTGTTATATGTGTTATCTTGTCATGTCTCTTATATCATTAGAAATTATTTATTATAATTTTTGTACTTTGTTTCTGTATTTGAAAAAGTTTAATAAACATATCTGGGGGGTGTAATACATGTTGGGACAACATGCAAATTGAGTCAAGTGAGTTTCTATTGGCAGCTACAACTTTGGCTCCCATACACGAAATTTGGTATTAAATGTCAGCAGCCAGCAAACACGTCATGGTTATTCTAGTTTCTTCTTAATTATTTATTCAGAAAGCAGCTTAACTCAAACCAGGAAGGTACTGTCAGTGTCTAATATCATTACCTGATGCTCAGCAGGAAGGGCTGCCCTGTTCTGTGAGACTGTTGGCCAGGTAAAATGATCCCCCTCACTTTGCTGTTTCCATAGTCCACAAATGAAACAGATGAGGTTGGACTGAAGGCACACCTCTTACAATTTCCAGCAACATCTAATTCATAGCTGGGCTTGCAGTCTTAAGGCCACAACATTTTAATGCCATCATCATTTTTGTGCAGGGGTGTTTGGAACCCCGGCTTGACCACGTATTAATGATGCTGTGAAATATTGATGGTGTGACCGCTGCATTCCCCGCCCTCGGCTTTTTTATTTCAGATTACATTCACCAGGGGCAGTGGGAGTACCAGCACTCCCAATACCAAATACAACACGGAAACTGGCATTGGTGAGTCTGCTGCGCCATACCACATTTATACTCCCGCCTTTGATGCTGATGGCTGATTTTTAAAAATTGTTTCTTGTTTTCTTTTGTACGTTGAATTAGAACAGGTAAACTCTATTGTGCTAAATCTTTCAGATGTGTGCACGCTGATACTGTATGTCATAAATGTCTGTTTGAAGCCATCACAAGCTCAGTTCAGAAATGCCACAATTGCACCCTGAGATGAGTCAGCCATGTCATATTAAGTCAGAGTGGTTATTTGAGGAGGCGCTAGAAATTAAAGAGGCTACGTATAAGATTTTTACATGCATGAATCACTTTCAATTGCCAATGTATGAACAGATTGTAGGGTAACATAAAAAATTTGACCTTCGCCGACTGTTGCGTATAAGAGCATATGAGCCCTATGTTATTTTAACTGCGCAGTATTAAGATCAGGACCGTCTGGGAGATACGCGAGGCCCTGTGCGAAGTCGACAGCGCGAGGCCTTTATCATGATACACTACATGCCATGCGACATGCACGCAGATCTTTTTTTCCCGCACTGTTGTTGCGATGTAGCCTACCCTACACGCCACACTGCTGAAAGCCTAGATAATAAAAAATATTAGAATACTATTTAGATTAGCTTACAAGCATGTTTATTTGGATTTATAAAGCAGCCACACCCAACATTGAATTAGCACATGCTATTATTGACATTAATCCAGATACTGTATGTTACTCACCAAATACGAGCAGCAGAATTATGCAAGTATTTTCCTTGTGGCTTTCCTTGCAGCAAACTCAGAACTAATAATGTCTTTGTAATCTAATTTGGATACAACGTGCTTTTCGATTGAGAGGGTGGCAAGACCACACAGTCTCTCCTGGGACTAGGGTTGGGTATCAAAAAAACGGTGCCTTGACCGAAATACGTTGGTCCTACCGAGAATCGAAACATTTTGTAAAAAAACGGTACCAAATTTCGATACTTTAAGGTAGGCTACTTCTCCACGTGAATGCTATTTTCGCAGCCAGCGGAATCAAATGCATCAAATGCAAACATTGCGAAACTACTATTTAATTAAACACCAGTAACACATTGAATATGGTAACGCATTTGATCGACCAGCAGAGGTGGAAAGAGTACTGAAAATTCCTACTTAAGTAAGAGTACTGCTACTTCAGAGATAATTCACTTGAGTAAAAGTAGAAGTATTGGTAAAGAAAATGACTCAAGTAAGAGTAAATAAGTTGTGTACTGAAAAAGTACTCAATTAATTACTTTTAGCGTTACTTTTGTATATCTACAATCAAGACAACCTTTTATCTCTCAAAACCTAATTGGTATTAAATTCCAAGTGTGAAAGATAGGCGATAAAGTGAATGGGTAGTGTGGTGGCCATTGAAGCCAAGGGCTGTAGGTCCAAATCCAACCATTGGCTTTTAAAAAAAAAATTCAGACGCCCACTAGGGGCATCGGTGCCGGCATAATGAGAATTATACATACTCATCCCATCGACACCGTGACCACTAGGGGCCTTTATCTGAAAGAGGTTACATCTTTTAAACATCTCTGGTAATTAAAAAGACATGACTCCTGATTTGTAATTTTAATTTTATTCTGAGCAGCAATTTAACATTGTATTAAATTTCACATGCATTCCTAGCAACTCCATAGCAGCCGGTACCTCTGCTGGTAGCGTTCTGTTCACTGTTCAATGCAAAGTGTAGATGTTTGCATTTTGGCCCGTTTTTGTATTATTTGAGTAATAATTAAAAACAGCCTAAAATAATTTAATTGGAAAAGTAACTGTTGTGATGTGTAGCCTACTGCTAAAATCATATAGGAAACGGGATTTCTTTTAACCATCCGTCAAAAGATAATTTATTTAATTTAATTAATTTAAGTTAGGATAAAATTGTGCTATGTGGATTGTGTGTGCTTGGTTGTATAAGTTAGCTAGCTAGATCTGAAAAATGCAATATCTGGAATGGTACTTCCGATACTTGGAACTCACGGTTCGATCCCAGAGGTTAAATCATAACTTTAATTCTGATTTAGCTGATGGGTTCCAAGATTGCTAACAGAGTGGCAGATGGTTAAGTGGCCGTTCACAGTGAGAAGCGTCGCTCAAAGCGTCTCTCCCTAGCGACGCTTCTCAGTATGAATGGCTCAAATGTATGCTTCTTCAACTTACAATCTGAGTAGGAGACACACAACACTCCCAATTTTAAAATTGTGCCCGCGATTTGTTCTAATTAGTTTAGAGTTTCAGGGACTCACTTAAGTCACCAAATTTAATTTACTCTGTAACGATTATCAAAATAAAAAATAACGAAGTACAATACATTATGAAAAATAAGTAAAAGTAATATAATTTAATTATACTCAACAAAGTACCGTTACAGGGGGGACGATACTCAAGTACTGTAATGAAAGTAGTTGTAATTCTTTTCTTTACACCTCTGTCGGCCAGTGCTGGGTCTTCTGACTGCTAACAACGATTGAATAACAGATACGGTTCTCACAAACAGAACTTTTGATTTGGATATTAATGACTGCCTTGTAATAATGTATGCGTAATTGGCTAAGGTGGATGTTAGTCACGTTAACATTATTAGCTTATCTCATATCTTTGAAGCTATCATAAACGTTTGCAGTAGACAGCTAGTTGTGAAATTATTCTATCTCCTATTTCATTTCATACTAAGGTTCCTCTGTGAAAGTTAGTGTAGCTGATTGCACCTCTTCCGTAACTCCCTTTACTGTGGCAGCAAGTATGAATGACATCAAAATGGATGTCCTGACAGTTTTGGAATTGTACTTTATTTTCTTCTGTTCCTATTCTATCATTTTACAAAATGACATGATTGAAATTGCACTTTATTTTTTTATGTTGTGCTTATTCTGTTATTATTATTTTATAATGACATAATGTTTACAGAATAATAGCCTACTTATCAGTCATTTTACAATTACATACTTTTCACAGAATAATACTTATCTGTAATTTTACAATGACATAATGTTAACAGAATGAAAATGTTTACAAATAGTAAAAATATCAGTTATAATAATTTATAGAAACATAGTTGGCCGATAAACATATAAAGTGTTCATATAAAGCAGGGCTGCCCAACCCTCTTGCTGGAGATCTCCCGTCCTGTAGGTTTCACTCCAACCCTAACAAAGCACACCATATTCAACCCTAACAAAGCACATTGTTGAGCTGCTCATTAGTAGAATCAGGTGTGCCAAATTAGGGTTGATATGAAAACCTACAGGACGGTAGATCTCCAGGAACAGGGTTGGGCAGCCCTGACACAAAGTATCGAAAAAGGTATTGTTCAAGTATCTTATCGAATTAAGGGTATCAGTATCAAAAAATTTCAAACGATACCTGACCCTACCTGGGTAGTCCGTAAGTATTTTTTTATTTATTTTAACTTAGAGAAAGTGCGCTCACCAGATGCAACTGTGACCGGGATGGTCAATAAAATTTGAAGAGCAACTTCCGAGTTAGAGAAAGTTCCATCCATCCTTTTACGAAAGCGTAGTGTTTCCAGTGCTGTCTTGGTTCCCTCAGGTACCATTTTATGCAGGATACGCAGCTCGGAGGACAGGTCCTCTCCGTGTATGTCCTGAGATACTCTGTCAGTCAAAAAAGCGCTCAGAGCCTCACACTTTCTTTGCAGTTCAGTGTCATCTATTTCGCAGTTTTGACAGTTCAAAAATAAACCCAAATATGTCCTTGAATTGTTGCAAACAAGCATTGGCTGGGGCTGTGCTGTACGGCTGATGCTAGCACTAGCTTCCACTGTAACATTCACTTCCTCATCACCGTCGGTGCTAACGGTCTGGGACTGAGAGGCCGCCTCGCTGGTTTTTGTGAGAAATTTGTCAAAGGAACCTCTCAGTGAGGACCCAAACTTCCTTTCTTTTATTTATTTATTTTTTCAGCCCCGGATTCAAATTTCCTCCCTCTGTCTCGTTCTCTTCACATTTTTCATTCACAATTGCACCATACAAATGGTGATGGCTAGACATCCACTCAGAGATGTCAGCCAAGCAAGCAGATATCCTCTCTTTAATCTGTGGGGTAGAGGGAGGTAAAGAGAGGAAGAGTTGAGTGTCATCAGCATAACAATGGTAAGAGAAGCCATGTGAATTAATTACCAAACCAAGAGACTTAGTGTAAATAGAGAACAGGAGAGGACCCAGTACAGATCCCTGAGGGACTCCTGTAGAAAGAGGATAAGGTGCAGAGATAGAGCCCTTCCAGGAGACTTGGTAGGATCTATCTGTGAGATAAGATGTAAACCAAGAGAGAGCAGTTTCAGAGATGCCCATCTCAGCCAGTGTGGAGATCAGGAGTTTGTGGTTGACCGTATCAAACGCTGCAGATAGGTCAAGGAGAATCAGGACAGAGGAGAGGGAGGAGGCTCTAGCAGTGGCTAGTGCCTCGGTCACAGCCAGGGGTGCAGTTTCAGTTGAGTGCCCGGTTCTAAAGCCGGACTGATGAGGGTCCAGCAGGTTGTTCTGGTGGAGAAAAACAGACAGTTGGTTAAGGGCAGCACGTTCAAGAGCTTTTGACAAGAAGGGCAGGAGAGACACAGGATGATAGTTTCTGAACCACCCCCAACCACTCACCCACTAGAGTATCGGAATCTGGATTTCAGAGGCTTGTGTTGCTAAACAAAGACTGGTAGAGATACGAAAATCACGATGAACATGCTTGCAGATACATTGTTTGGACATGCGGCTAGCTAGAAGGCTAACTGTTAGCTTAGTTAGCAAGGGCTTGGTTTGTGTTACAAAGACAGACAGATAAGAATATCACAACAAAAATGCTTGCAAATTATACATTGTTTGGACGTGCGGCTAGCTAGATTGCTAACTGTTAGGGCCGCCGCGGTAGTACAACGGTAAGAGCGCTGACTTTCAGTCAGCACAGTTGTACTCCGAGGATCGGGGTTCGCGCCCCGGACCTGCCATTTTCCGAGCATGGCTGGCGCCCGATGGGAGCAGCAATTGGCGGCTGCTTCCGGGTGGGGGGAGGGCTCGGAAGAGAATCGCTGCGCAAATAAGGCCCCGGGGAATCACAGCCAGGAGCCTGGGGAGTCGCGCCCTGTAGAGGACGTGACGGCCTCTTTCCTACAACCGGCTGACGGGGTCGTATAGCGGCGGTTCTCTAGCGGTTGCTACATGGGGGGAATTGAATTAGAATAGGGGTTCAATTGGCTACTAAATTGGGAGAAAATGGGGAAAAAATCAGAAACAATTTTTTTTTAAAAAATTTAAAAAAGATTGCTAACTGTTAACTAACAAAGGATGTGTCCCAGTCGGTCTGAATCAACGCCCTTCTATAGGCTACTATTGAGCCTATGCTAGCTGTGAGAAAGTTGTTAAGTAGGCGAAATGTTATCTAAATGTAGTGTACTTTAAATCCGCAAATGATATAGGCCTACTTATTATGCTTAGGTTTTTGCTGATAATAGTATTGAGGATATTTTTCGCATAGGCTACTATATGTCACTAAACAGTAGGCTATGCTGTAAGCAGTAATGTTAGCCTACCTTATCTAGTACACAGCAGGACGCAGTAGAATCGGACACAGCTCAACTAACAGACAGATTGTACTTCAGTAACATTACAAACCAGACAGGTTTCACGGCGAACGATAGTAGCTACTTTGCTCCATCTGGACCTCTGGCTTTCGATATGAATATCTTCAGACAGAGCTCCTTATAAAAAAGTGAACGCTGTAACTTAACAGCAGTTTTGTGGCAGAGTAGAATCTGTAATTCTGAAAGTTCTTACATATTCTGGCACTTGTCCTCTCCACAAATCTTAACCATAATCTATACCTTTAGCGAGTCATAGGCGATAATTTCTATACAAACTAGTGAAAAATGTACATGGACGCCAGACTTCTTCGCTCTGACAATGACACGCATGCGCTCAGCACTGACGCCGCTGGCCGGGGGTGTATTGAACAAGTCACTAGTTTGTATTTAAATAGTTGGTTATAGCTTGCTTAAAGTATGGATTACAGGCAAACCTAAATTTATAGTCTAAATATGTCTAAGAAAACAAATATCCTACCTGCATGAAGTTTTTTATTCCATTTCGCCAATGTCCAGTAGGCCTACAGTTTCCACAGCGAGTACCTATCGCAGCTGGCGGCTGTAATACTTTGCTATTGTAAAACCGCAGACTTTTTAAATTAGTTGCACCAACAAGGTTTAATTCTTAAACTGGATTAAATCAAGGTTTATCTTTTAATCCTGTTGCACCAACTTCTAAACCTAGTTTACCGTTAAATTTTTATCTTGGTTTAAATGTTTTCATTTAAACACAGAATAACTTTAATCCTGTTGTTCCAAAACTTTAAACTAAGATTTAAACTGTGAGAGATTAACTTTAAACTGATACTTGAGGTGGTTTAACTGAATGAAATGGCAGCATTTTTGGGGTGCTACCGGTTCACCAAAAAGTCTGTAATGGAGCTAAATAGAAAAATCGGAATGCTGCTATTGCGCCGTGCGCTCCATTAGGTGCCCCCCCCCCCACGCCTGCAAACCAGTTTTTAGCGCCACCCTGTGGCCCTGCGCTTTTATGCAACTGGATGCTTCCAGATGGTGGATGGAGACTTATTCGGCATACACAAATCAACAGTGAGCAGAATTGTTGGAAAACTGTCTGTAGAGTTAACTAGATTGAAGAATCAATACATAAGATTTGAACCAACAGGAGAGACAGCAGCTGGCTTCTATAGGTATTGTATTTGTTTTTTTGTTTCTTCTTCTGTTTGTTTGTCTTTTTATATAGCACTTTGTGACATAGACCTAGTCTAGAAAAATGCTTTATACAGTTTATCATTATTATTAATATAGGAGAGCTGAATTTCCAGGAGCCTTTGATTGCACCCACATACCCCTTCAGAACCCTGGCGGAGAAAATGGAGAGCTGTTTTGAAACCGGAAGGGCTACTTCTCGGTTAATGTTCAAGTTGTGTGTGATAACAAGGCTCAGATAACGAACATTGTGGCCCAGTGGCCTGGTTCAACTCATGACAGTAGAGTGTTTGACAACAGCCAGCTGTGCGTCTTGTTGGAGAGGGGGCAGTTTGAAGGTCACCTACTGGGAGACAATGGCTATCCCTGTCGCTTCTACCTCATGACCCCGCTCTTTAACCCCCAAACACCAGCAGAGAGGCGATATAACCACAGCCACATTGCGGCAAGAGGTCTTGTGGAGAGCAAAGAGGGTGTTCGGAGTCTGGAAAAAAAGATTCCCCTGCCTTCACAATGGGCTCCGCACAAAACTTCAAACAACTCTGATCATCATAGTTGCAGTGGCAGTGCTCTTTAACTTTGGAAAGATGCATTGTGATGAGCTACCTGAGAAGGGTGAAGTGGGCCCAGATGAAGAGTGAGGATGAGGACAGGGAGGAGCACAATGCAGCCAATGCAAATGGAAATGCTATGAGGAGGACCCTAATTGCGGGGCAAGAGAGCCGGCATTCATGCTAGGCTAAGGAACTACCCGAACAAGCCAACTCTACCCAGTCTGTTTGTCGCGAACTCCCAGTCCATAGTCAACAAAATCGACGAGCTGAGACTGAGGATTTCTTCCAACAGAATGAACAGCTGCGCTTCATTTTTCACCGAAACCTGGCTGAATGCGAACATCCCCGATGCAGCTATCGAGCTAGCGGGCCGGACTGTGTATCGCTCGGACCGGACGGTTGAATCCGGTAAAAACAAAGGCGGCGGGGTAAGCATATATGTAACTAATGACTGGTGCACTTCTACTGCCATTACTGAACAATTTTGCTCCCCGGACTTAGAATTCATTACGCTCAAGTGCAGACCCTTCCATCTGGCAAGGGAATTTACAGTAGTGTTTCTCACCGCAGTTTATATACCTCCGCAAGCTAACGCTAAGTTAGCTCTGGCTAAACTGCACGATTCCACAAACGAACTGCAAAACTCTTACCCGGATGGCGTGTTTATTTTAGCGGGGGACTTCAACCACGCCAAACTTAAGACTGTGCTACCCAGATTTTATCAGTTTGTTGACTTTCCAACCAGAGGAAATAATAAGCTAGACCAGGTTTATTGCAACGTAGCGAACGCATACAAAGCGTTGCCCTCTCCACATCTTGGCCGATCTGATCACGTGACTTTGTTCCTGACCCCGACATACAAACCCCTCATTGCCAGGACAAAGCCCACGGTACAGACTGTTAGAGTTTGGCCTGAGGGAGCCATGTCCAGGCTACAGGATTGTTTTGAGAACACAGAATGGGATATGTTCAAACAGGAAGCCACTCAGAACAACTACACAGACCTAAACACCTATGCCTCCTCAGTCTTAGACTACATTAACTTCTGTGTGGACAGTGTTACAACTGTTAGGAGCATACACACATACCCCAACTGTAAACCCTGGATGAACAGAGATGTTCAGAACCTGTTGAAGGTACGTGATGATGCTTTTCGCACAGGAGATCTAGCAGCCTATAAAACAGCTAGGTCCAACCTGAGGAAAGGCATCAGGGAAGCAAAGCGCCGCCACAAAACACGAATAGAGGAGCACTTCAACAGCTCAGACTCCCGGCGTGTGTGGTAGGGAGTCAAATCCATCACAGACTACAAGCGCAGTAACACCAGCTCATCACACTCAGCAAACTCATCTCTCCCTGACGATTTGAATCACTTCTACGCGCGGTTCGACAGGGACAACAACCAGCCCACCACTAAGCTGACAGTGCAGGAAGCTCTACCATGTTCACTGATACTGAGCTCCTGTGAGGTGAGACGCACCCTAAGCCACATCAACCCCAACAAAGCCACTGGCCCTGATGGAGTTCCTGGACGGGTCCTGAAACACTGCGCACACCAGCTGACAGCAGTGTTCACCAGCCTGTTTAACATCTCGCTGGCACAGGCTACTGTCCCATCCTGCCTCAAGACGGCGACAATCATCCCTGTGCCAAAACAGGCTGTGATCAGGACCATGAATGACTATCGCCCAGTGGCACTGACTCCCATAATTATGAAGTGTTTTGAACGACTTGTTCTGAAACACTTAAAAAGCAACATCCCATCTTCACTGGATCAGTACCAGTTTGCTTACAGGGCAAACAGATCGACCGAAGATGCTATATCACTGGTCCTTCACACTGCCCTGTCACATCTGGAACAGCGAGACAGCTATGTCCGGATGCTATTCGTTGACTACAGCTCCGCTTTCAACACCATCCCCCCTAACAATCTGGTAATCAAACTACATAATCTGGGCCTCAACACTCACCTGTGCAATTGGGTTTTGGACTTCCTCACCAGCAGACCACAAACAGTGTGCATGGGTAAGCACTTCTCCTCATCCATAACATTAAACACTGGAGCACCTCAGGGCTGTGTGCTGAGTCCCCTCCTATTCTCCCTCTTCACGCACGACTGCAAACCCGTCCATGATTCCAACATCATAATCAAGTTTGCGGACGACACAGTCGTGATAGGCAGGATCTCTGACAACAACGAGACGGCCTACAGAGAAGAGGTTGAGAAATTGGAGAGTTGGAGCCGAGACAACGCTCTAGTTCTAAACCCTAATAAAACAAAAGAACTGATCTTGGACTTCAGGAAACAGCATGTCCATCATCCCATCAGCATCAGCGGTGAGAGAGTGGAGGAAGTCCAGCACTTCAAATACCTGGGAGTTCACATCAGCCATGACCTGACTTGGTCCGCTAACACAACAGCGATGGCCAAGAAAGGTCTTCAGAGGCTCTACTTCCTGAGGTGTCTGAAGAGAGCACAACTACCACAACAGTTGCTGGTAAACTTCTACAGGTGCGCTGTAGAGTCGTTCATAACATACTGTATCACAGCATGGTACTCTGGCTGCACCTCTGAGAACAGGAAGGTCCTCCAGCGCATTATAATATCAGCCCAGAGGATCACCGGCTCTCCACTCCCAACACTAGAAGCGATTTACAGGACCCGCTGCTACCGCAAAGCCATAAAGATTTGCAGAGACCCGACTCACCCGGGACACAGCACTTTCACCCTTCTGCCATCTGGAAAGCGATACAGATCCCTGTACGCTCGCACAACCAGAATGAAGAACAGTTTTTACCCGAACGCTGTCACACTGTTGAACTCAAGGCGTCCCCTCCGCCTCACAAATTGAACTGATAACTTAACTGTTCTTGGTAACTGTGCAATATTTAAATGCTGTGCAATATTTAAATTCTGTGCAATATTCAACTCTCTCTGTGCAATATTTTAATTATATTTACATTACTTGTTTTTGTACTTTACCCCACTAGGCTAGGGTATACCCTCAATTGCTGCACTTCCCCCATTGTAGGACACTTTATTCTTTTATATATTTATATTGTTTTGTACTTATCACGCAGTTATGCATTTATTTATTTCTTGTATTTTGTGTATCTTGTGTATGTGTGCATCTATGCTGCGGGCTCGAAACGAAATTTCCCTGCACATGTACAGTGACAATAAAGTATTCAATTCAATTCAATTGAGAATCATTTTAATTAAAGTTATCATTTGTCCTATCCTTCTCAAAAATTTTATTTATGCATCATTGTCAAAGACAGACACATTAGATTGATACAAGTTTATATAGCAATAACTAGAATAACCTTTTTTGAATAGCTGCAGTGTGCATTGAATAAATAGATGGACCTAAATAGAAATAAACAAACAAATGTAGGCCTAGGCTACTGGAGATGTAATAATACAGCTATCTAGCTTTCAGAAAAGAATGCTTCAAATGGAAATTGTGCATTTTTAGAATAAATTTTTTGCAACTTTAACACATCCCTCATAATTTTCGCATTCTCAATTCGCAGTTAGTTTTTTCCCTTTTCTAATATCAGAATGTCCTGGTGCGTTATTTCAGTCCTGGCACGTTTGGGAGGTGGGGGCGCAACCTGCGTGTCACTAGTAGCTCGAGAGTCCGCAGCTGGGGCTGGGAGGTCAACGACGTGTTCCGTTGTTATAACCACATTGGCTGAAAATAATAGAAAATATGTAAAACATTGCCTGGTTGATGTTATTTATTTATGCAGATAATAACTTATAACGTTAATAGCCTGGGCTATAGGGCTACACTTACATGATGAATCGAATGACTGGTCCAGTTCACCGTCATCATCATTGGGGTTGGGGAGGGGATCGATTTGTTGGGGGATTATATTGCATATTTTCTCTGACATCAGGTCTTTTGCTGTTGTGGGCGGCCCTCCCCTGGTCATAAACATTTCCTGTCTGTTCACGGCTGACTCCGATTTAGCTTCCCAGCTAACAAAATGACATCCTCTAAATGGACCACAAAGTTATTAGGACGTTGGAAATTAACGTTCTCCGGACGTTATTTTGTAGCTAGGGGTCCTTTGATGTCCTGGGGACGTTTTTCTTAAAGGGGTAGAAAACACTAAAACATATTTTTTGAGATGTTAACTAATATCTAGGCATTGACTCAGATGGAAGAGAACAATAGTATGCATTATATCTACAATTTTGGGCAAAATGTTGAATTTCAGTATTTTAGCTGTTACATCGCCTATTCTTCTTCCGGGGTTGAAAATGAAAAATGGGCTACATCATTAAAAATTACATGGAAGTGTACTTTTGGTACGCTCGTACGTAATCAGTTTCGCACTTTACCGCCCCCGATATAAATACATTCCTGAGAAGGCGTGGCCAATGGCTATATCCATTTGACAAGCAATATCGTTGTAGCCGATAGTTAGTCTCTTTCAATGTATTAGCTTTTTTCCAATTATGCTAGTTATTAACAATTGTAAGTTTGTTTTTTCAATTCCAGTAGTTTCAATTTACAAGTAATGACCAATTGCAAGCGTAGGTCTCATTTATGCTGGGGACACTGGGGACATGTCCCCACCACTTTTTGAAATGGCCAATTTTGTCCCCACCACTTTTTAAAAGTATAATTTGTTAAAAATGTTCTGAAAAATAGCGTGCTCAAAGAAATGTAATAAATGAGAACGCTTTGAGAAAGATTTATTTGCACAATAAGAGAACATACTGTACAATGTAAATATAGAAGAAACAAATCTGTGTCCTTCACATACACTGCTCAAAAAAATTAAGGGAACACTTAATCATCACAGTATAACACTAAGTCAATTAAACCAAACCGGTCATGCTGGATGATGTTGCAGGCAGCATAACATTCGCCACGGCGTCTCCAGACTCTTCACATGTCTGTCAGATGTGCTCAGTGTGAACCTGCTCTCATCTGTGAAGAGAACGGGGCGCCAATGACGAACCTGCCAATTCTGGTGTTCTCGGCCAATCGAGCTGCATGGTGCTGGGCTGAGCACAGGTCCCACTACAGGATGTCGGACCCTCATGTCACCCTCATGGAGTCTGTTTCTGACAGTTTGGTCAGAAACATGCACACGAGTAGCCCGCTAGAGGTCATTTTGTAGGGCTCTGGCAGTGCTCCTCCTGTTTCTCCTTGCACAAAGGAGCAGATACCGGTCCTGCCGCTGGGTTGTTACCCTTCTACGGCCCTGTTCAGCACTCCTCGTGTAATGGCCCATCTCCCGGTATCTCCTCCACGCTCTTGAGACTGTGCTGGGAGACACAGCAAACCTTCTTGCGACGGCACGTATGGATGTGCCATCCTGGAGGAGCTGGACTACCTGTGCAACCTGAATGGGCTGCAGGTACCCCTTCATGCTACCAGTAGTGACAAGGGCACAAGCAAAATGCAAAACTAGAGAAAAATCAGTCAGGAAGGATAAGGAGAGAGAAATGATGAGTGGTTGCCACCTGCTAAACCATTTACTTTTTAGGGGTTGTCTTGCTGTTGCCTCTCCTGTCCATCTGTTGTCACTTTCTGTGTGATGTGCACATCTGGGGTTATAAGGCTTTAAACAGAACAGTGCAAAACAGACGAAAATTGGCCCAATTTTGCTTCTGCAGAAAGAGGTTAAGTGTTCAAATCATTTGTGTAGGCTACATAGCCCTGTTGCTGGGGTATAGACGACAAAACGAGGCTTGTGTGTATATACATTATATATATATATATATATATATATATATATATATATATAGATAATTGTGTATTATACATTGTGAATTTGACTGGCGACTGACTTGAATTAGTTTTTGCATTTTAAATAGATTTGTGTTATTTTACAGCACCACACATGCTCCCGCGCTCCTAACTAAATCCTTTCGTAAGGCTACTTCAGCTTTCTCTTGCCGTGTAGCAGCACGAGCGCCCTATATACAAATATAACGGGAATGTAGAATACAATTTTTAATGGCAAGTGATCAATATTTATGTTGCTTTGGAGCCTACCGCCTGCACTGTTAAAAAAAAACTAAAAACAGTGAAGAGCTCACAGCAGGGTTAATGTAAAATGAACAGTTTTACTGTTGCAGAAATTTACAGTTTGATACCGTCTTATGAAATACAGCATACAACCTTAAATTATTACAGTATACCTTTATAGTATAATACTGATAACAGGGTTAGCAGTTAATTGCTGTTTTTGCAACTGGTAAGCATAGCTGCAGATTACGGTAAACAAACATTTTTGTGTATTGCAATAGTGGCAATTAGGATTACAGCCAATTTTGTTAAGAGAATGACTGTTTCATGTTAACAGTTATGGAAATCTTGCCAAAATAACCCAGTGTCCTACCTCAGTGAAGAAACTAAACATGGCCTTTTGAATTATTTGACTTTTTGAGACAAACACAGCTTCTAAGTGCATTCTTAATTTATTGTAAAGAAGGTCTTGATTGCCCTTGCAAAAAATAGACAAAGCAGCCCATTTAGGCAAAATTACTTAAATTAACTTATAACCAAAAAAATTTATTTGATAATTAAGTTAACACCTGAGTCAAAGCTTTAGTGCTAAAATGTTAAGTAATACAACCATAAGAAACAATCAAATGATATTAGCATAAACAAATTAACATACATGAATGTTTTTATAATATGAGGCTGTGACTTTCCAAAACCATCCAAGTTGTGCGTGTGTGTATGTGTATGAGGGTGAGGGGAGAGAGAGAGAGAGAGAGAGAGAGAGAGAGAGAGAGAGAGAGAGAGAGAGAGAGAGAGAGAGAGAGAGAGAGAGAGAGAGAGAGAGAGAGAGAGAGAGAGAGAGAGAGAGCTGGCTTATATTAAGTCCCACTCAAAGTCCATCAGTCTCTTCAGTTGAGTGGAAACATGAAGAGTGACCTTTGTTATCTTCTTATGAGCGACTTTACCAGTTCTCTTGGACAGCACTTTGTCTCGTCCAGCCTTGATGTTTGATTTGTAGAAAAGTAGCTCTCCTCCTGATTAAAATGAGCTCTCAGCCAACTTTCTACCTGTAGTGAGAGCAGAGATATAGCCCCAAATTACTACACATGCACCAGGTATCTGCTTTACTGTGAACTACAACTGCCAAGCACTTACAGTTTATGGGCGGTGTCAGGGTTATAAAAGCTTTAAACAGAATGGTACAAAACAGATGAAAATGGGTCAAATTAAGCCTCTGAGCAAAGGGGTTAAGAATTAATGGGCCAAAAGATAAATAAATAAAATACTATATATACAGTGGGGTGCCCAAATTTTAGCACCCCACTGTATTGTACTGAGACATATGGGTGGGCAAGAAGAAGATACCTGTGATGCAGGCATCACAAGGCTTTTGGAAATGGTCTTGCTACACACACACACATTCACACAAGTGGCAATGGACTTGAATACACGTTACCATGTTCCTTTGTAAATGTTTGTTTAAACACTTACCTGCAGTTGGAGCGCACCCAGCACCGGAGTAGCAGCACTGAAGTAGCAGCACAGGAAAAGAAACGAACATGCTGTGTTAATAAATCTAGCTAGAATTAATTGATTCACATTTTTATAGTTATTCTATAACATTATTGTTAGCAGTGCCATTGTAAATATTTGTAAATAGCATAATTTGTGTAGACCCCCGGGTATGTAGATAGTATTATTTACATGAGGTCAGAAGGAACGGAATTCACTGTTTCTAAGGGCTGAGAGTCTGTGGTCATTGTGGTTATTTCTGTAGGAAAACCTGAAAAGTGGCAAACTCTCTGTGCTGTATAGGTATGGGGTATGCAAAGGCCAAGGGGTGACATTACACTGAAACATGTAGCCTAGGTTAATGTTTTCATAATTTATATTTTAAAGCTCACATTTCTGCCATTTTCTGTGATTTTTAATGCTAACTGCAATGATATCTACATTATTATGCAAGTGCCAGTGCGAATACGAGTGGCACAAACTGACAATTTTGAGTGTCAATGCTAATGCAGATGAGATTTTAATGTTATTGACTAATTAAAACGCACAGTGTAAGGCAGTCGAAGACAACATAATTTTGGCACTGTTGGCTGCCCATAGTATGGAGTTCAGTATACTATTAGTATGGAGAGGAATTCGTGCCACATCCCTTTTCAATGGTGACGAGTTGAAGATGTGCTAAAATGAAAAGCAAAACTTTCATTACATTGTTTTCACGGCGATTCATCCCTATAGGGAAAAACAATCAGTGGGAATTTTCTTTAAAAGCGATGGACAAGGGATTCTAAAAACTTCAAATAACCACAACATATCACAGATGGATGAATCCACTACAGACTCACCAAATATATTTTCAAAAAATGTCAATAGGTATATTAATATACATCTCAAAGTCAGCTAATAAACTCGGTCTTGAAAGGACTAAATCCACGCTCCCCAAATCCGAGTGCTATCGATTGTAATGGTTTGTGGGTTATTGTTTTCTTTTCCGTTGCGGTTCTCGTTCTGGTTTCCCGATTGAGAATCTATCTGATTTTTTCCACGTTCCGTTCCGGGGTTTTGCTTCCCCTTACTCGTTATTCTTTTCACCTGTGCTTCTACCTGCGGGGTATTTAAGTTCCTCACTTCCGCTTCCCCGGTGCTTCTTTGTCATTCAATAGTACATTGAGCCAAGTATAGCCAGGTACTAGCGACCTTGTGATATTAAACTTTGTTTATGTTCACGAGGGACTTGCTATTAGCGTTATTCTCAGGTATAGGTTTTGTTCATCCCATTAGCGTTTTCTGTGCTATTTTATTCACCTCAAACTACGGGAGGAGATGAGATCAAAGTATGTATTGGCTGAGGTTTCAGGTCTACGTCACCATGGACCCATTTTCGACTCCACCCTTTTTTTCAGCATACAAGAATAAAGGAGATATTCCTTAATTCAGATTTTTCCCCAATTTGGTAGCCAATTGAATTCCTATTCTAATTCAATTCCCCCCATGTAGCAACTGCTAGAGAATCACTGCTGCACAACCCCATCAGCCGGTAGTAGAACGGAGGTCGCCACATCCTTTATCAGGGCGCGACTCCTCCATGCCTGACCGTGATTCCAACTCGCCCGGGGCCACTATATGCGCAGCGATTCTCTCCGAGCCCCTCCCCCCACCCGGAAGCAGCTGCCAATTGCCGCTCCCACATGGCACCGGCCATGCTCGGATCTGGCAGGATCATTCCGAGTTGTCAGTTAGGATCATTCCGAGTTGTCAGTTAGTATCATTCCGAGTTGTCAGTTAGTGTTATTCTGTTTCTGAGTTTGTGTTATCCCTTGAGCTTTTTCCTGTTGGTTTTATTGAAAGTTTTTTGCTGTCTTTTTGTTTTCTCTTGTTTCCCATTACACCTCCCTAGTTTTGACTCCTGCCCGTGTTCTCACGACCCTGATTTTTGAACTCTGTTTTTGTACCTCTGCTGTGCCTTCTTGGTTCCGACCCCTGCCTGTTCTGTGACCCCTCCTTGGACTCTGTTTTTTGTACCGTTGCCCCCATCATTAAACTTCGGTTTTTTTGTACTGCCTGCCTGCTACTGGGTCCCTCTTTCCACCCGTCCTTACAACTTTCAACATGTCTTCTTTTTATTGATATCACTAATTTTTTCTGAGAGAAAACGCCACACCAGAGACTAGTTGTCTTCAACAGCCTCTCTTTCCTCTCCTTTGAAGTCTGTCCTTGAGGCACTCTGGTTAAAAGTAACAACATTCAAAACACAACATTTATCAAAAATGATTTAAACAGTTTCAATATACAGCATGAGTTATGAGTTAGATACTATGTCAATTTTAAAATCATTAATTTATCTTGTCTACCTTTGATGGCAGTAACTTTGTGGTGTCAAGTGGGTATTTGCCACAGAGCCTTTTGCAGTTGCATTTTGGACCCTGTCACACTTGTCTTTTTGTGTCAGGGAGCCCCAGATGGCTACAGCCAACGATCTGCTAAATATTTAACTTGAGTCCAATCATGAACCTTTTAAGAAAATACATTTTCATGCAATTAGTTTCTCTTACCTTACTAGAGACATATTACCATTTATTAAAATCCACAGATTTACAAATAAATGTATGAATGTACTTTATTTTACATTATGTTAAACTGTCCAATATGTTTTGATGCCTCAAATGGGGGGGACTATGTACAAGAGCTTCTATAATTTCTAAACGGTTCATCGATATGGATGAAAATACCCTCAAATTAAAGCTGACAGTCTGCACTTCAATTGTCATTTTTTCCTTTCAAACTCACAGTGCTAGAGTACAGAACCAAAATAACAATGAGATAATCAATGTTATTCACTTCACCTGTCAGTGGTTTTAATGTTGTGGCTCATCGGTGTATATAACTGGGCTTGAAGGCAGTGGACCTCCATCAAGCTTTCCTAGTTGTAGGCAAGCTTGTCATCATTGACAAACGGTGAGATTGGGGAATCTGCAAAACTAACACTCCAAATCCAATGATTTTGGAGGAGGATGTCATTTTTTTCCTTCTTTCCAAAACCCAAATCTAACAAGGAAAAGTGTAGGCTGTGGATAAAACTATGGGCGACCTCATTCACAATTGAACCCCAAACATCTAACGTTATGTTTGCTCCAAAGTAAAAAGCTTGTTAACATCAACATTACCCTTATTTTCGTGTTAATAGCTACCATTACCATAACTGAAAAAAAGAAACTTGCTACACAATGGTAGCCAATTGGCTTAAAAATATATCAAAATCAAAATCTATTTTAGCCGTTTTCAATGGTCTAACAAGACAACATTAATCACCTCCTTTAACTTTGGCTATCCGTAACGGATGTCAGCCGGATATCTACTGTTTTGCTCTATCTAAAAAGGGACACAATAAATTAAACTTTAAAAGAAGCTTTTACTCTGTGCCACATCTGCTCTGTTAAAAGAAAAACTAAATTAAAAATACCTCTGGAAGCAGCTTTCCCGGAGACCAAGCAGCTAACTCAATGAGCATGCAAGAATCCCTACTTCTGATGTATTTAAACTACAGATCCAAATTGTTTGCTGAAAATTTCCTATGAAATTATTAACATCCATGTAGGGTAAAGATAACATAATGTGTATCATAAAACTGTTCTGTAGCAAATCAAACTGATATGTACAATTTTTAAAGTGGCTGAAAATCCAAAAATTTTCAGGATCAGATACATGAGTGTATTGTATTTAATTATGGCACAAATAACCCTCCATATGTAATAACCTGAGGTCGACATGATAATAGCAAGACAAGTATACTGTACCATCATCCTCACTTTCCATTGGAGGTAGCCATAGATATTCTGGAGGCTTCCAGTCCTTATTTTGGGTAAAATAAAATAAAATTGTATTTTTAGGGGAATTATGAGGAAGGTTAGTGAAAATATCAAGAAAATGAGGCTGAGAAATCACCCACCCAAAACAGTATAGCATACAAAGACGATGTCTATCATTTTATCGAATTGTTTAGCATCCAATTCAAATTTTTATACAAACCCCAATTCCAAAAAGTTGGGACAATATGTAAAATGCACATAAAAGCAGTTTTGAGCAGTGATTTGTAAATTCTATTTTACATATATTTAATTGAAAACAGTACAAAGAAAAGATATTTAATGTTAATCAACTTTATTGATTTTTGTAAATATATGCCAATTCCAAATGTGATGCCTGCAACACGTTCCAAAAAGGTTGGGACAGGGGCAAAAAAAAGACAAAAAAAAGAACATTCCACAGGTAAACAGGTGATGCTATCATGACTACTATATGGTACTATAACCTCTCTGAGCCTCAAACCATCACTCTGCAGCCAGATATGTAGTAGATATGGATGGATCACTTTAAGGGTTGTTTCTCCTGACTCATTTTCCTATTGAATTGTATGGAAAAAGCAATCAGGAGAAACAACCCTTCAAGTGATCCATCCATATCTACTGCATATCTGGCAGCAGTGATGGTTTGAGGCTCGTTTGATACCTCAGACCATTGATGACTTACAGCCATTTAACCAACCATGGGTCCCATACTATCACCGTGTAATTTACAGCTTAATGTAGTTTCACCCTCCAATTCCCATAGAGATCCATTCAAATGCACGTGGAACGTGTTGCATGCATCAAATTCACAATTAGCGTTTATTTACAAAAACCAATAAAGCTGATAAGGTAAAACATAAAATATATTTTCTTTGTACTGTTTTCAATTAAATATATGTAAAAGAGAATTTACAAAACACTGCTTTCTGCTTTTATGTGCCTTTTACCTACTGTCCCAACTTTTTTGGAATTGGGGTTTGTAATATAGCCTAATTCGTGGTTATCCAAAAATACATGATAAAGTCATTGCTGCATCTTACCTGCAAGCCTTGAAATTTATTATTTGTAGTGTAGAAAAACAGTGTGCCTCAGTGGATTATGAGATGTTTCTTCTTGTCAAAGTATTTCCTTCAGGTTTAAAATTCTTGATACATGTATATAATATGAAGTTCAACCTTCTGGCAACATTGTCACAACGTTGTTGGAATGCAGAAAACATTGTGACAATGTTATGTGTTTGCTGGGTCTCTGCCTTGTTCCTCCCTCAGTCTCCAGCGTTAGTTGGAGCCACTGTTTTATATGTTTTTTGATCTCCCCATCTGTGGCCTTGGCTGGTTCTTCCTGACTGCAGCGAGAGAGTTTATTATACAACTTTCCTCTATGACCATTACCATAACACACATGTAAATTGTATTCAAATCAATTATGTTATTCTACGTTAAAACGTTGTTTTTTAATGTAAATAACCTTAGTTGTTAGAATGTTTATCCCGTCGTCAGCTCAGCTGCTGGTTTGCCTCGACTAAGCTGCTGGGTTGAGGCTGAGAAGGCAACGGTAGCTTCCACCTCGCGTTGAACTGTTGCCTATAGCTAACGTTGGCACTAGAGTAAACTTCACCAGAGTAAACTTTTCCCTCGTCCATAAGCTAACAAGTTATTAATCGTTGATAGTATTATATAATTAACGGTAGCCAGCTAACGTCACGCTCGCTCTAGCCAGCTGCCGATAGCTGTTATTGGCGTGTATGTTTATAGCAGCTAGCATGTAGCTAACATCGTTAGTAACGACCAAGTGAAGAAATGAGACGAAAATTTATATTGTTAAATTCTCTCGGAATACATTTCACTAACGTTATCCTTACAGCCGGTTTACCGTTAACTTTATTTGGCAATTAAATATTACCTTAACTATAGAAAACCAACCTAACAAGCTGAGTTAATGTTAGCTGTCGCTTCCGTTAATTTACCTCAGAACCAGGCAGAAAACGGTCAAGACAAGTTCTGAAAGAGAGATAGATAATTAATGTTAATGTTTCCCTGAATTTGGTGAACATCAAGACAACCAGAAAATAAACGTGTTTAGCTATAGATATACATCTTAAATGACTATAAACTATAAAATTTAAATTGAACATGAAAATTTGGTTATGTTAAGTTAAATGAAAGAAACTTAGCCAATACTTACCCAACTGTGTGCGCTTCATTCTGTCGAGTATCACAGGGAGAAGACTGTTTCATTTGCAGTTTAAATTAGTTTAAGTTATTCTCTCGTCACACATTTGGCTCAGAAGACACTGTAAACTGTCTTTATTTATTTGTTTACCTCATGACCATTGACCAAGTGTCACTGTGGCTGCTGAAGTTGTGCTGTGTGTTGGATGCACCACTGGGCTGAAATTAATTCACCGTTAGCGGAAGCGCACATATTCAATCCCTTTTTAAAATTTGAATCACGGAAAATAACTGTTTAACGGTTCAGCCGTTTAAAGGTTAAGCAATATTTGATTTTCTTAAATAAATAAGCACATACATCAATAAAAATAGGTTACATAGCTCGGGTCACTTCCCTGCTGATTGATTGAAAGATGGATCAAACATAGCTAAATGTTAAATCAGAAATTGTTTTATTTTTAATCGTTGCCAGTTTCCACAACATGCCGAGCAGTAACCAGAATCGGCCCGATTCACGTTAGCCAGATCTGGGTGAAACGCCTCAAACCAGAATCGGCCCGAGTGTGGCTAGCTACAGCTGGCCGCATCTTAGAATCAGGCGACTCTGCCGAAGGTAGGCTGGAATCGGCCGGAATATCTGTCCCCGTAGCCGACACTCAGCCGACAGTGCCGGCACTCAGGCGGAATCGGCACAGGTCCTATAGACTACCTAGGAAAGGTTTTTGTAGCGTGTAGAAACGGTACATTTTATGCATGTTATTGTCTGACTGTGGCAAGATGATTGTAAACGGGTTTGGACTATTGTAAGTTGATGCCTGCAAGCGGCACAAGCGGCGACTCTGTAGCAATTTTGCATTGGAATTTTGATGGTTTAAAGTTGTTTACAATTTCAGAGAAATATGAATAGGTTAACGTTACTATAATTGGGACATTGACGACTAGGCTAGCACCTTAGATAGGGCTAATAGCCTGCGTGTTTGTGGCGAAAGAGCGCATTGCGCTTGATGCAGCATTTGTTGTAACGTTAGTTATAGTCCAATTATTATTATTTTTGAAAGCTAAAGTGAGTAGGATCATTTCAGTTGCAGACGGAAGTAGGCTACGTCGTTAGCTATGAAATTTCTTGTCTGCACTTTTCCAAGGTTGTTGACAGTTGCACAGCGCTCACGTAGAGCAGAACGTTAAGTGATTAAAAAATCCACTCAGTGCTCACACTGAGCATTCTCACCGTGAGCTAGCCTACTGCACATGCCCATTGACCCAATTCATTGTTGGCGGTAAAAAGTAATAGCAACCTGGAGGGGGTATAAAGGTATAATATGAGGTATGAATGGTGTCGATGGTGTGAACAGTGTAGGAGTTCTCAAAAATCGGTGGAATAATAATAACGGTAAGTGATGAATAACAATAAGTGTGGTCTTTCAACCACACCTAATGAACGTTATGTTACACCCTCAACGAAGTGAAATTGCTGCCTTTGCTGCATAATAAGATGTATAGCCTACAACACTTCATGCCGCCACAGAGTGGCCTACCTCCAAACGTATGGGGAAATATTGCTTGATGCTAACACTAGGCATTATGGCTGATCAATCGGTCGGTTTAGCTAACTAGCTACCTAGCCTCACAGCAAGCAACGTTATTTAATTAATTGATAGTTAGCTAGTAGCAATCTCTTACCATAAGTATTCACGTTTCACTCTCTAGCTGAATCTGAAGGAGCCGAGTGAACGGATAGAACAGCATCAGTCTTGTTTTCAAAATCATATCCCCAGGGACATAATCTTCCTCCCTAAAATGTGCACCGCACACAACGTGTTTTTGGACACAGATGCCGCATTGAAGTCCCGTCTTCTCACCCACGCACCAAAGTAGCTACTTTCCTTGTGCAGCCTGCACAAACACAAAAGTTCACCATCCTAAATCGCTGTGAAACAACTAAAACGGAAACTAACTAAATGACTATAGTAAGATCGTATACATTCTAGTTGTGCATGCAAGTGATGCCAATCCCGTGTTGTTCACTTACCAGAATATTTAATTAAAACAAACTTTATTGATCTTTAGTAAGAATAAATAATTATAATCAAATAAATACATAAAATAAATAACTAAGAAAATAAAATATATAGAAAATAAAATTGAATAAATTGATGAAAATTGTCACTACACTGGCAAGTCCACCCCTTGTGACGTCACTGGGCGATATGTAAAAAAAGGTTGTTTTTAGGAGGCGTGGCTTATAATGCCAACTTTTCTCTGTATTTCTGTCCTTGTGGCCTGTAAAAAAATAATTTTCAAATCATCTCCATGAGCCCAAAATTGTAAATCCGTGAAGAAATTTAACCTGCATGTTGCCCTTTAATTGCCCTTATGCCTATTTAATTTTTTGGCCATCGGCCTATTTGTCATTTTAAAATGTTTTAGGCCTTTTAAATTTGACGTTTAGAAAATAGGTAGCCACATTCCAACATCAAGTGAAACTTATGAATGAATTAAACATTTTATTCATTTTGATGTTGAACTGAAACGTATTGTAATAAATTATTTCAATCTCGGTCTGCTTTTCTCTCTTCCTTTGCCCTCAACTGGTATTATAATAGAGACTGTTAAAACATGCAGATTTGTAATCACTTAACAATGCCTAAGTGATGTAATGTAGACTAATTTCGTTTTTTGAATAATGAGCCTATATTCTTGATTCTTGGCCTCTAATGCCATAGAAATACTCCTTTTGGTCATGCTGTAATAAATTACGGTCCGAATTCCAGCTTAACAACTAACAATATGTCATCGATCTGATCACCTATCTATTGAAAATTTGTTTCAGATTTTTTCCCTTTTTCTCCCAATTTGGTAGCCAATTGAACCCCTATTCTAATTCAATTCCCCACCGTGTAGCAACCGCTAGAGAACCACTGCTACACAACCCCGTCATTGATCACCTATCTGATAGTTTGCTTGCAAGCTAACGTGTTAGCTTACCGTTCGAGTAGAAAAGTTTGAGTAAATGCGTCGCTTCTCAAGCATTGTGATTCTTTGAGCTCCCTTCAACAACCAAGGTTGACCCTCGTCTTGTTCCGGTTCTTGTCATTAATAGTGATGTGCAGTTCGCGAACGAATCGGTATTATGAGTCGACTCTTTATGCTGAGTCGTCTGAGTCGACTCGCCAGTTCGAGGGAATCGTGCTAACCCACGGCTCTCGACTCTCGACTCTCGGCTCTCGGCTCTTAGCTCCGGCTCTGACTCTGCCTGCTTTCTACTACAGCCGGGAGACACTCCCCCGAGACACTCAGCAGTGGTAATGCGCGGCGTTGAAGTCGAGCAGCGATTGATGCGCCCAACAAAATAGGTCACACGAATATCTTCTTTATAATGCTTTATGAATACATTTAAAGTTGATCTAAACAATATTGCACACAATTTTGTGAATTAGATAATCGCCCCAGCTCATTCCAAAGTAATTTTGACTAGGCTACTACTAACGGTTAAAGGATAGGTAGCAATAGTAGGCTAGTAGTCGGACCTAACTCCGTTCAGCACGAAATCACCTCGACTCAGAGCCGTGAAACAAACAAAGCCCTTTCAAGTTTTAACGGAGAGGAAAAGAAATGCTGTAGGCGACAGCATTAATAATCGAGTTTAGCCTACTCAGCGTGTATCAACCAGAAACCATATTTGCAAAGGAATTCTGTACCTAATAGGCTATCTAATTATATTCCGAGACGTCGACACTTTAATAGCCAACTGTTTATTATTATATTAATACATTTGGCTGTTTGCGAGGAAATTGCAGTAGGCTATAAAACAGAATTAATATGCGATTGTGTTCAGCTAAGTTAGGCTACTAAAAATGACAGCAAATACTTCAAAATGACAGGTTAGGCTACTAAAAATGACAGCAAATATATTTAAAGTGGTGGCATTTTTATTTTAGAACTATTGACCAACAACAACAGTGAACAGAATAAATAGCCTACAATTGTGTATGATATAATAAATAAAGTACAGTTAAAATAAACACATTTAAATAACCCTATGGTTAGCATAGATTAAATAGCTCTATACAAATATAACCATTCAATGTCTATTATTACCTGTAAGATCTAATGTTACAATCTGATCGAAAAAACGGAGATGGGAAAGTCGTAAATAAACGTAACCTGCGATTGCAAACTAGCTTGAGACAGTAGGCTACTGTAAATTGAGAATATTAGCAATGAGTATCATTCAGATTATTTGGGTCTGAATAAAATATCAAGGCTAGTTTACAAACTTATTTTGTCTACTTTGTTACCAGCTAGGGTCTGCTGTCTGAAACAGCTTCTAATTCCAGCTCGCGAGTAGCGCCGCTGAAAGAAAAAGATGCGGCTCAAAGATGCGGCTCAAACGGCTCTGGCTCTCGGCTCACGGCTCTCGGCTCTGGCTCTCGGCTCTGGCTCTCGGCTCTCGGCTCTCGGCTCTCGGCTCTGGCTCTCGGCTCTCGGCTCTGGCTCTCAGCTCTGGCTCTGACTCTGCCTGCTTTCTACTACAGCCGGGAGACACTCTCCCGAGACACTCAGGACTGGTTAATGCGCGGCGCGCAGTTTCTGATTGCTAAGTTAGAACCTACGTAAGAATATATATATTTTTAATTTGATCTAACAATATTGCACACACTTTTGTGAAGTTAATAATCGCCCCAGCTCATTCCAAAGTTATTATGACTACTAATGGTTGAAAGAAAGATACGTAGCTACAGTAGCTATACTACCCAACTGATCAGCACAAAATCAACTCGACTCAATTTAAGAGCCATGAGCCGTAGCAATATTCCACGGCTCCAGACAGAGCCGGAACCAGAGCCGTGACACAAACCGAAGTCATTTTCGAGTTTTAACCACATAACTGTTCTTATAGAGTTCTGTGGTTTTAATAAAGGGCAAAATGAAGTACACCATTAAGCTATTAATCGGGTTTACTACTCAGCGTGATTCAAACGGAAACCCTATTGACAAAGGAATTATGTTAGCCTATATCTAATGATATTCCGAGACGCCGACTGTATATTACGAAATTATTAAACTTTTTGCGAGAATTGCAACCGAATTCCAGTCAACGATTAAACAATTAGGCCAAATTTGCGATATTGCGATTGTGTTCAGCTAGATTAGGCTACAAAAAAATTACAGAAAAGACTTATTTAAAGTGGTGGCATTTTTATTTTAGAACTCTTGACCAACAACAACAGTGAACAGAATAAATAGCCTACAATTGCGTATGATATAATAAATAAAGTACAGTTAAAATAAACACATTTAAATAACCTTATGGTGTCCAAATAAATAAACGACACAGGCTCCTGTACATCATATGTACACACTGCCACACACAATAAATATCTGGCTTGTTTGTCCAATTTGGCTGGCTATCTCTCTTATACAGTCTTCCATCCACCTCATTTTCAGTAGAGCTAGACTACTGGATTCTGGGATCTGATAAAAAATATAAGATTAATATTAGCATAGATTAAATAGCTCTATACAAATATAACCATTCAATGGCTATTATTACCTGTAAGATCTAATGTTACAATCTATGATCGAAAAAACGGAGATGGGAAAGTCGTAAATAAACGTAACCTGCGATTACAAACTAGCTTGAGACAGTAGGCTACTGTAAATTGAGAATATTAGCAATGAGTATCATTCAGATGATTTGGGTCTGAATAAAATATCAAGGCTAGTTTACAAACTTATTTTGTCTACTTTGTTACCAGCTAGGGTCTGCTGTCTGAAACAGCTTCTAATTCCAGCTCGCGAGTAGCGCCGCTGAAGGAAAAAGATGCGGCTCAAACGGCTCTTCTGTATTAACCGGAAGTACCAAAATGGCAACTCCGACTCCGACTCCGACTCTTCAAACTGAATGGTACGAATAGAGCCGACTCAGAAAAAAGAGCCGAACTGCCCATCACTAGTCATTAAGGACTGGTACTGGGGTTTCTTGGGTCTAACGTTACAGTGGTGGAGCCGGGCGCTCGCTTGGCATCAAATTCCACCATCACTGGTGACTAGCTGAATCTGGCAACTAATTAAGACTCCTGATACAGAGGTGGGTGTGGTACCAACGTCGTAATACTACTGGCTCAGGAGTTTGTTGGAGCCAGGAACCAAACTCTGACGTCTTAGACGGAGAGAAACACTGAACTCTTTATAAGGCCCGTAAAACTATTTTTATAACGATAAATTCATAATAAATATTTATTTGGGGGAAAATTTATTTTTTATTCTGCATCTTTCATCAGGCTCTGTGGATGTATTGTGTCTCCATAAAAATGTTATATCTATAGCCTTTAAGTCTATGGGCAATTCATCATCAAAATTTCAAAGTTTGAGGTCTCATTCAAATTGAATAAAGTTTACAGCCATGAAAGTATAAAAAATAAAAAGCATGCAGGTCTTACAATGACAGACAGAATGAGGGGTCTTGTGTCGGGATCTGTTGGATGAAAATTTATGCAAATTTTTAGGGGGTACAAGAAACTTTGTAATGGCCCAACATAGCTATACCAAAAACAGTATTTGGCAAGCCCATGGCGATAGTAGTCCACCTGTGAAATGGCATTGAGATTGGTTATGAAACTGGAGATATTAAGGTTCAGAAATCGCTCTTTTACATTGAAAAGCTAACCAACGGCAACATAATATATTATTTACACAACTGTCACTCGTTAGCTGAATTAATCATGTAAAATGGTTACATTAGCTTTAATACAGAATACAGTGAGATGCCCGTAGCTGAGAGTTAGCTAATGAATCTTGGACTTTGGCCAAACAGGAAAGTTTTGAAATTGAACGATAATTATAGAGGAATAACCTGAGCTGCCTTCCATAAATGTGGGATTCTACCGGAAATAAAAGTTAGATTAAAAATGTAAGCAAGCGGTAAGGCAATTATATGAGCACTGAGACACAAAAGGCAAGGATCTAGATTGTCCTCAATTGACTTCCTTTTATTTATTCTAGCCAGTGCATTGTAAACTTCACTATAGCTTACAGGTCTAAAAGAGACTTTGCTAGGACATAAATAATTGCGTGAAGTTCCTATTACTGGGCCAAGGGTACAGCTATCTGGATCAATGTCACCAGACAGCCCATCATATAGATGGCCAGAGTAGATAAAGCGATGAATAGAAGTTTCAGCCATATATGTTTTATCTATAATAAAATAATTTTCACTAGAAATGCGAGGAAGAGTAGTGGTAGAATAATTTTTTAACCCTATTGACTTTGGTCCAGACGCAATTTCCACCTAGTTTCTACTAGTCTTATTTAAAGGAGCAATATGTAAAACTGACATCGAGCATTTAAAATGGGTACTGCAGTCACAATATTTGAGAGAGTTATCTCTGCCCGCACCCCCTCCCCAGACTCGAAGCTCACGTGGGTTGCCAGGTTGAGGACACTGAACGAATACGAGCACACAAGACGAGCCGAGCGCAACATTATATTTTGAGATGAGCTTATTCTATTTTGACAATGAAAAGCGACGACTAGTCCTACACTGTAAGTTGATCAGCTAATGTATACGTTTGCAATTTATTTATTGTTTGCAAATTATAAACCAGCTCTTGTGGATTTTTTATAACTCTGTCAATGTTAGTTAGATGCATGGCTGGCTATGATTACGGTCACACAGATATAAGCTAACTTTAGTGGCATGTTTAGCTAGTAACTATATACATATGTATATTTAAATCTTTAGCTAGCTAGCTAAATGAAAACGATGTTGAACTTAGCTTAGGCATTCGTAAATTGGCTGTCGGAGTGCCGGAGTACATCTGGTTGTTTGTAATGGGCCAGTATTTCGACTTAGCATGTTTCCTTAATCTCTGATGACATATCATGGTAATTCTTTGATTTAGTACAGTAAATGTGTTACATATAGCTCATTTAAGTGTCAATATCTCAAGATATTCACTGCACATCCATGGTTTAGTTCAAATTGAACAAGAATCATTCAGAAATTTGAAACAGAATACATTTATTTCAGAATACTCACATATACAGTAGTGTATACATTTACATGCATAAAATATGTAAAAGGCCCGTGTTTTACCATAACAGCAACGTATTTTCAGTGCGATAGGTGGTCGCTGTGGAAATGTTGACTGTACGGGACTTTGGCAAAATGTAACAAGATAAACTCTTCAGGGTTAATCAGAAAACAGCTTCCTACTGGGTAGAACATTTGGTTTCATAAACATATTTATACGAGAGAGAAAAAATGTGGTGTCTTCTAAACCGAAAGTGCATCAGGTACTGTATATAGCACAGTGTCTGGGAAGTGAGGTTTAAGGAAGAATGTGTTTATTTTTCTGAATCCAGCAGTTCTAACACAGTTAAGAATACTGAACACAAGCAGTATCGCGTGCTAAAACCCCTTACTTATCCTATTTTTTAATTATTTTTAATGTATTTAATTTAATAATGATTATTAAAAATGACAATCATCAATTACATCGCCAAATTTTTTGATAGGTCAGTCGAACAGTAACCTGGTGCATCAACCAACAAGTCAAAACACAGTCTAAATCAGGTCTTTAGATTAAATAATTTTATTACAGGAAAATTCATCAATTAGAATAATGAATTGGAATCGTACATTCATTAATGAACGTAGGCTCACTGCTTATAATTTAAAAAAAGGAAATGTTAAATTGAATTTAAAAACCGATGTTAAATTGAAATTACAAGAAAAGAGAGCGATATCAACCAGAATAATCCAATTTCTGTTATGGTTCTGTTTGTTTGTTTACTTATTTTCTTATTTATGTGTTTGTTTGTGTTCATTAGTGTTACTGGTTACGTTCCCATTTGACACTCCACTTCAGTTCCCTTGTCTGTCTACGTTTCCATGTTATCCTAGAATCCACTTCCTGTATTCGTGTTTGCACATTTCGGTACATGCAGGTTTCCCCCCTGTATTTTAAGTCTCGTTTTCCTTTCTTCTTAACTAATTATTATTGTACATATACTAATCCAACTAACAATACTGTGTGTTTATATTTATATACTAACGATAACTAATAGATTAATGTGTATATATAACTAACAAATCACATTTACTAACGTAAGAGATTTTGAATTTTGTACTAACGTCACTTAATTACTAATCACTCTCTTGCTCCGCACTGCAGCTGTCATTCTCCCTTAGCTTTTCAATCTCTGCTCTATTCCTTGTTATTCCTTAAACTCTCTTCAGCTGTATCCACTTTCAGAATCCACCCCTCGTGCTGTGCACTCGTTTACCTGATAATCCCAGGCCATGTGTTTTCGTGCATTCTAGTCAGTGTCTTCTGTTCCCCCCAGTTATTGAATTATTGTTTCCTATTGTGTTCACCTGTGTCTAGCTCCTTACTCCTCCCACCCACACTTGATTCCTTTTCGTGTCAGTACTTCCCTGGTGTATAGAGTCTGCCTTCCACTTGTAATCTCTGTCAGAATGTTGATCAATTCACCATGCCGATTTTTTGTAAGCCTGTATTTGAGATTCTTGAGACAACCCTTCTGTACGACTTCGAGCCTGCCTTCTCCTTCTGTTTTGTTTGCTGTTGTAGGATATATAAATAGAATAATCCTTTCACCGCCCCGTCGGGAGGGGTCAGGACCATTCCACTACAAGTTATTCAAACTTTCTTCCAAATAGACACAACATTCCAGAGTCTGATATAACGTCATTTTTTATAAAAAGATTTGCATGAATATACATACCCAGGCTGATCGGCTAAGCATACATATGTTAAAACACTCTCAATCACACGGTCCAGTCTAAGTCCGTCAATTTCATGCTCACCCACAAGATGTAAAAACAGGTCCGTTAATGACAGAGACAAAACATACTGGCACCCGCCCAACTCAGATAACTCCGTTTTATGCTTATCTCAACTAAAAGTTTGAGACCGTCCCTCCTGGGAGATATATATTCGTTTCATGGTCTGCAGCGGTCTCTGCTGGTCTTATTTGAGCAGTACAATTGGCCCTTGTTTTATATATGGCTTTAATGAAATACCATGATTCAATTATCTCAGAAACAGTCTGGCCATAGTTGTTCAATACATAATAATACAATTCTCTGATGGGTTAAATAATACTACCTATAAGCTTTTTAATTGCTACTCCCCACAGATATGTGTTTTTATAAACCAAGGACAACATCTTTCTTTGTGATTTGAGACATTATCTATAGTAACATATTATTTTATACCACATGGTTGTGAAGGAAGAAAGATAACTTATTTGTCATAATGTATTTTTGTACTAAATGTTTGTTGAAGATGTTTTCTTAGAATTTTTACTAAACTCTATTAGTTGCTCAAACTGCACACACACAAACACATTTCCAAGCCTCGGGCACCAGACGTTTTTAACAACGGGGCCCCAAGGCATTCCTTAGGGAGATACACACTATCTCTTCAGCCGATCTAGGACCATAAATGTGTCCCAAGTGAGTGTGTGTGTATGCAGGTGTGAATGGGTCCATTACCTTCTTATCGAGATAAGTATACAAGTGCTTCATCACTCTGATGTTTAAGTATACAAATGTAACTGAAATAGTCTCTGGAAAATTAGGAATTGTTTTACCATATGGCTTTTTGCTGAGAGCGAGCTCTTCCCATCAATTCTCCAGCGTGTGGGTGCATGCACATGTCCTTGATTTACAAGTGTCGAAGATGAGATCATACTGTGTGCCTAGCTCGGGACAATCGCCCCCTGACCATGCAGATACAAATCATGAGCTTGTTTTTCTTCCTTAGCGAGAGTGTCTGCCCGTGGATGCAAGGCCATAAATTTGATGTGTGCACACTTGGGGCTTTTAGAGCTGTTTCTTCCAAGACACCCTAACACAGAAAAGCATCTTCTTATTGACACCATTGTTTCATACAGAAGGTCCCACAGTGGTTTGTAATGATACATAATATAAGTTTAATCTATATGTTTTTTACACTACACTGTGTCTTTCTGGTTTTTTGACTCTTGCTACGTTTATTTTTACTATTCTTTTGGATTTTGATTTTGTACTGTCTCAACTCTGATTACCTGGCTACTGATCTTGGACTGTGAATAAACTATGTTTTTGCCTGCTACCTGTGGTCTGCATTTGGGTCCTTCTCAGAACATCACAATTTCAGCACAGGAACAAAATAAAAGCCAGCTATAAAAACTCAGCGGTCACAGGTTTTTACAAGCAAGGAAAAACTTATCTGTCTGTAGACTCCAGGAATTGCTGCAGCGCACCACCCACAGAACTTCCCAGCTCAACAGCCCCCAACTTAGTTAGCAAAAGAAAACAATAAAAAGACCCTCTCCCAAAAGTTTCTCCTTCAGCTCCACCATAAATACCTTACTCCCAAAGCATTGAGGACTCTGATGTGAGGTACGGTTTGGAAGGAGGGGGTAGGGGGGGTCAGACTCCTTTATGACCAGGACACACTTATCTAATAGCTGACAAATTTACTTAGTAATTAATGTGCATTTATGTTGGTCAAATTGGGGCCAAGCACAAAGATACTTTTATTTAAATATTCAGGGCTTTAGCCTCTTTTTAAAATTTATTAGATTTCTGATTTTTTCCCATTTAGTAGCCAATTGAACCCCTATTCTAATTAAATTCCCCCTGTGTAGCAACCACTGGAGAATCACCGCTACACAACCCTGTCAGTCAGCAGTAGGACGGAAGGGCGCCACATCCTCTTCAGGGCGTGACTCCTCCTAAGGCTCCTGACCGCGATTCCAACTCACCCAGGGCCGCTACGCGCGCAGCGATTCACTCCGAGCCCCTCCCCCCACCTGAGAGCAGCCACCAATTGCCGCTCCCACAGGGCGCTGGCCATGCTCGGATCTGGCAGGACCGGGGCGTGAACCCCGATCCTCGGAGTACAACTGAAAGTCGGCGCTCTTACCGTTGTACCACCGCAGCGGCTAAAGGCTTTAGCCTCTTTTTAACAAATCTAAACATGGATATTCTAGCAGGTAATTCCACTCAACTATTGAATACTTCATCAAAAAAAGGACATTTGCTCTTGCTTTTAAAAACAGCAATATAGAACAGTAATTATAATAATTTTAATTAATTAATCATTTTAGTATGATCATTAAATCTGTTAAATTGTGTAATCTACCAAATTGGGCAAAATATTACTTCCATGTGAAAAGACCAGTGATAACACCCTGGCCTTTGCTTGAATCTGGAGCCATGCCAAAAAGGTAATTACAAACTGGCAGGCCTAACAACCATTACCTACATCAACATTAAGACTTTCAATTGAATGTAACAGATGGCATACAAAATTTAAATGGAGAAGAAAACCATGTGGCCATGTGGTATTCTCTGGCTACGCTAAGCCCTGGATTCCATGAATATCTTTGTGTTCTGATGTTTCTCCTCAACAGGAACTAGATACCCTGGCCACTCTAAGATTTATATCATAGTAAGCCAACGCCTTAGTGTGACTTAATTGCCTTTGTGCCTGAGGAGTGGTGGGGGCAGAGAGAAAGGCAGATCCTAGGTCAGGTCAGCAGAGCAGGCCTCTTGATAACTAAGTACTATGAATGGACTATGAGCAAGTTTGCCATATCACAATTTACATTCTCTACGAGACCATAATCTAAAAGCTATACTCGACAACAGTAAGCAAGGGAAAACGTAGAATGCTCATTTGTACGTATAGCTTTCTATATCTGAACATTATTTTCTTAGCGTTTATAAACGGTGCATTTTATGCATTTCACAGTCTTTGGCTGTGGCAAGACAAGGGTCATAAGCGCTTTTGGCTATTAATAGCACCCTGCTATTTTATTGCGCTGCAGTGCAACAGAAGAAGCAGAGGTTTTCGCAAGTGGCGACCCTTTTAAACAATCCTGCGTCAAGATTTACAGGGTTTCCTTAAAGCTGGTGTTTATAATTTCAGACAAATATAAATACTGTAATTGGGACAGATACGTCTACCACTAGGGGGCCAACGTGGATCGGGTTGAAGTTTTTACAGTTTTCCAACAGCTATATGCATCTCCATTACAGTTTGAAAGAGAGGTCAAGTAATAATTGGACTTTGCTTTTGTTATTATGCTAATGCACTTGTTCCTTAATAAATCTCGATATGCTATGGTCGCATTGTGATAAAAAAAAGGGCTGTTTGATGTCACATTACACTACTAATGTTTTTTGTAAACATCATTGCACCTCTGCGATGTGGGCCATCACGCTTAAAGAAGGCTGGTCGCTCCCAGAATGTATCCCAGTTATCAACAAAAGAGAAACCAACAGATTTACACCACATTTTCAACCAAACAGAACATCAGGTAGTGGACCAGAAATTACAACTTTGCCGTGAGTTAATTTCCCTTGTAGCGATTTACCCCAAATTTTAAAATGATATTTTAAAACCTCAGACTGTCTGCAAACAGTGATGTGCGACTCTGGGATTTTTGGAATCGACTCTGAATCCAGATTCCAACGTTCAGAGTCAATGGAGTCGACGCTTCGACTCCCATTTAAGGACGGAATGGAACGTCTACATTTAATCTTTGAAAGTCCGGTGCCAGAACCAAATCGTAAGGCGCATTTGAAAATCATGGGGTGGCTTGGCAGCTATGCAGTTCATAGCAAATAAAAACAACAATAAAAGCCACGTAACTTCTGGTATCCTATCAACGCATACAACGTATTTTATAGTTTGCACAACTAACGTTACAGTTATAATGTAACATTAGATAGCACCTTAGATTGTCCCCAAGTCTAGGATTAAACACACAATTAGCTGCTTGACTGCTTTGTCCAAGACTGGCTCCTGGGATACAGTGGACTTCTGATTTAATGGGAAATCTAACATTTCTAATAATTGAGTCACTGAAAAGTACAATGTCCTTTTTGTGAGGTGTGGGTTGTGGAGCGGTATGCTCAGTTAGGACATCAAAATGGTTTAACAGCTGCAATTCCGGTGGGGACGGTGGACAAGCGTGTCTTGCTCTCCACTTGGCAGCAACCTCTGCCCAAGTGGAGTTGCTTCCCAGAGCTGAGAAAAGCTCACACTGTAATGAACTCGTAGTGAGTCTTGCCGGGCCCTGTGGGAATGGGGTTGAAGAGGTAGCTGTATCAGGAGGCGGGCTATTTAACATTGAAGTTTCAAAAGCATCCTGAATCCTGGCATTTTAGTAGAGAGATACGTTCCTCCAAGAATACAAACAAACCTCCAGAACAAGAATACATTTGAGTTCATAGTTTTGGCAGCATTTGTTACACTGTTACTTGTGCATCAGGGGATAACAATGAACATCTCACAGGATTCGCACTTCATGGCCTTTCCATCAAAACTCAGGTTGCTACGCTGTGAGGAATGCATGTTGAGTAAAATAAAATAAAAATAAAACAGAAAAACTCATAATAAAAATATTAATACAATAACACAAACCAACCAAAGTCAAAGATTAAAATAATTGAAATAAACCAATAGAAAATTTTTAATAATAAAAAGATTAACAAAAAAAACAAACATAAAATGACTAAAGTCAATAAAATAGCTATAAAAACATAAAATAAAAATAAAAATATCAAATCAATAAAAAATGTTTTTAATTGTGTAGGTAGCCTACCAGCGGCCTAAATTTACATAAGTGGCGGCACCACTGTTTTGGGTAGGCTTCTCTGCCACTGGAGCCTGCTGGACTGAGAAGCAGGTCATTTAAAATTAGATTCAAATAAAATAACAACAAGATGGTGCGGATCCAAGCAGAGAGCAACAGTTCAGGTAATTTTTTGCTTACACACTGGCTTTGTAAAAACAACTGCACAGTGGTATAATTTTTGACGGTAGTTCTTACTGTTTATAATGTTTGTATAATTTCCCTTTAATCGATTAATCAAGAGATCATGCGAGCTGTCTTCGCAGAATAGTCTTCTCCTGATCATTCCAGAGTCCTCCTTATCATTGTGCTTTTGCATATGATGATCGCAAGGCCAGGGCTTCTGACTGCGGTCTCCAGCCAACATGGGCTAACTGCGCCCAAGGCTCTGAGGGCATAAAGTAGCAATGCAGCAGTGAAGGGTCCGGGGCCTGTGTTTGTGGACTCCAGCTGGCAAGGGCCAACCGCACACAGTTTAAAAGTAACATAAAATAATAAAATATTTAAAATAAATAGGCTAAAATCTTAAAAGAACAATAAAATTCTAATAAATAATACAATTTTATAAATAACCTGACTTTTCAGTAGCTTCGCAGCACATCCAAACTGCAGGATAGAGGATTCAGGAAACAGCTCTCTCTTATAATGCATATAATAACAATCCCACTCCAGACTTTCTATGTAAACAAATACAGGTTTTTTGAAAAAAGCGAAAAAGAAAGTGAAGTTATGTTGGAATTTCTCCCCAAACTTTTGACTAATGCAGACCTGAGTTGGGTGGAATACTACTGCAGAATTTTTAAATAATCACAATCCAAACTTTCTGTCAACCAATATAAACCTATCGAAAAAAGTAAAATTTTGAATAGAAATTTCTCCCCAAAATTAAAAGGTCTTAAACTTTTGACACTAGGGTATGACAGAACAGGTCCTTGTCTACCACGACCCCAGTTGAGTGAAATATTACTGTAGCATTCTCAAATACTCCCACTCCAAGCATTCTTTGTAAACCAATAGTGGCCTTTTGAAAAAAGTGACATTTTATATTGGAATGTTTCCCCAAAATGGAAAATGTCTTCAACTTGTAACCCTTGTTGAAGACAGACCAGGTCCTGGAGCACCTTTGACCTTAGTGGGATGGAATATTACTGTAGCATATTCAAATAATCCCACTCCATTAGCTGCTGGATGGCTCCTTTGGTTAAGGCAGCTCCAGAGGGTGAAGTGCAAGTTCCGATTGCATTCAGTCGGTTAGGGATCCGCATTTCATAGCTGTCTAGTCACCCGCACTGGTCGATCAGGGCATCCGTAGACATGTCATAGCTGTACAGTGCCCTCCACTATTATTGGCACCCCTTGGTAAAGATGAGTAAAAAGGGTTATAAAAAATTCACCGTTTGGTGAATTAGCTTAATCTCACACCTTTAATTGAAGTAAATTTATTATGAGAAAAAAATCCCTCATCAAGAAATTATTATTTTTATCAAAACCACTCAAGTCATCAAGGGTCTGACATATCAAACAAGCCTTAAACCATCACTCTGCTGCCAGAAATACAGTAGATATGGATGGATAACTTGAAGAGTTTCTTCTCCTGACTCCTCCATAGAGTTCAATAGGAAAATTTGTCAGGAGAAACAACCCTAAAAGTGATCCATCCATATCTACTGCATATCTGGCAGCAGAGTGATGGTTTGAGGCTCGTTTGATACCTCAGACCCTTGATGACTTACAACCATTTTACCAACCATGTATTCCATACGGTTCCAGCATATTTTAAAGCTAAATCTAGTCCCACCCCCCAATTTCCATAGAGATCCATTCAAAAGCAGAGATGTTATAGTATCGTTTGTAAGAGCACCAGAAAATAAGATATCAAGAGTCTTTTGATGTTGTCACAGACATCAGGAAGTCATGGCATGCAAAGGATATACGACCAAATACTAAAGATTATTACTTTATTCTATATATAAATGCAGGGGTGCCTGAACGGTGAATTTTTTATAACCCTTTTTACTCATATTTACCAGGGGTGCCAATAATAGTGGAGGGCACTGTATATAACAGGTCTTCCTCCGACTCCAATCTATGCAATCTTAGCTGTAGTCTGTGGTGTGAAAAGAACTAGTACCGACACCACGTGTAGCTGTGTGGTTCACGAAGTAGTATTTCACGCAACTCAGGTCACAGATTGTCATAAACAACAAGTGTTGAGTCCTCCTAATCTTGGGGAGAAATTCCAATCCAAAATTTCACTTTATTCAAGAAACCTGTATTGGTTGACATAGAAAGTTTGGAGTGTGATTATTTGAAAATGCTACGGTAATATTTCGCCCATTTGGGGTCAGAGGTAGAGGTCTTCACGGGTCCACCCGCACCGAATACCCGAGACCTGAGCAGGCACAGATCCAAAATTCTGACTTGTCTTGTTGCTTTTTGTTAAAGTTATTGTACTATATACTATATAAGTATCTTAATGTTGTAATCACACAAATTTTATTGAATTGCAAACGAGAACCCATCCGGTGGTCGAGGTAGGGGATTATTTCTATAGCCTACGAAATATACAGTAAAACGTGAAACGTCTCTCTCTCTCAATTCAATTCAATTAGCTTTATTGGCATGACAAGACATTACATATCCGTATTGCCAAAGCATACTGCATTCAAACAATCCAAGACATACTAATTACACATACGTTCTAACACAGAACAATACAAAACAGCAAAGACTAGAAACTAATGAACAGTAACCATACATGAAAACAATATTAAAGATACAATTAAAAATAATAATAATAATGAATATTGATTCCTGTCACTCACTGTCCCTAAGACGATGGCAGGCAGCTATATATTGTGCCGCCAGGTCACAGCACGTCTTCTCCTCTCCTAAGAGGATGGGGAATTTTTGGATGTTTGGTAAATTTTTTAATTTCCCATCTCTGATTTATTTTGGGAAAGTATTTATTTCTAATTTGAGTGTATTTTTCACATTTTGTGACAAAGTGCAGCTCTGTCTCAACTTCGTTGGAAGCCATGTTTGCTGATGTCTGCCTTTTTCGATAGCCAAGCTGTGCTCACTGAGTCTGTACTTCGTCAAGGTAGTTCTTAGTTTCTTGTCAGTCACTGTGGTCAGATATTCTGCCATGGTGTACTGTCTTTTTAGGGCCAAATAGCATTGCATTTTGCTTTGAGCTTGTGTGTCCCAATAGGTGGTGTAGTTTTGTTTGTGTTGTGCTATAATTTGATTGACTCTAATTGAATGTATGGTGATGCTGTCCTGAGACTGGGGGTGTTAGTGAACTGAGCCTCAGGACCAGCTGTGTGAGAGGACTCTTTATTTTGCTCAGCTCTTGGCATTGCAGGGCTTTGTAATGATAAGAGTGGGGGTTGCTATTTTTTAGATGTATCCAAAATTTTATTGCCTTTTTTCATATCTTGATTAGTAATGGATATTGGCCCAATTCTGCCCGGCATGCATTGTTTGTAGTTTTTCTCTGTACTTGTAGTAGATTTTTACAGAGTTCTGCATGTAGGGTTTCAATTTGATGTTTGTCCCATTGGTCGAAATCTTGTTTTGTAAGCGGACCCCACACTTCACTGCCATATAGGGCAATTGGTTTGATTATTGATTCTAATAGTTTTAGCCAAATTTTGATTGGAATTTGTAGTTGGATTTGACGTTTTATGGCATAGAATGCCCTGCGTGCTTTCTCTTTCAGTTCATTCACTGCCAGGTTGAAATTTCCTGTAGAACTTATTTTCAGGCCTAAATAATTATAATTTGTACAGTGTTCAATTACTTTTTTCCCTATTGTAAAGTTGTATCTGGCTCCCTGAGATCTGGATCGTTTTTGAAAAATCATTATTTTAGTCTTTCTCATGTTTATTGCCAAGGCCCAGGATTGGCAATACTGCTCCAACAGGTCCAGGCTCTGCTGTAATCCGTGTTCAGTGGGTGACAGCAGCACTAGGTCGTCTGCATAGAGCAGGAGTTTAATTTTGGTGTCATGTAGAGTAAGACCAGGGACTGAAGATTTCTCTAACATAGTTGACAGATCGTTGATATAAATATTAAATAGTGTTGGACTTAAACTGCAGCCCTGCTTCACTCCACGCCCCTGCGTAAAGAAATCTGTTCTTTTGTTGCCAATTTTGATGCCACACATATTGCCTGTATACATTGTTTTAATAATGTCATATATTTTACCCCCTACACCACTTTTAATCAATTTGTAGAATAAACCTTTATACCAGATTGAATCGAAAGCTTTTCGGAAGTCTATAAAACAAGCAAATATTTTGCTTTTTTCTTGGTTGACATGTTTGTCAATCAGGGTGTGTAGGGTCTAAATATGGTCACATGTGCGGTGTTTTGGTAGGAATCCAATTTGACTTTTACTAAAGACATTGTGCTCATTAAGGAAGTATTGAAGTCTAGAATTAATAATGCTACAAAAAACCTTCCCCAGATTACTGTTCACACAAATGCCTCGGTAGTTGTTGGGGTCGAATTTGTCTCCACTTTTAAAGATTGGGGTTATGAGTCCTTGATTCCAGATGTCAGGGAAGAAACCTACCCTCAGAACCAAATTGAATAGTTTAAGAATGGCCAAAAAGAATTTTGTGTCAAAGTGTTTAAGCATCTCATTTAAAATGCTGTCAGGTCCACTTGCTTTTTTAGATTTAAGGCCCTGAAGTTTCTCCCTTAGCTCAAGCTCAGTAATGGAAGAGTCCAAGGGATTCTGGTTGTCTTTTATTGACAACTCCAATTTATTTAATTTTTCCTTTATGTGGTTTTTCTTTGATTGCATACCTGGTGTTACTTTCTCATACAGTATTTTGAAATGGTTAGTCCAGATTTCTCCATTTTGTATGGCCAATTCTTCATTATTTGTTTTTTTAAAATCTTTTTCCAATTTTCCCAGAATCTGTTTGTGTTTATGGACTCCTCAATTAATGTCAGTTGCTTGCGGGTGTATTGTGCCTTTTTGGTTCTGAGTGTACGTTTATAGTGCTTTAGAGTCTCACAGTAATTAAGGCGTAAGTCTGTGTTTTTTGGGTCTCTATTTTTTTGATTTGATAATTTCCTAAGTCCTTATATTTTGACGATTTTTTGGTTTATTTTTTGACAATTTCAATTGAGATTTTTTTGCAGCTTTTCTAAAGAAATGATTGATATTTTGTACTGCCAGATTGACTACTCCTTTACTGTGAGTGTATGTGGTTTCCAGAAAGGTGTCTAATAATGTTTGGATTTCTTGGGTGTTGATTGCTTTCTGGAACTCTTTGGTGCTGTTTTCGGCCCATCTGTATGATTTGGGGATACTGAACAGCTTACTGGGCTGTGTGTGTGTGGCTGTGTTAGTTTCTGTCCTTTTGATATACACAGTAATTTGGCTGTGATCAGACAGAGGGGTTAGTGGCTTGACAGTGAATGATCTGAAAGAGAAAGGGTCCATATCTGTGAGCATGTAGTCAACTGTACTACAGCCAAGAGGTGAGCAATAGGTGTATCTTCCCAAAGAGTCCCCTCGTAACCTACCATTGACGATGTACAGACCCAGGCTTTGGCAGAGCTGCAGGAGATCCTTTCCATGTTTGTTGACCTGTAAGTCAGAGCTTGTTCTTGGGTGGTTAGTTATATTTTGTGGGTAATTTTGTCCAAATATATGAATGTTTCCTTGTTCATTTATGAGATCAGGCAGAGAGCCTGTCCGAGCATTCAGATCTCCACAGATCAGCACGATCCCCTGGACCTGGAAGTTGCTGATTTCGCTGTGGAGACTGGGGAAGATATCCTCATCATAATATGGGGATTCACTGGGGGGAATGTAGACAGCGCATAGGAAGATGTCCTTTGGAGTGTTTGTTATCTCTCTGTGAATTTTGAGCCAAATATGCAAATTTTGTCGTTTAATTTCGGTAATGAATTTTGTGAGCTCTGACTTCTACCAAATTATAATTCCTCCAGAATCTCGACCACATTTAGTTGTGGAGTGTTTTATGGATGACACAATAATCTCTTTGTAGTCTGGGGGACAGTGAGTGACAGAATCTGGTCTACACCAGGTTTCCTGAAGGATGATTATGTCAACATGTTTTATATTTTTTCTAAATTCCAGGGACTTGCTTTTGTAGCCAAATAAAGAGGATTTAATGCCCTGGATATTCCACATTGAAATAGTAATAGATGACATTTTGGGTAATTTACAAGATTTGTACAGTTCTACAAATTTGTATTTGTTTTTAAAATGAGCTATAGGTATAAAAATAAATTTAGTACTGCAGTACAGATATTGCATTATAGCAGGGCCGGCTCTGACCAATTGGCTGCCCTAGGCAGGATTTTATCTGGCGCCCCCTTGCATCACAGTTCACTATTCACTACCAATAACATGCACTCACACTTTTGTTTTCACATTTTTATTTTATTGAAAATAACCCACAAAATCAAACAGTTAACATCAAAACAGTGAACAAGTGACATTATTATTATAGATATTTACAATATATTATCTTTAATATATATATTAAAGAAACCAGTAGCCTACTGCCATAAATAAAGTAAGGTAAAATATCGAAGAAGAGTGTATGACCATTGGGTGTTAGTCTATTAGTAATTTTTTTTTTGCAAGAATAAAGATGAAAAACTTAAAAAGATGCATGTCTGCTATACTGTACATAAGATGGGCATGCATACTAATGGAAATTTATTTAAACATTACAATGAAATGTAGATTTACATTTGCAGTCCAAAAAAAGCAGTGAACTGCAGTGTAATACTAATATAGCATAATGGGAAAGCTTATTTGGCATTAACATTAATGATATGCACTTTTTTTTAAATTTTTTTTTTTTATGATATGCACTTTAAAACACTGATGTAACTAACTCTACGAGGCTGGGGGCGGGGCAAGAGCTTCCCGTTGTGTCATCCAAGTCAGTTCGTGCAGCTACAATTATTTGATAAAGAGAAACAACGGCAATAGCCTACGTATAACAAAGACATATTTGCGATGCATCCTATTCTTTATAGTTATGTCATGACACTGATAATGATGTGTTCTCGCTATCTATCGATAGGCTAGCCTATATCTATCTTCGTCGCGAGCTACCGATCTTTATCTACTATCTACGCTAGATACATAGATAGATGTATAAAACTCAACATGTATTTTTTTGGCTCAATGTGATATTGGTAGAACAGCTACACATATCCTTTAAGGTTATGTTATGACACTGATAATTATACAATGATAATATATAAATTATTTACTGTTGTTACCGCTGCTAACCCTATTTCGCCTAGCTTAGTTTGATAGGCAATATTACGTAGATTACGTTCATGAAATTATATTAAACTTCCCATTAGATTCTTTCCCTCCTTTATTTGAACGTTTTGGAGGGATATTTTTTTACTATAAATTGAGTCTTCAGCTTCATGATTACCACTTTGGAAAATGAACCGGAAAAAAAAACTGCTAGCTGTCGCCCTAATTTATTTACGCCGGAGGAAGCGCCGGAGGCTCTGGGTGCATAGCACCGTACAACGCCACCGGCAGCTCGGAGAATTTCACCGGCTGGTGCAGGAACTCCGCCTGGACGGGGACCGCTTCCAGCGTTATTTTCGGCTGGATTGTGAGCAGTTCGACCGGCTGCTGGCAACAGTGGGACCCCTTTTCACGAAATGGTTTCGTATCGGTTGGAGAAATATGAAGCGCGGAACTCTGTCGCTCAAAAGTTAAGTTTCGGGCAACATTTATCGGCCGATTTTGGTCGCTCAGTTTTCTATTCGCTCAGGTCGCTGACCGTTGCTCAACTTCATAGAGAATTAATGGACTTCCGGCGACTGGGCGACCGAAGTTGCTGGATGTGTGAACGCAGCGTAATTGCCTGGCTGGAGGGGGGCGGGGTGACATGAACTAAGACATTATTATTATTTAATAGGCTATGCTATAGAGCTACGCTGGTTGTTGTGGGGTTATTTAATATTTCGAAATAACAGTGTTAACTAGTAGAATTAGTCAAAAATTATTTAAAAAAAAATTTTTTTTTTTAAAGCGAAACTTTTTTTCCTTTTCTTCTCCCATTTGTTGCGCCCCCTCTGGGTGGTGGCGCCCTTAGCATTTGCCTATACTGCCTATGCCAAAAACCGGCTCTGCATTATAGTACAGGTAATTTAGTGAACATAGTTTTGCAGATTTAAACTCTTACATATAAAATAAGAGACATTGTAGACTTAAACTTTTACAAATAAAATGAAATAATGCCCCCCTTCCTTTATTTAAAAATGAATAATTAATAATAATTAAAATTATATACATTTTACATTTTTTAATGTGACCTGCATAACTTACAGTACAGTACTCATCTCATGAGCCGTGTGCAGATGAGGCTGAGCAGGTGTTATATTTCCCCCAGATCTGTGTTGCGGTTGCTGGCTGGTCCTCTCAGCACTGCAGCATAGCTGCGCTGTTCCTGGTGCTGCTGGTCAGGCCTCTGGGGAGGTGGTGCTGGGCCAGGCCTGTGGTGTCTGGGCTGGGGGGTGGTGTGTCCTGCTGGTGCTACTCTGGGGTGGTTGTGCTGGTGGTGGGGCTGTGGCTGGTGTGCGGTGGGGCTGTCAGGCCAAAATGTGTCCGGGAGCCAAAATGTGTCCGGGCAAGGCATCGGAATGCTTGGAATGTCGTTGCTATGCCAACAGACACGCGAGCATTGTGACGCGATAGCATTGCACTTGCTTTGACCTCAGAATCGCCAGAGATCGTTGGACGGAGATAGATCAGTACATCACTCAAATAACCATCACTATCACTCAGATAACCTTTATAATTTCCTTTTGTATAGGCTACTGTGCTTTATATTGTTAATTGTTTTCGATTTTAGATTGTGTTAGCTAGTGATTCATTTTGAAGTAGATAGTCTTTTACTGAAACTAACTAGCTAGCAATACTACATAGTAGTTTCCTGGTCAAATGTTGCTTTATAAAAAAACGAGCATCCGTTAATAATGTTAACAACGCCGGATTAAAAAAAAAAAAACGCATTAGCCTGTTCGCACTGCAAGTTAAACCAGCGAGGTGGAAAGAGTAAGTAGGCCTATTGCGTTGTTGAATAGCCCAATAAAACTAATCTAATGTCACGTTGATCAGTACGCCTAATTGTTATTTTTTTGTGGGCCTATTGGTAGTTTTTCTGATGACCGATTATTTTTTTACTGTATTTGCTATGCGATCGCGTTCACCCAATGAAAATGCCGTTGTAATAATCAGGCACGTTTCCTAAAAATGTTTTGTTACGTTGAATATTGTTTTCAATAAATGTTATTTGTTAACTTTTATTTAGTGAGTTGTTGTCATGTTTTGTAGGATAAAAGCAAGCGCGAGCTTGTCACCCGGCGATTCTGAGGTCAAAGCAAGTGCAATGCTATCGCGTCACAATGCTCGCGTGTCTGTTGGCATAGCAACGACATTCCAAGCATTCCGATGCCTTGGCCGGACACATTTTGGCTCCCGGACACATTTTGGCCTGACAGGGCCACTCGCAGGTGAAGAGAAGTGAGGGCCCGCTGGGTGGAAGCTGGGGGGCCGTCTGCTGCTCCTGGGGGGGCTGTCTGGGCTTCGGCCGAGTGTGACGTCCTTCAGCTTTTTGGCAAAGATGCTACCAGCATCTTTACGGAGGTGCACATGATCATGGAGGGTGTGTGGCCCGAGGGTAGGGTGGTGCGCCAGGTGGACATTTGGCATAAGGGCACATCCTCGGGAGATTTCTGCATTTATTTTTTGGATAGTGAGGGGGTGGAAATCTCTTCTGTGCAGAAATGTTGAGATAATGACCTTAGAATTCTGAAAAGTCTGCGTTGCTTTCTCTGCGACCCTCCTGACAGACTGTGCCACACTCTCTTGCTGTGTCCTAATGTCGTTGGTACCCGTGTGGATAATAATGTGGCTGGGTTCACCAAGAGTGGATTGTGTGAGCAGCTGCAGGGCATTGTTTGTTTTTGGGCCAGGGAAGAGCTGTTCTTCGTTTAAAAATTTCCCATTCGAATCAATCAGGATCACACTTTCAGCGTCTCTATATGTGCCACTTTTGCTTCCTGGTTTTGTTGGGGTCTTGGTGTCAGGCTGTGACAATGTTGTTTGGTTTGTTTCCGTAGCAGAAGGGTTTAGTGTGTTGTCCCCTGTGCTGAAATGTGGGGCGGGAGTGACTGGGGTTACCTGGCTGTCCTGGGTTGGGCCTGTCTCAGTCAGTGTGGGTGTAGGGGGTTGTGGATCGGATCTCTGGGGCGGGTGGCTGGGGATGGCTTTGAGGCTCTGGATCTGCTCCCTCAGGCTCTGTGTAGTCCTGTCCCTGAGGTGCAACTCCTCTCTCACTGCAGTGAGCTCCCTCCTCAGCACCTCCCTGTCCTGCTGCTGCTCCTCTCTAACTGCAGTGAGCGCCCTCTTCAGTGCCTCTCTGTCCTGCTGCAACTCCTGCACCTCTCCTCTCAGCTCCTTTAGGGAGGCTTTCAGCTCATTTTTTATTTGGCTGAGCTGGTCTTTTAGGTGCTGTGAGGAATCACTGGTTGTAATGTGATTCACTACCAGCTCTCTGAGTTCCACCAGTTCTACCTCTTGTAGAGAGAGGGTCTCTCTCATTTGGGAGACTGTGCTCTCTAGCTGCCTGTCCTGGGCTGCACAATCCTCTGGTGGATGGTTTTCCTCCCCTGCATTTGTCTCTAGCTCTAACGCCTGAGTTTCCCTGTTGTTCACTATTTCCTGAGGTGTCTCAGTCTCTGCCAGTGCTTTTAAAGTATAAGTCCCCCTGTACAGAGCTAAGACTGGCCTCACTTCCCTGGAACATTAGGGTGCCGTTGTGATATATATTCACAGTGAGCACTTTGCAGTTACTGTCCCCTTCCTCCTGAACGGCTATCTGCCTCCCGTTACATATTCCCCTCTTTATGATATGCTTGTAGTGTTTACATATAGCTGTGTGCCAGGCATTAGTACAGACTGTATAGAGGAGCAAGTTTGTTGGAACACACTTGTCTCCTATTTGTGAGAAGTCTACAATCAGAGTTTCTGGGTTTTCTCTGAGTAGTTTTAACTTATATGTATTTTTTTGCCTGTACACTTTTCAGCTCTTTCGGGTAGTTCACAGCAAGGGGAAGGGGCGTTGCCATAGTAACGTCAGACAATGTATCCATTTTCAACTGCCCGTTAGTCTGCCCTCTTGTTAACCTTAGCTCTCTTAGCTAGTTCAATGTAACACTAAACTTTTATTTAGTGAGTTGTTGTCATGTTTTGTAGGATAAAAGCAAGCGCGAGCTTGTCACCCGGCGATTCTGAGGTCAAAGCAAGTGCAATGCTATCGCGTCACAATGCTCGCGTGTCTGTTGGCATAGCAACGACATTCCAAGCATTCCGATGCCTTGGCCGGACACATTTTGGCTCCCGGACACATTTTGGCCTGACAGGGCCACTCGCAGGTGAAGAGAAGTGAGGGCCCGCTGGGTGGAAGCTGGGGGGCCGTCTGCTGCTCCTGGGGGGGCTGTCTGGGCTTCGGCCGAGTGTGACGTCCTTCAGCTTTTTGGCAAAGATGCTACCAGCATCTTTACGGAGGTGCACATGATCATGGAGGGTGTGTGGCCCGAGGGTAGGGTGGTGCGCCAGGTGGACATTTGGCATAAGGGCACATCCTCGGGAGATTTCTGCATTTATTTTTTGGATAGTGAGGGGGTGGAAATCTCTTCTGTGCAGAAATGTTGAGATAATGACCTTAGAATTCTGAAAAGTCTGCGTTGCTTTCTCTGCGACCCTCCTGACAGACTGTGCCACACTCTCTTGCTGTGTCCTAATGTCGTTGGTACCCGTGTGGATAATAATGTGGCTGGGTTCACCAAGAGTGGATTGTGTGAGCAGCTGCAGGGCATTGTTTGTTTTTGGGCCAGGGAAGAGCTGTTCTTCGTTTAAAAATTTCCCATTCGAATCAATCAGGATCACAATTTCAGCGTCTCTATATGTGCCACTTTTGCTTCCTGGTTTTGTTGGGGTCTTGGTGTCAGGCTGTGACAATGTTGTTTGGTTTGTTTCCGTAGCAGAAGGGTTTAGTGTGTTGTCCCCTGTGCTGAAATGTGGGGCGGGAGTGACTGGGGTTACCTGGCTGTCCTGGGTTGGGCCTGTCTCAGTCAGTGTGGGTGTAGGGGGTTGTGGATCGGATCTCTGGGGCGGGTGGCTGGGGATGGCTTTGAGGCTCTGGATCTGCTCCCTCAGGCTCTGTGTAGTCCTGTCCCTGAGGTGCAACTCCTCTCTCACTGCAGTGAGCTCCCTCCTCAGCACCTCCCTGTCCTGCTGCTGCTCCTCTCTAACTGCAGTGAGCGCCCTCTTCAGCGCCTCTCTGTCCTGCTGCAACTCCTGCACCTCTCCTCTCAGCTCCTTTAGGGAGGCTTTCAGCTCATTTTTTATTTGGCTGAGCTGGTCTTTTAGGTGCTGTGAGGAATCACTGGTTGTAATGTGATTCACTACCAGCTCTCTGAGTTCCACCAGTTCTACCTCTTGTAGAGAGAGGGTCTCTCTCATTTGGGAGACTGTGCTCTCTAGCTGCCTGTCCTGGGCTGCACAATCCTCTGGTGGATGGTTTTCCTCCCCTGCATTTGTCTCTAGCTCTAACGCCTGAGTTTCCCTGTTGTTCACTATTTCCTGAGGTGTCTCAGTCTCTGCCAGTGCTTTTAAAGTATAAGTCCCCCTGTACAGAGCTAAGACTGGCCTCACTTCCCTGGAACATTAGGGTGCCGTTGTGATATATATTCACAGTGAGCACTTTGCAGTTACTGTCCCCTTCCTCCTGAACGGCTATCTGCCTCCCGTTACATATTCCCCTCTTTATGATATGCTTGTAGTGTTTACATATAGCTGTGTGCCAGGCATTAGTACAGACTGTATAGAGGAGCAAGTTTGTTGGAACACACTTGTCTCCTATTTGTGAGAAGTCTACAATCAGAGTTTCTGGGTTTTCTCTGAGTAGTTTTAACTTATATGTCTTTTTTTGCCTGTACACTTTTCAGCTCTTTCGGGTAGTTCACAGCAAGGGGAAGGGGCGTTGCCATAGTAACGTCAGACAATGTATCCATTTTCAACTGCCCGTTAGTCTGCCCTCTTGTTAACCTTAGCTCTCTTAGCTAGTTCAATGTAACGCTAACAGTTTTGATTCATGAAAAAGGTTTAATCTAAATTTAAATTCGTCTTTTCTTTATGTAGAAAGGCTTACCATTCTACACTCTCCTGTTTATTTGAGTGGACTGGCTTTGGGGATGGTTCTTGATCTTTTTTCCTTTCGTTTTCTTTGGTTGTTTGCTAGCTACCGTCTCCTCTGCCTCTTGCTGCTTTTCTCCTGCGTTACTTCTTATGTTTTAACTTTTTATGAGAAACTGTTTACTTTGTAGTTAAAAATTGTAATGTCCCTGCATTCTCTTCTTTCTTCTGGTTATGTTTTCTGAGTTTATTTGTTTTATCTAATTTTAAAAACAACAAAATTTGTAAAATATTTAGGAGCTCAAATGAAGCATGTCCTCTCTCTCTCTCTCTCTCTCTCTCTCTCTGTAGATGCTTAAAAGTGCTACATTTAGCTCTTTTTATTCTAGTTTTCTCAGAATGTATAATAACATTCAGATTTTTTGTGTAAAATACACATTTCAATGTCCTTTTTACTGTATGTCAATATTTTCTCACAACTACTTTTATTTACAGAATTATGGATGAAACTGTTTATGTAGCAAATATGCCCTACATATTGGATGGGCATAAACACGTGGGTAATTCTGATATTATTGCACTGTACGAAGGCTAGCAGTGACTATAGAACCCCTCTAATGTCTCTCTTTTCATCAAACAACGTAAATTTTTCCCCCACAATATTCGCCAAAAAAATGAAGTCGACCTTATATTTTTTTGTGCGCCTTTATTTTTCTAACCAGTTTCTGTGGTCTTTGTTCATTTCTGAACGAACGGTGTCTTGCAGACGCCCACTTTTAACCATACCATTGGCTAATGCATCCTAATAGGTGTATGTGAAGTATCATAACATAACTTTGAATATTTACAGAAATATATTCTTTTTTATTTTAAACACCATGTGGCACATATGCCCTATGTGGAAGAATTCACATTTCATCAAAGTAAGCACGACAGTATGATATAATTATATTGGTTTTTACTTTGTATTACGAAATCCTGAGTGCAGATCACTGATAAATCGTTTCAAGCAATTTCATACGCACATTCTCGATTTCTCGAACCATAATAGAAATTAAGCACTTTTATTTAACGGGTTTGCGTATTGTCTTTATCGGCGTGGTACACAGTATATGTACACCTTATGGAATGCAATATTTTAGGAAATGGGAATGGCTTATCCCCTTATGCATTGAAGTAGTTCGTAAAAGTTCTAAGATTCGTACTGAATTGTACTTTAACAAAATATAAAAAATATAGGGCATATTTGCTACATTGACTAGGGTTAGGGTTGAGAAAATAGATGAGTGTACGAAGTTATAACGCTTGCAATTCCTTAACTCGTTGATTGTTAGGATGTGTGCACATGGATTTGTTACGCTCTGGTTATTTAATGAGCGTAGATGTGAGGTTTTTGTAAAATGCGCTTAGCCTATCGAACGGAATGCTTTTATGAGGCTGTTCCAGTAGCCAAGCCTATTCTATGAGTACGAATTAACCTGATTGAAATTTGATTTCTTCTATATCAGACAAGAAATATATAGTAATGTTTTCTTTACCTTGACATGTTTCGACGGAGAAACTTCCGTCTTCCTCAGAAGTGTCACATGATGCGTGACCTGCAGACAGCAGGAGGCGTGACCGCTCTGTCAATTATTTTTCCATATTAGAAATAAATCTGTGAGTTGCGCTCACAAAGGAGAATATGCTGTAATAAGAAACTCCTACTACGGCAATATCGACCGCTTCGTCGGGCGCAGCATTCAGCATGAATGTAAGCTTACGCCCCATCCCCACCAGACGCGCAAGTGCACAGACGCTTATTGCGCGTGCAGATTTGAGCAGAACGTTCCTCACCAGACGCGCAAGAGCACAGACGCTTTTTGCTTTTTCGGAGCGCATTCCGTGAACGACAGATGTACAAACAAACAATCTACATTCCGGATTTGTGAGCTTCGCTAAATAATGGTTCAGTAAATACTGCTATTACATATGTCTTACTGCTTAAAAGCTAAATTTAGCAATGTAAAGCTAAATGTAGCAAACAAGACAACGCCTCCTTTATAAAGTTCGCTTTTATTTATTTGGGACAGTAATCAACACGTTCTAAACATTTAATTATATCAGAATTAGCAGCTATTCTGTAGTACCTTAAATCGATACAGTGATATCAGTACAATAAAAACAGAATAGAATATAGAATAGAATAACATTTATTTCCCTTTCGGGAAGTAAGCATAGTCTTAATTAATTGAACAAATATGTATCCTATAATAAAGAAAAAGCATTATAAAAACGGTAATAACTGGTTATATGTAAAATGTATGACTTGATATAACTTCATTCATCCCACAATGGTCATTGTCTCTGTTCCCTTTTTTATTAGAGCCTATATTAAAATATAATATGTATTACAATAATGAATAACAATAGTAAAACTATTAGTAGGTTGAAAAACATTAATATGTGGTCATATGATGCAGATATTGTGCATATACAATGTATTTCTATGAGATTGCGCATGCGAACGCCCAGAAAATTCCGCCCCGAGCGGAAAAATCCGCTCCACGTCCGCGAGCCGTCCGCCCGCCAGCCGTGCGCGCGCGGCCGGTGAGGACCACGGCAATTCGTTAACATGGGAGCGGAAGTGAAGCGCACCAGTGCGTGTGTGCGTGCGCTTGCGCTTGCGCGTCTGGTGGGGATGGGGCGTTACTGTTGTTGATGCACTTTCTTTACCACACAGGCCCGCAGAACACGTAGGCTAAGGTAGCCCTATTTAATTGCACAGAATGTAGGATAATAACAGACATCCAGTGGAAATGCAAGGGCAGTACACTGTTTTAAGGCAGTGTGTTGTTGACAGACAGACATTGTAGCTATAGCCTAAGCTACAAGACCATATCGTTTGTTTTCTGATCTCTCGATTGCCTTCGCTTGCTATCATCTGGTTTTAAATGTCACTTAAAAATGGCCAACTATACCTATCTGTCAGTGTTTACTTTCCATTTAATTTAACCCGAATTTGCTACACTGAGCAAATGTGATTTTATTATTATGTAGGCTATAATTTATAGAAGGATAGATCTGCCAACATATAGCCTATGCTACACGTCAATGTTAATTGGTTAATGTCGTCTTTATGAAATCGTACTTTTTCCATTTAATTTTACTCCTTATCCGTGAGCGCATAATATATTGTGCCAAGACGTTGCCTAATGGAAAATGCAATCGTTTAGATTTCAGTTAGCCTAGCCTATTCCTTGTTTGAGTAAACTAGCCTATGCATCACGTAGCCAATAGTGATGTGCAGTTCGCGAACGAATCGATATTTTTGAACGACTCTTTATGCTGAGTCGTTTGAGTCGACTCGACAGTTCGAGGGAATCGTGCTTACCACGGCTCTGGCTCTTAGCTCTGGCTCTGACTCTGCCTGCTTTCTACTACAGCCGGTAGCTGTGTTGTAACAGCCACTAGTTGTAACCTAGGACAGGTTGAGCAGCAGTAGTGATGCGCCCAACAAAATAGGCCGCACGAATCTGTTTTATAATTATTTAAGAATAGATTTTAATTGGATCTAACAATATTGCACACATTTTTGTGAATTAGATAATCACCCCAGCTCGTTCCAAAGTGATTATTACTAGGCTACTGCTAATGGTTAAAAGATGTACCTACAGTCGCCTCCTACCCAACTCTGATCAGCACGAAATCAAATCGACTCAGAGCCGTGAACCGTCTTGTATGAAATAGGGCCTTAATAGTCCAAAATCATATTTGTCGTTCAAATAACTACTGTAACTCACAACACTGGTGCCCTACAGTGTGTCTGTCCTAAATAACCAATGTTTAGACAAGGATAATTGCAGTGACAGGTGGGTGTGTCTGAGTAACATGCTTTAAAATTGATATTTTCTTCGATTATCACCTGTCGTCTTGTATGAAATAGGGCTTTAATATTCCAAAGCCATATTTTTTGATCAAATAACTACTGTAACTCACAAAACTGGTGCCTTACAGTGTGTCTGTCCTAAATAACCTATGTTTAGACAAGGATATTTGCAGTGAGAGGTGGGTGTGTCTGAGTCACATGTCTTAAAATAGCTATTTTCACCTATCGTCTTGTATGAAATAGGGCCTTACTAGTCCAAAACCATATTTTTTGATCAAATAACTACTGTAACTCACAACACTGGTGCCCTAGAGTGTGTCTGTCCTAAATATACTATGTTTAGACAAGGATATTTGCAGTGAGAGGTGGGTGTGTCTAAGTAACATGCCTTAAAATTGATATTTTCTTCGATCTTTACCTGTCGTCTTGTATGAAATAGGGCTTTAATATTCCAAAACCCTATTTTTTTGATCAAATAACTACTGTACCTCACAACACTGGTGCCCTAGAGTGTGTCTGTCCTAAATAACCTATGTTTAGAGAAGGATATTTGGCTCTACTGCAGTCGATAGTGAGGTGGGGGAGTTAATTTTTGGCAGCCAAATTAGGCCTTGCCAAAAATTCACCCCCCTAGCTAATTCACTCTCTGTGGCCAATATCATCATTCTATTCAGGGTACATCGTACAGGTCAATATATGTTACCACAGTAAATTACTACAGTGAGTTTGGTGTGTGTCAAACTCTTAAATCTGTACATAGGTGGGGGAGTGAGGTTTTGGCAGCAATATTTAGACCTTGCTAAAAATTAACTTCCATAGCTAATTTTACTCTCTCTTTCCAATTTAATCAAATTCTTTTCTTTTGGTGATCAAATGTTTTTATTTTTTATAGTAAACAAACAACAATTCATATCTGTACACACAAGGCTCAGGCAGGTTCAGAGGGTAAACAATTCATTATTATTAATAAATTCATAAATTTTAACTGTAAGAAATAAAATGAAAAAAAGAACAGATAAATTAAATGGAATAGGAACATGAGAAACAGCCAAAACCGATTGTTACCAATGCAAGGTTCAAAAGCCAGCGTCTGTCATGGTATGGGGTGTGTTAGTGCCCGTGGCATGGTTAATTTACAATTAGTGTATATATTTTTTTTAAAACAATGAACTTGATGAGATGAAACATTAAATACCTTTATTTACATTTTATACACTGTCCTTTTTTTGGAATTGAGGTTTGTAGAATCAATGCCAGACAGAATACAAGCTATATGCAAGTGGTGTCCTCTGATTCTCTTGTCCTCTGATTCCTGCCGAGAAATTGAGAAAATAAGATGTTAGCATAAAACCTAGCCAGATTATACTACAGTTCAGTCCATAGGCAGTAAATACCTAAAAGTGTTCCATGGATTTCTAAGTATTCAGCCAAAATGAAAAAATCCAGTCAACAGGATTTCATGTTAATTTACCACTGGGAGATTTTCAAATCTGGGCCTTAGACTAAAGTATACCTGTGATTATTGTAGTGGGATTTAGGAGGCAAGCACAGTGCACTTTCACCTTAACATAAGAACAACAGTGATGGAAATCATGTAATCTATCAGGATTTTATCTAGCCTCCAGCAACCTGTGTAGGTATAGCAGGGTTGATTGTGATTCACTAGATATAACACATGAGATGTTCATCTTGTCATTTAGATTTGGAAACAGCAATACTTACCCTTTTGGCGCTCATACTTGATTCTGTTCATGACCCTTTCAGGGCCATGACTCTCCAGAATCACCCTTCCTGCTTTGCTTTCCTCTGCCTCCTCTCTAATCCTGGTATTTGAGATGACGCCAGAGGAAACGACGCTTCTCCAGACAGTCACGATCATCTGTCAGTGAAACAGGGCATGATACAAGTTAATGGATTACATGTTATAACAGATGATCAGTGATATTTATCGATATTTAACTGAATAATAGTACAAACAGACTGGTTTTAAAATAATTGTGAATAATTTGAATTAAGAATTGAAATTAACACAAGTATCACAATAAATGTAGCCTACAGTGCCCTGCATACGTCCTAGTACAGTGAAGTCAACATTTCTGGATTTGTGATCAAAAGAAGAATATAAGGTGAAAATGCATAATGTTAATTCTATTTATGGGTATTTGTACGTATATTTGTTTTAGAATTTTTAAATAACAGCACTTTTTGTGTTCATCTAAGTTTATTTATGGTCTATTAAAGTCAGTATTTCATTGCATATTTCTTGTAAGCCTTAATTATGTCAAGCCTGTGAGTGACATCACCAAACCCTCTGTTGTTTATTAATTTGAGAGAATCATTAGTGTGATCACTTAATATTCAAATTCAAATCACGAAAACTGAAAAAAAAGGAAATGTGGAAATACCTATAGTATAGGAAAATACCTATACCTTCTGTAGTACCCATCATATTGTACTTTTGATCAAAAAACCAAACTGTTATTATAGAGCAAAAATCTTGATTTCACTGTCCCAGTACTCATGTAGAACACTGAATTTCTGTGTCACACTCTGGAACTGATACAATTATTTCAATTGACTATCAATGATTAGCCATTTACAGGATTTTTATTTATTTTATTATTATATATTTTTTAACCTTTTTTTCAGTTTCTGTGAACTTTTGTGAATATTCGGAGGTTGTGGTGGTGTCATCGTCCCCCAGCAGTCTCTTCATTTTGTCCTTTAAAGACTTTAAATTGACCTGGAGACTGTGGACTCTGGTCAGAGGCATCCGTGGCAGCATGTGGCCTGAAATGTCCTGTGTATTGGTCCAGCCACCCCAATACATTGGCCTCCAAAACCAGCTTGGCTGGACCATAATGGGAGGCTGTTTTATGTTCTTTTATGCTGATGACCCAGTGGTCACCCACCTTCTTTATCGCACGAAATTCACCACAGGTTAAATTTGACACTACACCAGATCTGTGTGCATTGCTAATGATAATTTTGGTTATGAGCCGGTCCCTTACCTGGACGTATTGGGACAATGTGAGGCAGGTTTTTTTTGTGACTCGACTGAGTAATTCAACTGCCTCCCTTGTCAATTTACTTTGGTTGAATTTCTCCACATCTTCTGGGATAATGAGCTTAGCCAGGAGTCCATTTTCTCAAGGGTCCTCTTACAATTTTCTTTTCTGTAGGCCCCAATCCACCGGCCCACCATGTCCACCATGGCCTTCGCCCGCTCTTCTTTAAGCTCGATATGAGCATAACTAAACCAATGTTTTAGTGAGGATAAATAAGACCTCACTGTGCCCGGCAAGAAATTATGTTTCTGGGTATAATTCAGGAGGAAGTGGGTCCTCAGAGCGTCTTTGTTATACAGAGACCCTGGCTGTACCTCCTCACCAACTGTGCTACAAATGACACGCACTTGATGCTGATGTTGTGCTGCTGATCTTGGACAGATTCGACCCCCATCCGCAGACTGGAGCCATTCAGCGAAGAGTCCAATTTCATCTCATTTTTTTGGCTCTTCTATGACTTCTCTCTCCAGCTGTTTCTCTGTCATCTCCTCTTCTGCCTGAGGAACAGTGGACTTCCTTCCTGCCTTCTTTTCGCTGCATTTGAGCAGTCCGTGGTAGTCTGCGGAATTTTTTTTCATTTTGTGGTGAAGGTGCAGATGCGGGCCTAACCTTTTAACCATGGATTTACAACCCTCCACTGGGCAGTTCCGGGAATGATGATAATCTTTAACCTTCGATTTATTAATTTTTATTTTGCGTAATGCAAACTGTTGCACAGCCGTTCATGCCCTCTCCTTCTCCCAGCCATGAATATGGGCCAGGTGTCGCGGCAGATTTACTACTGACACCTGGCAGTCTTCTACAGGGCAGGCTTTCTTCTGTCTTGACGCTTCCTTCTTCTGCCTTGTGTCCTGTACGAGGTGAACAACTTCATCAACCTTAATGTTTCTTCCCTGGTGGAGTTGCTGGCACCAGGGATGACGAAGCCGAGGAGTTTGCTGAGGGTGGGGGCTCAAAAAGGTCTCCACTTCCAGAACATGTTGAATTTGACGGGCTTGAACTTTCCATGTTTTACCTTGGAAACAATACAAAGATGTTTAGAGCAGACATACAAGGTGACTAACCTGACCAAGGGGACAGGGCCAATGGTAGACCGGGACAGGGCCAATGGTAGAGAGGGCAGAGTGGGACAGGGCCAATAGTAAAGAGGGCAGAGCGGGACAGGGCCAATGGTAGAGAGGGCAGAGAGGGACAGGGCCAATGGTAGAGAGGGCAGAGCGGGACAGGGCCAATAGTAGAGAGGGCAGAGCGGGACAGGGCCAATGGTAATTCCCTGTCGTTTTTGCGCAGTTAAATTCGTTCGAGCAGCGGTGGTCCGCAGGTGGTCCGTAGAAAAAAGAATGAATGAACGTGAATGTGTTTACTCACTATCTTGCAATAGCTAAATTGCACCATCTTCTGGTTGTACCGGTGTATAGCCGCACCGGACTTTTTTATTTTAAAAAAAAGTGTCAGAAAAGTGCCTTCTTATACACCGGATTTTACGGTACATATATAAACAGGGGTGCACATAACTTTTTTGGTCTGGAACCTGGGGTTGTTGCTTGGTCCTCACTGAGAACCTCGATTGTAATTGTTGACGGGGGGATCAATCATAACGTCAAATCTGCGGATAAAAATGTGTAGCCTACATGGCGAATATTTTAGTAGCAAGAAATGGAATCTTACAAGCCACTTGTGTAGTTATGGGTGCAGTATTTATTCACTTTGCAAATAGGAGGGTACCATAGTAATTTAGCATTAACAAAATGCATGATTGCCTTAACGTGTATGCTACTTCGGAAAAGCAGTTATTCTGTAAATAATTAAAACGTTTTGTCCAACGAATTTTTTAGTTATAACAAGTTACATCTCGCAAGCTCTGTGGCTGGCGGTGTAGATGGCTAGTAAATATTACGTTTATAACTATGTTAGCTTGGGAACGTTTGCGTTGTTGGGTATGCAAATGAGAATTCCCTGTCGTTTTCCCGCGGTTAATTTTGTCTTGGCCCTATCCAATAATCGCTTAGCATATATTAGGCTGCTATGACAACCATGACAGACCGCGCCAAATTTAAATATCCAGAAGCGATTCTAGATGGGGACAGAACGCTCCCCCTGCAAAACGTTAATGAAAATGTCATTGCTGTCATTTTTTATCGGTTGCTCATAGACGATGACAGCAATAACGATGAATGAAAACGAGATTATATAATAATATGTATATATATATATTTTTTTTTTTCCCGGACTCATTTCTTTTGTAAAACCACCACATAATTATGATCCCAAAACTACTACAGGAATACAACATGAATTATGTCGGTGACCTTTATATTATCCCATTTAAATCTGCCTACAACCATAATTATTCCATCTATGCATCTTGGATGTTTTTTTAACACACATACACACACTACTTATAATAACAGGGTATAATAACATGAGTTTCATACAGAAATTTTGGCAAATGCTTTTTTAAACGTACAGCTATCACATTACATCATTGGCAATACATTATCTTATCACTCTGTCTAGAATATATTCTATAATTTAAAATATAGTGCAAAATAATTTTCATGTGGTGTAACAAACACATACAGTACAAAATATAAAAAGTTGATAGTTACCTCTTTGACAATGTCCTGCTAGAGTGACACCCCAATGACAGTGGTAGAGCCTTTTATATCAACTTGCTGATCTTCAAAGGCTGTGCCTTCTGGGAGATGCAGTGTGTTGGCAGAACTGAAGTGTCTTGGTGGTTTACTGATTGTTTGATTCAGTTATGATTTCTTGGAACAGTGCCTTGTCCTAATTAATGGTAACATTCATTTTGACTTATAATTTTAAGTAATTCATATGTTTATAACGTATGTCTACATTTAATCTTTTCATTGTTTTTAATTCATCCTTTGCTGAAGTTGTGAGGGTTATAAAGTAGTGAGAAAGATGTTGGATGTTTGGAATAAAGGAATAAAGATCCTCTCAGGTATTTCTACTAAGCAGAATGAGCCGGGCCCTCAGTCTAAGGAACACTGCAGTCAGTTTGCTGAATCCCTAAACATATGTTACAGTAGATTTGACATGTATGACTTTAAAGCAGAAAGGGAAGTTTTGTTTCTAACTGAGGAGAGCAGCAACATCAATGTAGAGGTGGAGGATGATAGCAGGGTGCTAAAAAGGGTGAAGTTCAACAAAGCCATTGGTCCAGACAACATGAGCAATTATGTTTGTGTTTTGTGGGTCTGCCCCACTGTCTGTCTTTTTTATTTCTGGCAGCCACAACTGAAGTTCCCTCTCAGGAAGTCACAGGAAGTTATTATTTTCTATACATGGTTTGACCTTGTTTTTCAGGGTCTGGATTGAGATTTCAGTGATGCTGTGGAGACACTGTTGGACCACACACAGGAATGGTGCCCTTCAGTCTGTCTGTCCTAAGTGAGAAATATCCATTCATATCTACTGCATATCTGGCAAATTGATGGTTTGAGGCTCGTTTGATACATAAGACCCTTGATGACTTGGAGCCATTTTACCAACCATGTATTCCATACTGTTCCAGTGTAATTTACAGCTAAATCTAGTCTAGTTTTTTTTTTAAATTAAAAGCACAAACGTAATAGGTAATCGTACATGGGAAATTTAACATTGGCAATGCAGATAAATAATTATTGCATTATATTTGGCCTAATTGGGTACAATACAATAATCAATATATGAAGTTTATTTCCAAAATGCAGTATCCACCATTTGAAAAAACTGACGCCTACTCATGACTTCTTATTGACAAGTGAAAACTCGGTAACTGATTACACTTTATGCTTACGTCCAGCATCTTCATAGTTGTGTTTGGAGGTAGGCTTGTGGCGCTTGTGGTAGTGGGTACCTTAGCACCTGGCCTGCGTTACATTTGTTTTGTTGCTATTAACGGTAATAGCCTGTTGATTTACAGAACGTATTTGATTGCATTAAAATAGCATTATTAACTATGTCAAATCTACGTTACTTTTATAATGTACAGTGCCATAATGCATAGGCCTAACTAAATAGCTTGATAGCTATATATGCAAAGTTGACCTATTTTCATTGATGACACGGGGAAAAACTTACCTGTCATTGATGTAGTTATCTTTCCGTTTGAGGTTTGAAATGCCTTGGTTTTAAGTGCTGCAGGCATCAAATTGCATAGTGGATGTTGTAGTGGATCGAATGAAGATGTTTCTTCATTTTATTCAACATTCGTTTAGTAGGCACGTTATCCTGTAGCTCAGTTGGAAGAGTATGGCACAAACAATGCTGAGGTTGTTGGTTTGATCCCAGGGGACAACATGAAAATGTAGCCTATGCGCTCATGTAGGTACTGTATGTCACTGGATAAAAGCGTCTGCTAAGAAGCATATACTGTATCATACACTGCTCAAAAAATTTAAGGGAACACTTAATCATCACAGTATAACACCAAGTAAATTAAACCAAACCGGTCATGCTGGATGATGTTGCAGGCAGCATAACATTCGCCACAGCGTCTCCAGACTCTTTCACGGCTGTCGCATGTGCTCAGTGTGAACCTGCTCTCATCTGTGAAGAAAACAGGGCGCCAATGGCGAACCTGCCAATTCTGGTGTTCTCTGGCAAATGCCAATCGAGCAGCACGGTGCTGGGCTGTGAGCACAGGTCCCACTACAGGACGTACCTCATGGAGTCTGTTTCTGACAGTTTGGTCAGAAACATGCACACGAGTAGCCCGTTGGAGGTCATTTTGTAGGGCTTTGGCAGTGCTCCTCCTGTAACTCCTCGCACAAAGGAGCAGATACCGGTCCTGCTGCTGGGTTGTTGCACTTCTACGGCCCTGTCCAGCTCTCCTCATGTAATGGCCGTCTCCTGGTATCTCCTCCATGCTCTTGAGACTGTGCTGGGAGACGTAACAAACCTTCTTGCGACGGCACGTATGGATGTGCCATCCTGGAGGAGCTGGACTACCTGTGCAACCTGAATGGGCTGCAGGTACTGCCTCATGCTACCAGTAGTGACAAGGGCACTAGCAAAATGCAAAACTAGAGAAAAATCAGGCAGGAAGGATAAGGAGAGAGAAATGGTCTGTGGCCACCACCTGCTAAACCATTTACTTTTTGGGGGTTGTCTTGCTGTTGCCTCTCCTGTCCATCTGTTGTCACTTTCATTTGCACCAAAGCAGGTGAAATTGATTCACAATCGTTTACGCATCCTAGCTGCACAGATCGATATCCCAGAAGTTTAATTGACTTGGTGTTATACTGTGTTGATTAAGTGTTCCCTTAATTTCTTTGAGCAGTGTATGTAATGTAATTCTTTTTGACTACCAGGAGAAGCAAAAATTCATCCGAGCACCTTTTTTTCATCTGTAGGTTACCATGCAGCCTATTTATTCCATACAACTACTGTTGATTTGTAATTGTAAATTATAAACCACAATTACAAAAGCATCTACACAGGTGATTCATATTAATTTAAATGCTTATTAGCAGCATGTGTCTGCTTAAAAGCAGTCTAGCCAGCAGCACATTGCAAGGTAAGTCTCCAAAGCAAGATAAGGATACTAACAAAGTTCCAAAGGGGTCAAATAGTTGGTGCACGAATTGCAGGTCGGTCACAAAAACAGAAAAATAATTTAAGGTGGCAAGGAAAACAGTTTAAAAAAGTATGACAGCGTATGCCCAACACCAAAAACAGCGTCAGCAAAAATGAACTGTCGCCACAAGTATTGTTGCTAATAACCACAAAACTACAGCTTTAAAAATCACCACAGAATTTAATCAATCCATATTTGAACCAAACATTACATTGTGAGCTTCACAAAGCTGGTATGTATGGCAGGAAACCATTTGTATCCAAGTCTTATGCACAAAAACACATAACATGGTGTAAGGAACACAAAACCTGGACCCCTGAGCAATGGAGAAAAGTGATATGGTCTGATGAGTCATCTTTTACTCTTTCTAATACATCTGGATGGGTTTATGTTTGGAGAAAGCCTAAGGAGGCATTCAATCCACAATGTCTGTTGAGTATGGTGGTGGTCCTGTAATGGTATGGGCAGCCATTTCCTGGGACTCATTGGGTTGATGATTGCTCTCCATGGGCGTGTAACAGGCAAACAATATGAAACCATTTTACAAGACCAGGTGCACCTTAAAGTGCAAACACTGTTCCCTCATGTCCCCATATTCCAACATGATAACGCCCCCATACACACTGCTAAAAACGTTAAAGAATGGTTCCAAGAACACGAGGATGACGTCAAATGCCTTCCATGGCCTGCACAATCACCAGATCTAAGCGTAATTTAACCTTTATGGGAAGTTCTGGAGCGCAGAGTGCAAATTAGATTTCCACCTCCTTCATCCCTCAAAGAACTGGAGCCTGTCCTTCTTGAACAGTGGGCTAATATCCCACTACACACAGTTCAGAAATTGTATGACAGCATTCCAAGAAGGATTGAGACTGTTTTGAAGGCAAAGGGTGGGCCTACTCGTTAATAGTTACTAGATATTCAGTGTTTCTGATATTTTGTCCATCCCCTGTAACTTCCACATTCTAGCTAAATATTGAAACACTGCAACCAGTCGACTGTTAGAAAATTCAGACTGAATTGAGATGTTTTGAAAATTCAAACATCTCAATTCAGCATCTTCATTATTGTTTTGATTGTAATGGCTATTTTCTTTTCTGAACATCAATCGATGAAATACCAGACAGCACAGTTTTTCAGAGGTGCTCAGCACATTTCAGCTTTTTAAAAATAAATTTTAATAAACTGGCTGCTTATGTTATGAAAAGTCTCCTGAGCATGGTTATACTACAGACATGATGGCAACAGAACGAAAGTTGAGAAGTAGAGAAATATTTGGGCCTTCTTATTCCGTGAGCAAAGCATGGTGCCCACGGCCATATATTTACTATAATTGTGTGCTTCAGTGGACCTCATCTGTCTGATACAAGGAGGAATTATTCTGAATACCAAGGCTCTGCATCGCTGTATAAAAAAAATTTCAGCATTTCCCCCCCCCATTGATATCAATGGGGTGACCTATGACCCCTGTCCTAAATGTTGGTTGGGTTTGACTTACAGAGGTGAGTAACTACTCTGACTCACAGTGCATGTCTGTCCTAAATAATCTTATGTTTAGACAAGGATATTTGCAGTGAGAGGTGGGTGTGTCTAAGTAACATGCCTTAAAATTGATATTTTCTTCGATCTTTACCTGTCGTCTTGTATGAAATACAAGAGATTTGAAATGCCTGGGTTTTAAGTGCTGCAGTCATCCAATTGCATAGTGGATGTTGTAGTGGATCGAATGAAGATGTTCCTTCATTTTATTCAATATGGGGAAATATACATAACATTTCCCACAATTGAAGCAGACACTTCCATCAAACATTCGTTTAGTAGGCACGTTATCCTGTAGCTCAGTTGGAAGAGCATGGCACAAACAATGCTGAGGTTGTTTGATCCCAGGGGACAACATGAAAATGTAGCCTATGCGCTCATGTAGGTACTGTATGTTACTTTGGATAAAAGCATCTGCTAAGAAGCATATACTGTATTATATGTAATGGAATTTTTTTTGATTACCAGGAGAAGAAAACATTTCTGAGCACTGTACACCAGGGCTATTCAATTACAAATTCAATTGGGCCAGATTTTAAAACCAGGAAATGTAGATGGGCCAGACTATTTAAAACCTTTTCTAGCTTTTGGTAATGACAAATTTTAAACAAACGCAAATTAATGTAGTAAAAAATAACAATGTTTATTGTTTCACTTTTTAAATAAAAAAATATTTTTGGTCATATATCTGATCCAGGCATATCACAAAGTGCAGAAACAGAATAAAAAAGAGCTATCAATCCACAGAACCGTAACAAGTGGCACTAACACAGTTACGCAACAGTAACCAATAACACACACACACACACACACACACAGAAATAACACAACGCCTCCTACTGCACACTGAAGGAACATAACAAATACGTTCGTTTTAAATAACCAGGGTAATACGGCTCCGATCGTAAGATGCAATCAAACTGTGCACTTTAGCGTCCCTCTCCTGTGATCCCTCGAGTTTGTCCGGAAAGTTTGGTGTTTCTCAATGTGGTGCCTCTGAATGTTATATTTTTTAACTACCGCAACGCACTCATTGCAAATTAAACACGTTGGTTTGGCATTTGGTCGTTTAATCGACGGTTTTCATTGTCAATTTCACATTTCTGGGTTGACAGAGACATACGTTCAGTAGAGCACTTGCCTACTTGTGACTGTCAATAGCCAGATGTTTAGAAAAGCTACTAAGCGTGGTAGAAATTGCGTCACGTGAGAAAACGTTGATTTGTGAGAGATATCCTGATTGGCGGAATATGTTTGTCACGCTGGTTTTGCTTCGTGATCGCAGGAAAACAAATCTTCCTGCTTACGGATTTTAGACCACGCTCGCAGTGCTGTAACTATTTAGGCTATGTGATAACATTGCTATTAACAAATATAAAATAATGTTACAATTAAAATATTAAAATTGCCTATTTAATTCAAGCTTGCTGGGCCACTCGGAGGTTGCTTCTGGGCCGGATGTGGCCCGCGGGCCGCCAATTGAATAGGCCTGCTGTACACCTTTTTTTCTTCTGTAGGTTACCATGCAGCCTATTTATTCCATACAACTACTGTTGATTTGTAATTGTAAATTTAGGCAATTTAAAAGAAGTCAGTTAATGATTTTCATTATAAAACGGATATTTCCAGCTTGGTTTGGATACTGATTAGTCAAACATAGTTCTGTGGCGACACTTCAAACACTTATTAATTTCTCATCCCTGTCCACTAACATTAACCTGTAACGTTTAACCGAGGTAAACGAGTGGTGTAGCCTACATGTGGTAACTACCACAATTCCAACTGAAATGGAAATGTTTGCCACCTGGCAGTTTCATGTCGAAGCAGTTCTATTTGGCAGCGCGGGATCCGGCCGTGTATTTGGGCTCAAAACAGAAACGTTCCACCAACAACAAAATATTTCTGACATTATAATAAAATAGCTATGTTAGCTAGCTTGATCTACGATGTGTTTCTACTCAGAACAGTGACAGACGTAGCACTGCATTAATTCCTCCCTTGCTGGCTCTGCCCACGTGCCTACGTAATTTACACAACCGCAATTTACAGCGCTAGTCTTTCAAAAACTAAGTGGTAGGGGTGTACATAATTTTGACGTATACCTCTTCCAAATTTGCAACTTTAGCCATCAACATTTCGGTTCGCATAATGTTTTGGCCAGCGACAAAGAGAGACTTAATTAGTTGTGCCTTGATCTGTTAAATAAGGTTAATGTTGTTTTTCGGTGGAATTACCCTTTAAGCATTTCCCATTAAAATACAGATTCATCCATTTTGTTAATATGCCTGCCTTATAATAAAACGGAAATAGCCGGTATCTGATTTGGTTTCAGCTCCACGTTTTTAAACTGGAACAACAGGGCATTCTGTTCATAAACTCCCTTATTCCACCTAAATAGTCTAAGATATGTTTCTGAAAATATTTGAGGTGAGAAATGGGCAATGCAGTTGCTGAATCTTGATTCATATTTGATCTGCAATGTCTAGTTTGAACCGAGTTATATGAAATAATTTGTCCATTGTACATTCAGTTGTACATTCCTCCACCTCCACCCCTCTACCTCACTCACAAAGTATTTTTCAAAATTGTGTAGGAGGCAGAGACAGTGGGTGCACTTACTCATTAATGTTTCAATGAAACCAGCAAAAATCATACGTTTATTTAATAAAAAAATAATTTCACCATATTTATTGGCGTCCCTGGTTTAGTACTTGGTGCAACCACCTCTGGCAATTTTTATTCAACTACGTACACGTCTGTGTATCCGCCATACCAGTTTGGAACATTTTCACTGTGGAAATTAGGAGCAACAGGTGCGTTTTGGTGCTGACGCATAGACAGCAGTCTGTACATCTACTGTACTAGGCCATACGTAAAATCATAAAAAACTAACACTGTGATATGATCCCTCATGAAATAACTTTTATACAATCAATCACACTTCTGTCTATCGCCTATACCAATATGGAACATTTTTACTGTAAAATCTGAGGCAACAGGCTGTTTTGGCAGCTGATGCACAGACAGCAGGCATCTACTGTACTACTAGGCCATACTAAAAATCATAAAAAATGATATGTTCCCTTTGTGCTTATTGTGCTATATTGCAAACAATTACAAAACAGTTAGCCACAGATTTACAACTATAATTGTGTGCTACAGTGGACCTCATCTGTTTGATACAAGGAGGAATCATTCTGAATACCAAGGCTCTGCATCGCTGCATTAAAAAAATTTCAGCATTTTTCCCCCCCATTGATATCAATGGGGCGACCTATGACACCTGTCCTAAATGTTGGTTGGGTTTGACTTACAGAGGTGATCTTGCTATATTTTATCATTAGCCAGACTCTGATGGTGTGTGTTAAACGGCATGACTGTACCTTGATCGTAAGCTGAAAAGATATCATAAACCATTATACTGTACAATGCTCTAAAGTTCTAAGTATTATGTAGCAAATGTGACCTATTTTTGAAAAGGTAGACAATATGCCCTATTGGTAGTGAATGTGCCTCGTCAATGTAGTGAATATGTCACGAACCAAACACGGGCTGAACCCAAATGCACGACCAAGAGACAGGGAAACAGGAATGGGTGTTTATTAGGAGCTTTGGGGTAGTCCCAAGCTCAACACAAACTTAACAAAAAGTCAAAGAGTGTCCAGGAAGTAGCGAACTGCTCCAAACCGGAGCTGGGCTTGTACTGGGCCAGGAGGCCCACACTGGAACCGGATCACGGGAACGAAGGTTTGTTCCGAACCGGAACTGGACTTGATCTGGACCGGGAGGTCCAACAGGAACTGGATCACGGGAACGAAGGTTTTGTTCCGAACCGGAACTGGACTTGATCTGGACCGGGAGGTCCAACAGGAACTGGATCACGGGAACAAGGTTTTGTTCCGAACCGGAACTGGACTTGATCTGGACCGGGAGGTCCAACAGGAACTGGATCACGGGAACGAAGATTTTGTTCCGAACCGGAACTGGACTTGATCTGGACCGGGAGGTCCAACAGGAACTGGATCACGGGAACGAAGGTTTTGTTCCGAACCGGAACTGGACTTGATCTGGACCGGGAGGTCCAACAGGAACTGGATCACGGGAACAAGGTTTTGTTCCGAACCGGAACTGGACTTGATCTGGACCGGGAGGTCCAATAGGAACTGGATCACAGGAACGGGCTCTGGACCGGAGGGTCCAACAGGAACTGGGCTGGAGGCAGAGAATCCAACTGCGCAGGCAACGTTAGTCTTGGCGGGGGTATCGCAACACATACAGGGAGACTGGACTGCTACAGGCTGGATCCAAGTGGCACACTGGTCTAGGAACCAAGAAGGTAGATCGGGGGAACCCACAGCAGAGTTTTAGTTAAACAGCACCAACATACAGGAGACCATGACACGCACGAACAACGTTAACGAACTGGTGCTGAATAGCAGCCAGCGAGAGGTATAAGTAGGGGAGTGAAATTGAAACCAATAACCAAAAGCATGAGGAATGTAACCGAGGGTGATTGACTAATTGACTGGTGCGGAATGCATGCAGGAAGGGGGAAAGGAGATAGGTTGAACCTAAAGTGAGGGAACAGAGAGAATCAGACAGAAGGGACACGCCCAGCCTGTAGCGACAGGGAAAACACGGACACAGGGAATCCATCATGACACGGGAGGAAAGGGAAAACATGGAGAACGGACAGGAAGGGAGCGGAACGTTACAGTACCCCCCCCTCAAAGAACGCCACCTGGCGTATCCGGAGGCCTAGTCTTGTCCGGGAACTGCTTGTGAAAGTCCGAGATGAGAGAGTGGTCCAGAATGAGGCTCTTGTGGAGCCAGGACCGCTCCTCCGGGCCATAACCCTCCCAATCGACCAGGTATTGGAAGCCCCGGCCCTTGCGGCGAATGTCGAGTATCCGACTCACCGGGGCGTGGTCGATGATCCGGGGCGGGGGTGGAGTGACCGCCGGGGCACTGAGGGGGCTGGAGGCGACAGGCTTTATTTGGCTCACGTGGAAAACGGGGTGGACCTTAAGGGAAACAGGAAGGGAGAGTTTAACAGAAACGGGGTTGACCAGGCAAACAATGGGGAAGGGACCAATAAACCGGGGTTGAAGTTTCTTGGATGACGTGGGGAGGGGAATATTGGCTGTGGACAGCCAGACCTGCTGACCGGCCCTGTACTGCGGGGCTGCGGTCCTGTGAAGGTCCGCCAGACGCTGGGTACGGGAGTTTGAGCGAAGGAGTGCGGTGCGTGTGAGTTTCCACGTCCGCTTGCATCTCAGGAAGTGGGACTTGACGGTGGGAACTGCCACCTCGGCCTCCTGGGCCGGGAGGAGGGGAGGTTGGTACCCCAATGAGCACTCGAAGGGCGACATCCCCGTGGATGCGCACTTCAGGGAGTTATGCGCATACTCCACCCAAGGGAGGAAACGGCTCCAGGAAGCGGGGTTGCGAGCAGTAATGCACCGCAGGGCGGCCCCCAGGTCCTGGTTCGCCCTCTCCGCCTGGCCGTTAGTCTGGGGATGGAACCCCGACGACAGACTAGCCGACGCACCCAGGGCCACACAGAACGCCTTCCACACCTGGGAGGAGAATTGGGGCCCACGGTCCGATACGATGTCGGATGGGATCCCGTGCAGCCTGACAACGTGCAGCACCAGGAGCTCCGCTGTTTCGAGGGCGGAAGGGAGTTTGGGAAGAGGGATAAAGTGAACCGCCTTGGAGAACCGGTCCACAATAGTCAGGATGGTGGTGTTGCCCTCTGACAATGGTAGCCCGGTGACGAAGTCTACCCCAATGTGACTCCAAGGACGGCCCGGGACAGGGAGGGGGTGGAGAAGCCCGGAGGGAGGCTGGTGGGATGCCTTGCTCCTGGCGCAAACGGGGCAGGCTAGGACAAACGCACGGGTATCCCCCTTGAGGGTGGGCCACCAAAAGCTCCTCCTGACCAGGGCGATGGTTCTGGCAACCCCTGGGTGACAAGCCAGACGGGAGGCGTGAACCCATTCCAGAACCTGGGGACGGACAGAGTCGGGCACAAACAGAGAGGGGTTAGGGTTATTGCGGGGATCCGGTTGGGAGGCCTGGGCGGCCTTCACGACTTCTTCGATCTCCCAGGACACCGCAGCCACAATACAGGAAGTGGGTATAATGGGCTCCGGGTCAGCAGGACTGGAGGGGGGGGAAAAAATGCGGGACAAGGCATCAGCCTTGGTGTTACGAGAGCCAGGGCGGAAGGTTACTGAAAAATTAAAACGGGCAAAAAACAGCGACCACCTAGCCTGACGGGCGTTAAGCCTCTTGGCGGACCTAATATAAATTAAATTATGGTGGTCCGTGAGGACAATAAATGGGTTACCTGCCCCCTCCAGCCAATGACGCCATTCCTCCAGTGCCAGCTTTATCGCTAGGAGTTCCCGGTCCCCGACATCATAATTGCGCTCAGCGGAGGACAGTCTCCGGGAGAAGAAGGCACAGGGATGGAGCTTGCTGTCCAAGGCGGCACGCTGAGACAGAATGGCCCCCACCCCGGTGTCGGAGGCATCAACCTCCACAGTAAACTGACGGGTGGTGTCGGGGTGACAGAGAATGGGGGCAGTGGAAAATCGGGCCTTGAGTTGTTCGAAGGCCCGTTGAGCCTCGGGATTCCAGCAATAGGGAATGGACGTGGAGGTGAGTTTGGTAAGTGGGGCAGCAATGACACTGTAATTGCGGATGAACCGACGATAAAAATTGGCGAACCCGAGGAACTGTTGGAGGTGCTTACGTGAGGATGGTTGGGGCCATTCTGTCACCGCCTTGACTTTGGTAGGGTCCGCCCGGATACTGCCCTTCTCGATAATGAAGCCGAGGAACGGGACAGACGAGACGTGGAACGAGCACTTCTCGGCTTTCACGAAGAGCTGGTTCTCCAGTAGCCGCTGGAGAACCTCCCGGACGTGGAGAACGTGTTCCTGGGGGGATTTGGAAAAAATGAGGATGTCATCTATATAAACAAAAACACTTTTGCCCGACAGGTCACGCAGGACATCATTCACCATCCCCTGGAAGACTGCTGGGGCATTAGTGAGGCCGAACGGGACCACCAGGTACTCGTAGTGGCCCAACGGGGTGTTGAATGCAGTCTTCCACTCGTCCCCCTCGCGTATACGCACCAGGTGGTACGCGTTACGGAGGTCGAGTTTGGTGAAGATGACTGCCTGGGAGAGGGGTTCAAAGGCAGTGTTAATGAGGGGAAGAGGATATTTATTACGGACCGTAACCTCATTGAGGCCCCGGTAGTCGATGCAGGGCCGCAATGAGCCGTCCTTCTTCCCAACGAAGAAGAACCCTGCACCAACCGGGGATGAGGAGGGACGGATTATGCCTGACGCAAGTGACTCGTGGATGTAGGTTTCCATGGCCAGCTTCTCCGGCCCCGACAGGCTGTAGAGGCGACCAGATGGAAGCTTGGCTCCCGCCAGCAGGTCGATGCAACAGTCGTAGGGTCTGTGAGGAGGCAAAGACAGAGCACGTGACTTGGAAAACACTTGCGACAGGTCATGATAATGGTTGGGGACATTGGCTAGGTCGGGTACAGGAGGGATAGGTCTGTTACTCGTGGCCCCCGGGGGGGGTAGAGCAGAGCGGAGACAGTTGGCTAGGCAGTGACCGCTCCATGCCAGGATGCGACCGGCTAGCCAATCGATGTGTGGGTTGTGGAGGCGCAGCCAGGTCTGTCCCAGGACCATGGAGGACTGTTTGGAGTGAATCAGTAGGAGTTGGATCGTCTCCCGATGATTGCCAGAAACAAGGAGCTGTAGGGGAACGGTGGAGTGGGTAACTAACCCCAGACTCCTACCGTCCAGGGCGTGAGCAGTGATGGGGTTGGGTAAGGCCTCCGTGGGGATCCCGTACCTCTTGACAAAGGTGATATCAATGAAACTGGAATCGGCCCCGGAGTCGATTAGGGCAAATGTAGAGGCGGTGTTGTCCCTCCACAGGAGAGTGACCTTGAATTCAAGGCGGTTCTGGGCCGCATGGTTTGGGATGATGGAGCTCGTCAGTACACCCAGTCTTACTGGCGAGCCCCCTTCTTTTGGGCGGATGGGACAAGAGGCTATTTGGTGGCCTGTCTTGCCACAGTAGAAACAGGACTGGGTGCGGAAACGGCGTTGGCGCTCCTCGGCGTCCACCGTGATCTTGCCCAGTTGCATGGGCTCCTCCTCGGGAGACAAAGCGACGACTTTCGGTCCCTGGACGGGAGAGGGTTGGCGAGCCCGGGAAGGGGCATAGGGCGGAAGACGGGAGGGATTCTTCTCTCGCTCACGGGCCCGGGTTCTGAGACGGTTATCAATGGCTATAGCCAAACTGATGAGGCCATTGAGTGAGTTAGCCTCCTCCCGAGTAGCTAGCTGGTCCTTCAGCTCTTCACTGAGAGCCTGACGAAAGGCCCCCTGAAGGGAGGTGTCGTTCCATCCCGCCTCAGCAGCGAGGGTGCGGAACTGGATAGCCATCTCCGCTACGCTGCGGCTGCCCTGCCGGACCTGTAGGAGGCGCTGGGTAGCGTCTAGACCGCAGATCGGGTGGTCAAAGACGCGCCGCATCTCCGCGGTGAAGAGGGCGAAGTTGTTGCACGTAGGAGCCTGACTGTCCCAAATAGCTGTGGCCCACTCCAGGGCACTGCCTCCCAGGCTGCTCATGACAAAGGCGATTTTGCATGGGTCGGAGGCGAAGGAAGTGGGCTGCATGCGAAAAACAATGTCGCACTTCATTAAAAATTCACGGCACCTCCCCAGCCCCCCGCGGTATAATTCGGGGTGTTGAACTCTGGGCTCCCGGCCAGGAGAGGGGACCGGAACCTCGGGAGACAGTTCGGGTGTTGGGCCCACAGGGATCCGAGGAAGAGGCAGGTGAAGCGCTAGTTGAGCAACCTGCTCCGTAAGCCTCCCCAGCACTTCCAACACGTCGTCCATCCGGTGGCCCTGTTGGTCGCTGACCGCGGATTGGGTGCGGAAGGCGTGGCGGATCCGCTCGAGGTCGGCTGGGTCCTTGTTTTAGGACCAGTTCGTTCTGTCACGAACCAAACACGGGCTGAACCCAAATGCACGACCAAGAGACAGGGAAACAGGAATGGGTGTTTATTAGGAGCTTTGGGGTAGTCCCAAGCTCAACACAAACTTAACAAAAAGTCAAAGAGTGTCCAGGAAGTAGCGAACTGCTCCAAACCGGAGCTGGGCTTGTACTGGGCCAGGAGGCCCACACTGGAACCGGATCACGGGAACGAAGGTTTGTTCCGAACCGGAACTGGACTTGATCTGGACCGGGAGGTCCAACAGGAACTGGATCACGGGAACGAAGGTTTTGTTCCGAACCGGAACTGGACTTGATCTGGACCGGGAGGTCCAACAGGAACTGGATCACGGGAACAAGGTTTTGTTCCGAACCGGAACTGGACTTGATCTGGACCGGGAGGTCCAACAGGAACTGGATCACGGGAACGAAGATTTTGTTCCGAACCGGAACTGGACTTGATCTGGACCGGGAGGTCCAACAGGAACTGGATCACGGGAACGAAGGTTTTGTTCCGAACCGGAACTGGACTTGATCTGGACCGGGAGGTCCAACAGGAACTGGATCACGGGAACGAAGGTTTTGTTCCGAACCGGAACTGGACTTAATCTGGACCGGGAGGTCCAACAGGAACTGGATCACGGGAACAAGGTTTTGTTCCGAACCGGAACTGGACTTGATCTGGACCGGGAGGTCCAATAGGAACTGGATCACAGGAACGGGCTCTGGACCGGAGGGTCCAACAGGAACTGGGCTGGAGGCAGAGAATCCAACTGCGCAGGCAACGTTAGTCTTGGCGGGGGTATCGCAACACATACAGGGAGACTGGACTGCTACAGGCTGGATCCAAGTGGCACACTGGTCTAGGAACCAAGGAGGTAGATCGGGGGAACCCACAGCAGAGTTTTAGTTAAACAGCACCAACATACAGGAGACCATGACACGCACGAACAACGTTAACGAACTGGTGCCGAATAGCAGCCAGCGAGAGGTATAAGTAGGGGAGTGAAATTGAAACCAATAACCAAAAGCATGAGGAATGTAACCGAGGGTGATTGACTAATTGACTGGTGCGGAATGCATGCAGGAAGGGGGAAAGGAGATAGGTTGAACCTAAAGTGAGGGAACAGAGAGAATCAGACAGAAGGGACACGCCCAGCCTGTAGCGACAGGGAAAACACGGACACAGGGAATCCATCATGACACGGGAGGAAAGGGAAAACATGGAGAACGGACAGGAAGGGAGCGGAACGTTACAGAATATGCCCTATTGGTAGCGAATATGCCTCGTCAATGTAGCGAATGTGCCCCATTTTGGTAGCGAATGTGCAACATTCACCTCTCTCTCTTTCGGAACGGATCCAACTTTTTGGACCTGTGAACACCTGTAGTCAGAGGTACATGACAATTTGTTCTGTCATAGACAAAAATTTTAATCCAAATTTTCACTTTTTTCAATAGGTTTATAAATGCAATATAATGGCGTATATTACCATTCTCTCTTTGCAGTGACAACTAAAATAACATCACAATAGAATACTCATAACAATCCACACAATATGAGTAGCAAAAATTCTCAAACCTCTCCAAAGCATTTCAAAGTAGCATTTCACATAGCTATCATTGCTATTTTATTATAATGGCAGAACATTACATTGAAAGGAGACATTGGGCCTCATTCATGAAACGTGAGAAGAACGAATTTGTAAGTAAAACCGTTCGTATTAGCAATGTGGCCCGTATTTTGGCATTCATCACTGTTTTCGTATCTTGAGATTTGTTTTCTGAGAATTCTAAACAATTTTTTCCCTTGATTGAACATCTGCTAATAAAACTTCAGTGTCGGAATAATTCTTTATTTTGCTAATTTTATTTATTTTTCTGGGCCATTTTGACTTTGTATGAACCTTGAAATGGAAGATTTTTGCTAATCACAAAATGCAATAGTGACTGGTCACGTGTCATGCCAGGTGAAAAACATGGCGTTCTAAACTACGTGCTGCAACCAAAGTTATGAATTAAATCTTATGAATGACTACTCGCTAATTCAGCTTGACGCAATAGAATGTTAAAGCAGAATACGAACATTGAAGGAAGAAGTACACGGAAAAGAACGGAGGACTTTAAGAAACTTAAAGCAAGCATGGCAGCAGGAAAAAACGTGCAATAAACCAACACAGATGAGGACGGACCAGACGCCATGGTGGGCCAAACAACTATTAACAGAAATGCGGTCCTTATTAACAAATTAACCAAAACAATTAAGGACCTCAATAAAGAGTCGAAAGCAACAACTAATAGAACTTTGAAGGCAGAGGATTGCAATGGTGGAGGACATCGCGGAATATACCAGTAAGCTAACAAAGAAGTATGAAATAGAGGTTGACCGGCTACGCAAGAAACTGGACGACCTGGAGAATTGACAACACCGGAACAACCTCAAAATAGTGGGCTTGCCCGAGGGTCTTGAAGCTGGCGATTTGAACAAGTTACTAGGAGAAGTAATGGCGTACATCCTGGATCTAAAAGGAGACAAATTCCCTGAAATCATTAGTCTCCCCAACCAAATGAACCACCCCGTGCAGTTTTACTAAGTAACATGGAGCAAGCTAGGCTTGCGAGACATTGTTTTGTACTCAGGCTAGGGGTTGTATCTGGGGAGAATGTGTTATTAAAGAATCGTCATTCAACGTTACTTTACGTCACAGAGTTGAATCATTAACCCACTCCACATGGTGTCAGTGCTGCGGATGTAAAGTTTGACTAACTTTGTCGGAACATTCTCCTTTTTCAGAGCCTACAGCGGAGCTAGTGAGTGACGAGAGCAGGGGGCTAGCGGAGTAAACAAAGCACAAGCTAGCATGGAAAATAATGCACAGCCACCAGCACCTCCGGGGACTGCGCCCCCGAGTGCTACTTTCACCATTCAACCTCCAAAACTTTTCAACTTTTCAAAGCCGCAAGAGTGGGAAAAGTGGATTAGAAGATTTGAAAGATTCCGACTGGCTACATGTGTCCTCACAGGAAAATCAGGTGGATACTTTAATCTACTGCATGGGGGACGAAACGGTTGATGTTTTGAGAGGGCAAAGTCTTACTGAAGATCAAAGGCGGCAGTACAGTGCGGTAAAAGAGGCATTCGAAATGTTTTTCGTGCCGAAAAAGAATGTTAGTTACGAGCGCACAAGATTTAATCAGAGTGTGCAGCAGCCTACTGAAATGACTGACTCTTGTGTAATGTCTTTGTATGCACTTGCCGAATACTGCGAGTATGGCCCGCTTCACGATGAACTAATCAGAGATAGATTAGTGGTCGGATTGAGAGATAATAAACTCTCAGAGCGAATAAAGTTGGATAAACTCTGGCAAAATCAATGAACATGGCAAGACAGTCCGAAGCTGTTAAAAGACAGCAGACTGATCTGAGAGGGGAAACCAGTAGTAACAGTGCTGCAGAGATTGATGCTGTTTCAGCTAGCAAAACCAAGCCAATCAAGCAAATGCCACGAGGGCAGCCTTGGCAGGCAGCAGCTGCACATGACCAAACGGAACAAGAGCATGTTACAAGTGCGGCAAATCGCCAGGTCATGGAAGATGGCAATGCCCTGCCAAAGACGTGTCACATATGCAACAAAAAGGGACATTACAGCAAGGTGTGCAAATCAGCCAAAGCTGCAGTGCACACCGTGGAAATAGACACCGGCCTTTTTCTCTGGGTACTGTGGAAGCGGGTGAGGATCCATGGTCAATTGATCTCTGCATCAGGAACCACAAAGTCAAGTTCAAGATTGACACTGGAGCAGATGTAACCGTCATCCCGGAGCTCACATACAGAGAAATTACCAAGGGGTGTGGCGCATGGACTTTGTCCAAAGCTGAAAAACCTCTGGTCCAGGTGGTGTTCCTCTCTCAGTCCTTGGGGTGGCTAGCGAGTCACTTTGCAAAAGTGAGCATACTGTTCAGGACAATGTATATGTTGTAAACAACCTACATACAGCCTTATTGGGTAAGCCAGCGATAGTCAAGTTAAACCTCTTAGTTAGGCTAGACAGCATCGACACGGAAATGCTGACAACCACTTACCTATAACTGTGTAGCGATCTAGGCAGGGTTCAGCAGGCCTACACCATTAAACTGAAACCGGATGTGACCCCATACTCCCTCGCCACGCCTAAGAGGGTTCCACTCCCTTTACTAGCCAAGTTAAAAGAGGAACTACAGCGCATGGAGCGTCTGGGGGTAATAAGCAGATTGACACTTATTTCGTCCAATAGAGTACATCCTAAGCTTTCTAAAACGGTATGGCATTGCCATACGCGGATTTAACTAGCCGATCGCTATCGACGCGTAACACTGGCCTTTGTTGCATACACCCGGAAGCCATTTTAGATCACAATTCAGCCTGGCTTCTGCGCGCACGGTTCGTTGTCGTTATTACATTGAGATTCGAGTAAATGTTTATTTTTTTAATTCAAACTTGTATTTTTACATAAATTATATATATATACGCACTGTGCGCGCATAAACCAGGTTGAATTGTGATCTAAAATGGCTTCCGGGTGTGTGCAACGAAGCCGTGTTACGCATGGATAGCGATCAGCTAGTTAAATCTACCTTTGGCAATGCCATACCATTTCAGAAAGCTTAGGATGTATATATATATGATGGCGAAAAAATATATGTCCCTGTCGGATGTAGTGGAGGAGATTTTTAGGAGTTCGTCGGAGGTATAGAGTGAAAGTGGATCTGAGGCTGAAAGCATAGACTCTGTTGTCGAAGATGCTTTTGCCCAGGGCGAAGATGTATGTGGCTGTTGACATGTAAGTATTAACTGTATTAACTTAAAAATAACTTTATTTGTGCATCGGTTGAATTTTAGTCACAGTAGTCATGTAAAATATAGCATTTATTATCTAATTTCTTGTGGCTAAATGGTAGCATAAGTCATATCCATGAATTATTCCAGTCAGGATTTAGACCCTACCATAGCACTGAAACGGCACTGGTTAAAGTTATTAACGATTTACTGTTATCAGCCGACCAAAACTCTGTGTCTGTTCTTGTACTTCTTGACCTAAGTGCATCTTTTGATACAATAGATCATGAGATTCTACTGAACAGACTTGTTGTTATTGTAAGAAGGGTAGGTACACATTTTCAGTCAAATTACTTATTATTATTGAATTATATCTTTCTACACACCTCTTTGTAAAGAAAATGTTAATGACCGAAATAAAGTAAACTAACTTAATTTAAGGTATATCTGAATCGCAGTCCATGTCAAATGTAGCATTTATTTTATTTTTTTGGAAAAGCCTAGCATTTTTATTTTTTATTTCACAACATAGTACACTATGTGGCTCTTATTGTGCACTTTTTTTATTTAGCTTTCTTTTAAATAATTCAGGGCAGAAATCTGCTCCTGATCCCCGCAGGACTCTGGTCACGAGGTCAAGGAGGCCCTGCTGTCCCTGCTCACCGCTAGGAGCCCGAGTCTGAGGACGGATGGCACGACATGGCGGATGAGGATGAAGAGCCTCATCAGTTCCCCTTCTGATGTTCCTAACGACTAATTTCCCTGACGTTGAAACGGAAGTTTAAATTTAGACTAGTCGACTAATCTAAAAGTAAGAAAACACTCAGAAAACAGTCAAAATTGAGCACAATTTAATCTATAAGGTTAAACATTGTCCGGAAAAATATTGCGTATATTATAAGAGCCATTTGAAACCGTTAATCACATTCTGATCGACGTGACATTAGATTAGTTTTATTGGGCTATTCAACAACGCGGTAGGCCTACTTACTCTTTCCGCCTCGCTGGTTTAACTTGCAGGGCAAACAGGCTAATGCGTTCAGTTTGTTTCCTTAGTTAAAAAAAATAAATAATTTAATCCGGCGTTGTTAACATTAGTATTGGATGCTCGTTTTTTTATAAAGCAACATTTGACCAGGAAAACATGAAATTTCAGTGCAAATTTTGTCAATATGTAATTTAAATGTGTACATTAATAAAATAATAAGTTTAACCGACTAGTATTTCTGGTGCCGACTAGCGAGGGTAGCAACGTTTAATCGACTAGTCGACTAAACACGCAGATCCCTAGCCTACAGCCCCCTGGATCTCTTTCGGCTGTTCTTCAGCACACATGTCCTCAAGCTCCTCTGTGACAACACAAATGGCAACGCAGCCCGTAAACATGCTCAGGGACTGCATACACCATGGTCTGATGTGGATGCTGAGGACATGCAAAAATATCTGTCCATCGTCCTGTACCTGGGTCTTGTCAAGACATCTGCTGCCCGTGACCTATGGAGGAAGGACCGGCTTCACAAGCACCCCTTTCCCTGCAGTGTGATGCCGGGCTACAGGTATGAGGCCATTGGTGCATTCCTCTACATGAGCGACACAACAGCAGATGCCATCAATGACCAGCTGAAAGGCCAAGCAGGTTATGATGGCCTGTTTCGCCTGAAGCCTTTGCATGACCAGATCCTGATTGCATGCAGGGCTTACTACCACCCTCATCGGAACCTGGCCATTGATGAACGCATGGTAGCCTCAAAAGCTTGGCATGGGATGAAACAATACTTGAAGGACAAGCCAACAAAGTGGGGCTTCAAGTTATTTGTCCTGGCTGACAGCAAGACGGGCTACACATCAGTGACTTCAGTGTGTACCAGGGGAAATAAATACATTTCTGGAACCATAAACTGAACTGGAGCTAATAAATGTATCACCCTCTGAATGTGAAGTGATTGTAATGATCTTACTACCTCAAAGAACATAATAAAATGCTTCATATGGACAAAAAAAGCATTGTATTCATTTTCGGAGAGGTTTTTGGACCCCTATATATCAAAACCCAAATTATTTGGAAAAAAATGAAAATTTCCTCATTTAGTTGATACAAACATGTGTTTTATGAGTCAGAATACTTTATCTGTTGAAAAAAGCTGATTATCTCTTGATTTACTGTGATGCACATTTTATCCATTTGGATAGATTTGGACACCCTAAGGGACACCAGGATACACTGTTTACAAATTAGCTTATGGAACCTGAGCAGATTGACATATCCCCCTAAAATTCTGTACACATGTTGACAAGTGGTGTGTGCACCAGGACAGTAAAATATGACCTGTTTTACATCTTTTCCTTTCAGAAGTGTACTGTAAACTAAGAATGACAACTTCGTTTTTGTTTTTTTGCAAAGAGTTTGTGCATTTACAGCCCATAATCTATATGAAGATTATGAAATTTTATTATTTTAATCTAAGACTCACAAAGGTACAGGGGTCTTCTCCAATTTAAGCCATTAAACAAGTGTGTGTGGTGAGCACAACTGTAGTTATAAAGGCTTAAACAGAACAGTGCAAAACAGGCGAAAATTGGCCCAATTTTGCTTCTGCACAAAGAGGTTAATGCCCAGTAAAATGCCAGAAAGGCCATGGTAAAAACTCGGTGCAGACATGTTCGCACTGAATGGCAGCAGCTACCTACTCGTAGTTGATTATTTTTCAAGGTATGTGGAAATTGCCAAACTCACTCTCACAAGGTCCGAAGACGTGGTCGTGCATATGAAATCGATCTTTGCTCGCCAAGGCATTCCGGAGACCCTGATCACTGACAACAGGCCACAGTTTTCGTGTAACAACTTTGCAACGTTTGCTGTGGACTATGGATTCACCCATGTCACCAGCAGCCCAAAGCATCCGCAGAGCAATGGTGAAGCGGAGCTCGCGGTGCAAACGGTGAAAAACCTGCAGAAAAAGGCTGCTGATCCATATCTGGCACTTCTCGCATACAGAGCGATGCGATTGGCTAATGGATACAGCCCTGCGCAGCTTCTGATGGGGCGCAGACTTCACTCCACCTTGCCGCAGCTTCCTGCGTTGTTAGACCCAGTCCTCCCTGACCCTGCAGCCTTGGCTCTCACAGAAAGGGAGAAGAGACAGAAGGATACAGCATCCTTCAACAGGAGACACTGGGTGAAAGTTATGAGTCCGCTCTCGCCAGGGCAAGCAGTGTGGATCATGGACACCAAGTCACAGGGTACTGTGGTGTCGACTCATTGTACTCCATGCTCTTATCTGGTGGAGGGGCCACATGGAACGATCAGGAGAAACAGACATCATTTCTGGTGCCCATGAAAGACTCTGAGGAAGGCATCGGGACAGCCAGAGCATCTGACCAGCTATCGGGGGCTGTACCAACTTCAGTAGCACCTCAGCTGTCTCCAACTCAAGCAACCCAGCATCCCTCTGCAACTGTCCCCAGGACACGGTACGGCAGGGAAGTTATTGTACTTCAGAAACTGGACTTGTAAAGCTCAGTTTATTGAGAGAAACCATCTATAGGATGTTAGCAGTTAAATAAATGCAAAACTTGTTTGGTTATGCTCACAGTCGAGTGGACGACGCACTTAAAGAAAGAAGTGCACGGTACGGTTTGTTAAAAAAAGTGCATATTTACAGAGAGTTAAAACAATGTTCATTAACCTTTTCTTAAAAAGGGAGATGTGGTATCTGCATTACAACCAGTACTACGGTAATGACGTGGGCCCATTAGGGGGAGTAACGTGGAGCAAGCTAGGCTTGCTAGACATTGTTTTGTAATGAGGGAATAGCTTGGCGCGAAGGTTTAAGGGTGATGTATGGTTGGAGGACACAGAGGTTGGGGGTCTAGCCAACACAATACATGCATTATTTTTTACATAGATAGTTCTGAGCCCAGGTCAGCGTGCATTCAGAGGGCTCCTTAAGGCGAATTTGACAAGAACCGACGTAGAACGTCCAAGGGTTCTCTTCGTATAAAATCACCAGAACCATGCATCACTAATCCCGTTTTGCGGGCAGAACTTGGCTGCCTTTCCCAACTTGAGGACGCCACTAAAGACTTGCTGTACCAGGCCACTGATCAGTTGGTCCTTGGTCAGAATTGTCCCCCTGAGTATTCAGTCATAATCTAGGCTGAAAAGGGTATAAGATGGATTAGTCATGGAAACCACGCAAGTTAAAAATAAAATTAATTAAATAACAGGCAGGTAGGTCATTAGCTTACAATTAGCAGTCAATGACAGAATATAAAGATTTAAGAGTAAATATCTTACCCAGCCTGTTCAGCTACACACCGACACAGAATATGCACGGCGTGGGAAGCTGGTTCCAATCTTCTCCATACTGGAATGACTATGGTACCACTTACAGCACCAGGAGACCTGTTAAACAAATTCTCCCATACTGGGAACTTGCACTCAGCCCTGAGTGAGACACAGGGGTTCTGACTCTAAGACTCAAACATATATACCACAGTGCTCGGAACACTGCAGCTCAGATCATATAAGCAATTGGAGCTAGAAAAGTGTTGAAAAGAAAAATGCAGATGATGTGAAACATGTTAATTTATTGATGACAATAATCAGTGGTTACGATTGTGAGAGCAAATATTTCATTTCACATTCAATACCTAGAGCTAAACACAGGATAACATGCTGCTAAGACAAAGAAACATGAACAGGTTCACCAACAAAGTATATAACACACTGTTTCCGTATGGTGTGACTATGGTACCAGGAGAACTGTTAAGAAGATTCTCCTTGAATGTCCCTTCGGACTTCCCTTAAATGCTGTCCTGAGCAGGCCTTCCACATTCCACAATTCCCTTTGTTTGTCCAAATAAGCTCTGGCAGGAAGAGATGTCACTCCTCACCACCCGGAGACCCCCCCTCCCCCCTCCAGGAAGATAAACTGCATAGTCTACTCCCCCTTTACTTTACTTTATTTTATTTGTTTAAGAGGGACAAGCACATTAATGAACAATCATAGTACATAAAATGCACATAGACCGTAAATGCACCCAACCAATTATAGCCAGAGGCTAGTTTCCAGAGGCAGTCCCCCTGCCAGGTGTAGAAGGCTGTTACTAGTGGATTAAAAGGTTAAGACATGGCAAATATAAAAGCAACATCTGGAAAAATATACATAAAATACAATAATGATACATTACATTATACTACAATACAGAGCTAATACACACGGAACATCATAAGACAGCCTCACATAATTTACAATGTCTAGCAATGTGTACAGGTCTGGTTGGAAACTAGCCATATTTTTAGCTGACTTTTGAAAGAATTAAAGGTGGGGCATTCTCTAATTGTCAGGGGTAGATAGTTCCACAGATCACCACCTCTGACAGACAAGACAGTCTGGCTAAAGGTGGTGTATCTATGGGGTTTCTCACAGTCTCCTCTAGCAGTGGCTCGGGTGGTCCTATGATCAGGGTTTTCGACTTTCCTTCTAATAAATTCAGTTAGAGGAGGGGGTGCAAGGTCATTAAGAGTTTTATAAACCAAACAGACTGCTTTGTAGCATTTAAGATTGTCAAAGCTTAAAAATTCATGTTTGGTCAGAATATTACAGTGGTGGTAGGATTGTTTTTTCTTGTCGAAGACCTTGAGGGACCTTTTATACAGTAATTCGATGGGTTTGAGGGTAGTTGCCCAAGTAAAAGACCAGCTCGACAGACAATACTCAATGTGAGAGAATATCATGGAATGGAGATATATTCGGGCTGCCTTCTCTGGTAAATTACTCCTGATGTGTCTAAAGTTTTGGAGATTGAATTTGACAGAGTTGCTAACTTTCTGGATATGACTCTCGAATGTCAGGGTGGAATCTAAAATGACACCGAGGTATTTGAATTCTGTTACTATGTCGAGCTCTACTTTGTTGAGAAATACATTGGATCGGGTCACCTCTCTGGGGCGTTTAGTGAACATCATGCAGACCGTTTTTTTGGTGTTCAACAGGAGGCAGGATTGAGTCAGCCAGTCCTGGACCTTGGTCATCGCGGATGTGAGGATGCGGGAGGCTTCTTGGATGTTTTTAGCCTGGGTCAGAATCACCGCATCATCAGCATACATTTGAGTATAGACGTTCTGACATGAGTTGGGTAGGCTATTGATGAACAGTGAGAAAAGAATTGGTCCAAGGACCGAGCCCTGGGGAACACCAGCATTGCAGTCTAGGCAGGTGGACTTGACACCGTCTACACTAACACATTGCTTCCTATTGGCTAGGTATGATTTAAACCAGAGTAGTGTATGTTCAGAGAAATTAAAATGGGTCAGCCTGGACAGAAGGACCTGGTGGTTAATGGTGTCGAATGCCCTCTTGAGATCTAAAAATACGGCACCAACACACGCATTTCTGTCCAGCAGACCCTTGACTTTTTCCAAGAACACGCTTATGGCTGTTTCAGTGGAATGATGGGCACGAAACCCAAACTGCATGGGGTGCAGGGGGGTGGAACCTTGGCTCAGATGGTCAACCAGTAACTTAGCAACCCATTTCTCAGCTATTTTGGAGATAATGGGGAGGATACTGATTGGGCGATAGTTAGACATGTCGGTTTTGTTCCCAGATTTAAAAATTGGGGTCACAACTGCCACCTTCCAGGCCGTTGGTACAACTGAGTGTTTGAATGATAAGTTGACCAAATGTGTGATAGGGCGAACCAGGCAGTCTTTGTTCTCTTTTAAGAAATTTGTGTCAAAACCAAATATGTCTTTTGCCTTGGAGCTCTTCATTCCCTGAATAAATTCTGCTACTTCCAGATCAGAGATTTCACTAATTTTAAACACAGGCTGTGTATGATTAATATGGCTGTCAATACAAACAGGGGGAGTGAATAACGACTATCTCCTGCACTGAATCTAAAAAAAATACATTTAGGCTGGAGGCCAGTGTGGTGGGATCCTTGACTAGTATGTTGTTAATCATAAATTCTAATTCGTTGTTACTTTCTTTCTTTTGGCGGCCGACTAATTTATTGATGTTTTGCCAAATTAGTTTACCATTGCCTTGTGCATTTTCAATAATTTTGATAAAGAAATTAGCTTTGGCCTTCCGCAGGGTCTGGGTTACTTTATTTATCATAAATGTAAATCTTTGTCGGGCAGTGGTTCGGCGGGGATTCTGAAGTGATTGTTTTAGCAGTACATCTCTGGCTGTCATGAGACTCCTGCATTCATCACTAAGCCAGGGTATAGAGTGCTCTCTTGTTGCCCTACGACGCCCTCTTCTGGTGAAAGCTGCAACAGTTTCCTTTACTGACCTGTTGAAGATATCATGGCCAGTATCAATGTCCTCACATTCTAGGACCTTGGCCCAGTTCAACTGGTTTAGGGCAGTAACTAAGTTTTGTTGTTGATTTTTAGGCACAAATTCATACGAGGGTGTTGGATTATCCGGTTTGGAGAAGGAGGAAGAGAAACGTAATTTAGTGAGTTTTCTTGAAAAGAATATAGCATTGTGATCTGACAGACCTGTCAGAAAATTATATGTTTTTGTTATTCTTTCAGGTTTATTTGTAAATAGTAGGTCAATTCTAGTTTTAGACGTATTCGTTATTCTGGTGGGCTGCTCTATGAGCTGGGAGAGGTTGAAGTGGTCTGTGGTTTGTTTTAGGTTCTTCCTGTCCTTGTTTACATCCCAGTTTACATTCAGGTCCCCAATCACAATGACTTCATCACTAATGACAGTAAAGTGTTTCAAAAGGGCCCTGAACTGGTCATAAAAAGCCATCTTAGCTGACGGTGGGCGATACAGGCAGATTAAAACAAAGGACATCTCACGGGATAGGGATATATTCACACAGATACATTCAAGGTCGACATCACTGGGCACTGGGAGTCGGGTACACTTAATGTGATTTTTAACGTACAACAAGACCCCCCCACACCTTTTATCGATTCGATCCTGTCTAAACATGTTAAATCCAAATACAGTTATAGTAATAGTAAATAAGATTCTTTTAATGACGGAATGTGATCTTATGATCTTCCATATCATTTATCTAGATATCAGGTGAGGTTTTCAGTTTTCCTGTTTCATTCCACTTTATTACACATAACTTTATTTACATATGGACTTTAATGTTTAGATTTTTTGTCTGGATTTTTTGAGTTAATACCAAAGTCTGGTGCAAATTTCACTTGAATAGGCTCATTGGAAATACATTTACTGGACAAAATGTTGATGTGTTCAATACTTATTTCCCCCATTGTAACTATAAAGAATAGGATGCATCGCAATTATGTCTTTGTTATACGTAGGCTACTGCCGTTGTTTCTCTTTATCAAAAAATTGTATCTGCACGAACTGACTTGGATGACACAACGGGAAGCTCTTGCCCCGCCCCCAGCCTTGTAGAATTGACCGACTCATCGACCAGTTGCTCGCTGTGAGAACGCATCGTTACTGATCGTATCTTGTCTGCATTGTGTTGTGTGGGTAATGAAGATGCCCAAGTCTTTCGAATGTTACCGTTTATTGTTGCTGAATTAAAACGCCTGAATTAAAACACATAGAAAACACTCTCAGTGATCTCTCAATCACAGCAGCAGTTCAACGGTTAGATGGCATTAACGGACTGGGAACCAAGTTATTGTCACGTCCCGTGCCTCTGTCCCAATTTCCTGGTTTTCCGTCTCCGTGTATTCCGTTCCATGTTTTCCCTTTCTCCCTCCAGATTGTGTTTCTCCACTTCCCCGCACCTGAATTGTGTTTGCTCATGTGTTCTCGTCTCACCTGTTCCTCGTTGTCTCGTTAGTAATCTGGCATATAGGCTCCCCTGTTTCTTTGTTCTGTGCCAGATCGTCTTGTGCTTGTCATTTTACTTTCCAGCCCTTTTGTCTGTATCCCTGCCTGCACCTCGTTCCTGTGTATCCGTCCAGTTTGTGTTCTCCTTCCTGTCCAGCCTGCCCCTGTCCTGCCTGTTCCTGTCCAGCCTACCCCTGTCCTGCCTGCTCCCGTCCAGCCCTGCTCCGGTTCTCCTGCCTGCCTTGCCTGTTCCCGTCCAGCCCTGCTCCTGTCCAGCCCTACCCCAGCCTGCCCGTTCCTGCTACCCTGTGTGGGCATACATATAATAAAGTCTCATATAGTAAAGTTATATATATATATTATAATATAGTAAAGTTCAACCAGCCGAGTCCTGCATTTGGGTCTAGTCCAGTACTCAGTTGTAACAGTTATTACAGTGTGATAGCCTACATAGAATTTTAAAAAGGAAAATACAAAAAACATTGAGCTGAATTAAAACACATAGAAAACACTCTCAGGGATCAGCAGCAGCAGTTCAACTAGAGAGGAAACCACCAATTAGCTTCACGCTAAAGATTAAATTCCATTAACGTTAGCTAGCGAACGTTATTGTAACGTTATGGCTAAATTAGCAAGATACAAAAAATACATGTACATTTATAAAAAAAAACATTTAACACCGCTATATTCATTATAGCCTACTCCTGAATAACCCTTTAACATGACATTACTGTTCATGGCCGATTTCTGAAGCTTATATAATAATTTTTGGTGACCAGAACCCCAATGCCACCAACCAATAGGACATCTTACATGAATGTGTACAATTGTGACTCCCAATAGAAACATTAGAATATAATAATTATAATTTTTTTGAAACATAGGAATATACAATATAGCCTACAGCAGTGTTTTTCAACCTTTTTTGAGCCAAGGCACATTTTTTTACATAAAAAAAATCCTGAGTCACACCACCAACCAAAAGTGTTACTAATTAAGTGAAGTTAATAGGATAAGATAATTTCCCACGGCACACCTGACGATCTCTCACGGCACACTAATTGAAAATCACTGGCCTACAGAATAATAGACTGAAGAAAAATAGGCCTACAGAATATTAGAATAATAAAACCATTTAAATTTTTTTAAAAATAAGGCTATTAAGCACAACTAATCCTGTTACACCTACATACAGTGAAAGTAATCCGTTTGGGACTGACTATTGTCGTTTTGCAAGCGACATGTCGGTTTGAGACCGCCTATCGTCGCTGTGATACCGACTCGCCGTTGTGCAGAAGGAAGCGACTGTTCGGGTTTATGTACTGACTTGTCATTGTGGAGAAGCGGCCAATGTAGCACAAAGCCATCACTGTTTGTGTCATGGGTAGTGGCTGTCTCTTTTTGTTTTCTACCATTGTTTTCCGTTTGGCGTCGTCTGTAGCTTGTTGTGACAAATTATAGATTATTCATTATTTATATACAATTATATATCATACTGTAGGACCAACTATATTAAAATGTAGTGTTAATATGAATATGTTCTTCTGTGGTAGGATGAATTGCACAAAAGGCCCATATGTGCACAACAGCACATATTCAAGGCCTCAGACACTCACGGCGGAAAATGAGCTCATTATTTGTATCGAAGTGTGCTCAATGAACAATGGTCCCACGCTAGGCACCCAATATGAGCTCATCTCGACACCTGTAAATCAAGGACATATACACACACCCACATGCAGGGGAATTGAAGAAAAACTCGCTCTCAGCGGAAACAGCCATATTGCAATACACTCCCCAAAATTTCCCATGACGAGCTTTTAGTTATCTCAAAAAATAGGCAATGGACCCATTCATTCACACACACACACACACACACACACACACACACACACACACACACACACACACACACATACACACATACACACACACAGGCAATTAAATGTTCCTAGCCCGTCTGAAGAGATAAGCATGAATTACTCCCTACACATTCTTTGAGGCCTGATTGTCAAGAAGAACATCCAGCACTCTAGCCTTGAAAATGTATGTGTGTGTGCAGTTTGAGGAACTGATAGAATTTATTAAATCCAAAGAAAACATTTATCTTCTATCTTTACAAACATTGGTGTAAAAACTATGTATTGAACTACTATTGTCAAACCGTGACTAGGATGTTTCTGATATGATTAAATCATAGCATTTCATCAAAACTACCATATAAATAAGGGTCATATGTAATGCTTAATTAGGACCGGCAGAGACCGCTGCAGACCATGGAAAAAGTAATCGCCCAGGTAATGGGAACACCCCAAAAAAAAAGGGGGGGGTCGCAATAACATATAAGATGTCAGCTGAACTTCATGGGGCTGCTATGTTTTGCTTCTGTCATTAACGGACTTGTTTTTACGTCTTGCGGGTGAGCATGAAATTGACGGACTCAGACTGGACTGTGTGATTGAGTGTTTTTAACATATGTATGTTTAGCCGATCAGCCTGGGTATGTATATTTGTGCTAAACCTTTTATAATAAATTACGTTATACCAGACTCTAGAATGTTGTGTCTATTTTGGAAGAAAGTTTGAATTACGTGTAGTAGAATGGTCCTGACCCCTCCCGACAGGACGGTGAAAGGATTGTTCGATTTATTATACTTCACCTAGTAATGAACATTGAATGTACTTCACAGTAAAGTGGGTAGATCAGCTATACTACAATACTATTCTAAATACCATTATAAACTTCAACACACAGTTAAACAAGAAACATATAGGCTACAATAGCATAGGGTAGGCTATACTTACAAAATAAATATGTGGTAGCCTAGAGAACTAGCATGCATTTCTTACTAAATTATAGGCTAGCCTATAGCCTAGTTCCCTAACATAGCCTATGGTAAAAAACATTAGAGATTGTAGACTTAAGAATTGTATACAAATATAGGCTAATATAACACTAATCAACACATATGATTTTTATAAAACACCGCAAGTATGATCATATACGATTTTTACAGACCTTTTGCATATGGGTGTCCCATTTCAAAGTTAAAAGTTACCGTTTGCATATACGTTCGCTAAACTACACTAATGAAAGCCCAAACATCTACGTTAGCTGTCTCTGTAAATCATTTCAAAGTTAAAAGTTACCGTTCGCAAATACGTTCACTAACCTACACTAATAAAAGAAGCCCAAACGCCGAAGTTACCTTTAATTTCTTTATGTTGTAAAAACACACACTGCAAAACAAAGCGCGCCCTATTTTAAAATGTAAATTCATAGACCGACAAGGGAGGGAATTGTCAACCGACGAATGCCCTATCAAAACGGCGGCCGTTGATACTACAGCGACGTCATCGGTCAATAACGATGGTCGGTTTTGTAGTGATGTGCAGTACGTGAACGAACAAATCTTTTTGAACGAATCTTTAAAGTGAACTGAGTGTACCGGATCATCACTCTCAATGATTCGTTCATATGCTTGCGTGCGCGTCAGCAGTCAGGAACTGTAGTGAACTGTACTGACCACAGACTACCCCTACTACCACAGTTCAGTGAGTCCTACTGAACTGACTAGCCTATATGAACTGCTGACTACCGCACCGCAGTAGCCTACATAATTGTCAAACGAATCAGTTACTCTCTGCATAGGCTACGGGCTACTCAGTAGCCTAATAAATTAGCAAAAAATGGCGGGGGTATTAGTAAAATAATATAGCCTGGTCAACTATTTTTTGGTACAGTTTCACATTTAAAAAATATAGCCTGCAATCTTACAAAATGATCGGAACCTGTAGCCTACCTGTAGGTCTACTGGCATCTGACGTCCACCCAGCGTAACGTTACCGAAAGCAAAACGCATGGCAGAAAGCATTTCTAATCAAAATCACATAGGCTACATTGTATATTTTCAATGTAGGCCTATTCTATGACTATCAAACTAAGAGCTAATGAAAGTCTGCCCGTTATTAAACTATTTCAAATCTGTAATAATGATATTGATTAAATAAAGCACATTTGTGTTTTCTTTTGTATCGAAATAGCACAATAAATGTAGGCTATTTTAAGTAGGCCTAATATGCTATAACCATGTTTTATATAGGCTACACAAATACAACCAATATGTGGCTATACGTTTGTCTCTTCTTTACACTTGAAATTCAGTAAGAAGTCTAGCTAAAGCCCTTTTCTTTATTTGTTGTCAGGTAATTTGAGTCTAGATCACGCACTGCGTGAATGATTGCTATTTTAATCTGAACCGCTATTTTAATCTAGTAGGCTACATCAGTGCACCTAGCTCAACCCTTTGTATAAGGGGTCCCCCCATAGATGACTGAACATCGACATTCAATTTGGGAGAAAAAATCATATGCTTTAAAAAAAAAAAAAAAAAGAGGTTAAACTATGGTCCTTGTCATTCTTTTGACAACTTTACCATTTGAAAACGCAATGTTTTACAATAGATTACTTACCACAAAATGGTCAGAACTTGAGAACACATCATATCATATATTTCCGTAGCTTCTAATCCATATTTAAAACGCTCACCTGGAGCGGCCATATAGTAACCTAATCCATAAAACTATATAACTACAAGGAAAAAATACAAAAAGTTCAGATGAGGTTTATAGAAAAAGTTTATATTTGTTACTTGCAGTGCTTTTGACTGGAATCATTTTGCACAATACCTACGAATGATATACTGAACTACGAGTAGCTATAGTGAACTGATCATGCATGCTGTTGGAATATTCGTGCGCTTGCGCAACTGACCCCAGTGAACGAATCACATAGTCAGTGACTAGAATCTTTGTACTGAACTGAACTGAACGATTCGAATCAGTAAAGTGATTAGTAATTTCCACCACTACGTTTTTGGAGCCAGGTGTCACTCCAGTACTCTGCTATAGCACATTTCATTTCCTAGTAGAGGATGACGTGTAGCTTTTTGATAAGCTGCTAACCCTCCTCACCGTCTCCATCCTATACCCGAAGATCACTTAAAAAACCGTCAGTGTACCTTAATAATGCCTTGCATTTATATAGCGCCTTTCTCACCAACTGGTGACTCAAAGCGCTTACAATGATGAGGGGGAAACTCGCCTCAACCACCACTAATGTGCAGCACCCACCTGGGTGATGCAGCGGCAGCCATTTTGCGCCAGAATGCTAAGAACTATTTCGTTTTTTGTTTTGTTTAATGATATGCATATAAGCATTACAAACACATACATTCAATTCGCACAAAACATTAAATGTTATTTTATTATTATTATAAATGTATTATTATAATTATAATTTAAAAATGTGTTTATTTTTTTCCCGAATGATATTTGAACAATTGAATAATGAAGATGATGTTGATTAAGCTAGGTGTTGAAGATGATGATCCTACATTATGTTCAGGGGTTTTCCTACATAGTAAATTCTTTGGCGAACGGCTAATAAAATCATATCCAAATTACATTACATTAGAAGTAAATTAATTTAATTGAATTTTTTGGGTGCAACATAGTCTTTCGGCCAGCGGATGACGATATATATTGTACTAGTCGCCTTCAAGATGTCAGTACTAGGAGACGAGTAGAAGAAGCATAGAACCATAGATGTATAGAAATGCGGCTCAGCCATTCTGCAGCAGAGTGCAACCTAAACCTTTGGGGCGACTCGGTAGAAAGACAGCGTGCACAGCGCTCCAATTTTGAATTAGGCTACCTTTGAAGCCCTAACTTCTGAAAAGGTAAAAGCTTTAACCCGATCCAGGTTGGCGCCCCATATTATAGTGGTAGATGTATCGGTCCCAATTACAGTATTCATGTTTGTCTTAAATGATAAACTAGACTACAACTTTAAGAAAACCTGCAGAAATATAAAATAAGATACTATTAATAGCCCAAAGCGCTTACGACCCACAGCCACAAACTGTAAAATGCATAAAATGCACCGTTTACAAAAAAATCAGTTCAGATATAGCTAGAAACAATAATATTTGTTTAAAACATTGTACAAATAGGCCTAAGCATTCGGCGTTTTCCATTGCTTACTGTAGGCTACTAGAGCTATACAGTAGGTTACCTGATGCACTTTCGGTTTAGAAGACACCTCATTGTGTTTCTCCCAAATCTCTTATATCTATAAATATGTTAATGAAACCAAATATCTTACCTGTAGGCTATATGCAGCTACAGCTGTGTTATGATTAACCCTGAAGAGTTTATTTTGTTACGTTTCGCCCCGTACCGTACAGTCGACATTTCCACAGTGAACTATCACAATTAGGGCTGAAATAGTCTACATTTCTGTTGTTAGCCTATGTAAAAACACACACGGTGCTTTTTTATGTTTAAAAAAATAAAATAAAATTGTAGCTCCACATTTTTATTTCTCTTTTAGAGTGTTGTTTATTTATTTTTCTATTTATGCTCTATCAAAATAGCCTAAATGGTGTAATATTCAAATATTCAAAAAGCTTGAAGGACCTTTGATTTCTAAAACCTAAAGGCCAGTTTATAGTCCAGTGTCGCTCGACTGAAATCGCAGAACGTTCATGAACATTCTATTGTCGCTCTACATACACTGTGGTCGTTGTCGTTTGCAAAAAGTATAAATGCACTCCAGCGACAATTTAGGGGACAATGGAGGAAGAAACAGCTTTAATAGGCTACAGCTGATTATGTCTGCTGCTTCACCTCTACAGACTAATAGGCTATTGGTAACTTGTAGCATTGGAAGCGAGCTGCTTCTCGTTTTGGATTGTAACGTTTTCTCAACACAGTCCAGTTTGGCATCAATCGGTGAAATTACATTGCTATTAATAATAATATTAAATTGTGCTCATTTATAATGCTATTCACGCACTTGCTAGGTAGGTAAACTATGGGTAGGTAAGCCTACCCTATGGCTGCACGCAAAGTATTCCAACAAAATAATCTGTCCATTAACAGTTAGCTTATGTGCTAGCTAGTAAGTTGACAGCTCGAGCGAAGCCTCCGCTGCCCGAGACAAACGTTACCATAACAACGGTGGCAGCGACAGGGTCAAAGTTTAATTTATTTTATGTCTCAGCGACATCTTCAGCGACTATCGCAGCGAACACACGACGACAGTCACCAAAATTATAAACCAAATGTCGCTGCGACCAGCGACATCCATGGCACGTCGTCGGTCGCAGCAACACTCTGTCGCTGGACTATAAACTGGCCTTAACTCCTAAACACAACTCTACTGGTACTTTACAACCAAAGCCTACATGGGCTCTTTGTACTCCAAAAATTGTATTTATGGTCAAATTAATGCAAATGATTTTTTTTTCTCTGCTAAAAAAACCCTGATGTTATGTCTTTACTTTCTCACTCCCTCTTATCTCCTCTTCTCCTTTTTTAATTAATTGTAGACTGTTTTTTTCCTTCATCTTCTTGGGAACATCTTTCCTCTGTTGAATATCACAATTATTTGATCTAAATATGTTTCATGGCACCATCCCCCAATTAAGAGATATTTCATCTCGTTTTGTGCTTTGCAGTAGGTGAAGGTTTTTACTTTTTATACACATGGCTTTTCTCATTTCTATGTAAATTATAGAGGAGGGAGAGTGCACTACGTTCTCCTTGTGAACACCTTTCCTCCATTGAATTTATCTTCACAAATATCACATTAAATATGTTTTGTGGCACTATAATATCTTTCCTCAATTGCCATTGGGAAAGCAGGGTAGAAGAAAAAGGTGAACATTAAAGGATTAATTAATGAGCAGAGAATTAAGGTTTATCTATTGCCGTATGGTGATTCTATATTTTTGTTATTCAATTAATTTTCGCATTACGGTCTGGACAGCTGCAGTTTAGTGTGTTTTTCCCCCACCAGATTCTCACAAACATGAGATGGAATACATCTCCACCTCAGATGTGTTTGTTTGTGCCAGTTGGCATTTTTAATTTGTTCCAGTTGGCATTTTTAATTTGTTCCCTTCCCTAGTTCCCCCAAAAGTGCATTACAATCTAGTTTATTAGCTATGTTTTCTTTGAATAATTACAGAAAGTGTTAGAAAAATGAACAGACTGATTCTTTACCAAACATTATGTTGTATTGATGACATCACCTGACACAGTGAAATTAATTTCATAGAACGTAAGTGGAATCAACAATCCAGTGAAAAGATATGAAATATTAGCACATCTCAAGTCTTTGGACTGTAGAATTGGACTGATACAAGAATCACATCTAGATGTAACTGGAGCAAGTATTCTCATCGCCTGGGAGCAAATGCTCCAGGGGTGTAAGCATTTTGATTTCATTCAAACCAACACAAGTACTATCAGACAAAGTGGGTAGATATGTTGTAGTAACCGGTTTACTTTCAAATGAGAAATGTACTATTGCTAATATCTACATTTTTTACACACCCTTGCCCCTCTACTGACACAATTAACTATTAATCCCATCCTAATCGGGGGGAATTCAACATAGTCAATGAGGCATCCGTTGACCGTTCCAGCTCACCTCTTCCATCAGACACGTCTCATTCTGCTGCACTACAAGAATTACAGAACAGTCTTGCAGTAACTGATATATGGCGTTTAATCAATCCTCTCAGCCGTGAATATTCTTTTTACTCTAAAGTTCATAATTCACATTCAAGGATTGACAACATATTTTCTATAAATCACTTGTGCTAATAGACACACAAATACATAATATATTAATCTCTGATCACATTCCAATTTCTATTATTTTCACCCACCATATAAAAATATATAAAACTAAGCAGTGGAGATTTAATAATACTCTCCTGAAAGATGAAACTTTTTTTTTTTTTGGATAAAAAGATTCATTAATTTTTCAAAACAAATATGGATTCGGTATCCTCCTTTTCTATAATATGGGAAGCATTCAAAAGCCACATGCAGAGGCTGCATAATTAGCTATGCCTCGGCAAAGCAGAAAAGACAAACTAAAAAGAAGAAGGAACTTACATTATTGCTTAAAACTTTAGAGGGATAACATATGTCGGACCCTAGTAACATTTTTATAAAAAATTCCCTCTTCTCAACAAGATTGGAATTACAAGGAATTATCCAGGAAGAAACAGCATTCGATTTATATCAGTTGCGTAAAAAACATTTTGAATCAGAAGAGAAGGCAGGGAAAATGCTAGTACACAGAGTTAAGCAGAAAACCAGAAATCAATAACAACTATCAAAGATGTCAATGAATCTCTAATTGTTGACCAGACCTCTATTAATTGTGCTTTTAAAGACTTTTACTAGTACACAGCGCAAGAGTCAGACTCTTTTTTTTTTTTAAATTTGCCTTACCAACCCTCAAGTCAAAGACCAAAGAAATGATATGGAAGCCAATTTAACAGAAACAGAAATCAAACTTGCCATCAAAAATCTTTCATCTGGCAAGACTCCCGGAATTTTATAAACACTTCCAGAACACCTTGGGACCACACCTTTTCAACTTTTCCCAAGAAATAATTGAGAAACAAAAACTACTTCTTTCTATGCGTTCAGCTACACTTTCCCTTCTGCCGAAGCATGGCAAGGACCATGAGCTTGCTTAACAATGATTATAAAAATTTTACAAAAGATTGTAAAATGCTTAGAGAGAGTTATAACTTCTTTAATTTGCTTGGATCAGGTGGGATTTGTATCTGGACGTTTGTCATCCAACGTTTCGTATCATGTCAAAGGCTAGCTCTTTCCAAATGCCTGCAATAGCGCTTGCTTTGGATGCTGAGAGAGCCTTTGACAGGATAGAATGGCCTTATGTGCTTTTCACTATGAAAAAATATAATTTTGGATGTTTTTGCAATGTATTGAAGCTTTATTTGCAATGTATTGAAGCGCTCTGGGAGTTTTCGCCAATTTTCTCTCTGGTTGCTTTTGATTTTGGCACTTATTTCACCGGGAAGTTACTGCTTCCTTTTTTAGTTCTCCTTTTCCTTTTTGTGGTTTTTCCACGCTCTGTGGACAACTTATTGAACCCCCTCTCGTCGCACCTGGTCCTCCGCTTCAACTCCCCTGATAAGAGGCCCCATTATGCCCTGTATTTTGCCTCTTGGGTGGCATGCATGACAACATTCCAACCAAAAGGATGCATTAGTTCCTATCTTTAGGATGTCTCTCAGTTAAAGAACAATCCTACTTAACTGGAAGGAACATAATATCCATAGCATGTCCAAAGATAAATGGCTAAAAGATTTCCTGGACCTTGTGAACATGGAGAAAGCAGCTGATTCACTACTACAAGAATATGATAGGGGCGCCCAAGGCCTATGGAATATAGTACGACAATATCTGGGATGATTTGTAAAATTCATAATAGCATAGCACACTTGTTACATATATTTTATATGTATTCCACTGTATCCCACTAGCAATATGTTAAACCCCATTTAAGTGTTATTAGTTCAAAACTACTATTAGTTCAAAACATGGGATGCTGTGGCCGTGGGAATAAAAACCTCATTGAGAGCTTATTAGCTAGCGGTTTTGTGAAACATGAAAAAAATATGCCAAAAGCTACATTTTTTCATACACTAATGCATATATAAGAGACCCAATCCATACTTAAAGATTAAGGAAAACCTCATTCATTTTTTCCATGTCTGTTTTTAGATCCACTGAAGTAGATAATGCTAACGTTGACATGCAAATTGTCGACAGCTCTTACGAGGTCTTTTTCCCCCCCTCTCCATCGATGGGGTATGGCGTATGTGCATAGTCTCCACCAAGTAATTTAACTGACTTATCAGAAACCTTTGTTGGTTGTTCAGCCAATGAAAAAAAAATCATCTTTTGAATTTCAAGCAACATAATTCTCTCTGTGTCGGGCAGGTATATTGTCTGTGTCAGGCAAGACATTTCTTGATAGAAAAAGCCACCGACAGATGCCTGTTTTCTAGCTTGGTACGCCACAGTAATATATTCAGACTTTTTTCAACTTTTTCTAAAACAGCCTTTTTAAAGGGCTATTTTCTAACCTTTTAAAAAGGTTAGGGTTTTTTTTTTTTTTTTGTGCTTTTCAGTTTTTTTCTTTTATCTACTCAAAGCTGCCCTTAGGTACAAGTAGACTATAAAATACTACCACTTGATTGTATTTTACAACAACAGTATTTGAAGGGTGTTGTCATTATTAATATATATTAATTCAATTATTATTTAATAAGTATTGAGATATGCTATAAATATATTAATATAAATAGCATACTAGTTCTGAAATATGGACCACAAACGTTGGAAGAGTGGTGCTTCCAAAAGGAAAGCCAAAAAAGAAAAGGAAGCAAGAGAGATAGTTTTGCTTCAAAGTGTTCCACTCATTGCCAACTTCTTTCAAAAACTCTCTGATAGTAATAATGATGACAGCAGCACTATTGTCAGCTGTGAGGAAGGAACTAGCACTAGTTCAGTTTCCAGAAATGTTGTCACACCCCCAGAGCCATCCTTTGAAGGTGAACCCTCAACAGCTAATGGTATACAAGAACCATCATTTCCACCTCAGGAGCAGTTGGGCAATTCACAAGAATCAAATCAGCAACCAAGCCATTTCTGGTGCTATGAGGTCACTGATGCTGCATTATGGCAAAGCACTTAAAGTGACCTTGTTAAGTCAGTGCTAATTGAAAGAGGAGCAGTCCCCTTCCAAAACCGCAGTGAAAAATACCCAGGTTCAGTCCGAGATAGAGTGCTTGGTGGAAAGATTAGAAGTTTCAACAATGAACTTCTGAACTGTATCTTGCCAAACGGGCAGAAGGTTTCTAGACAGTGGCTACTGTACTCATCCTCAACAGGTTGTGTGTACTGTTTTGCATGCAAACTGTTCTCCAGCAAGCCCAGTGGCTTTAGTCAGGGGTTTAGTGACTGGAAGCACGCTGAAAGAATTAGGGAACAAAGGGCAGTGCTATAGATGCAGATCTTATGCAGCAACTTGATGGAGAATGTAAATACTGGAGGGACATTTTGAAAAAAGTTGTATCAGTGATCAAGTTCTTGGGTGAAAGAGGACTTGCATTTAGGGGAGATGAACGGTTTGGGTTAACCCATAACGGTAATTTTCTTGGCATCCTAGAATTGCTATCACAATTTGACCCATTCTTAGCTGAAAATATTAAAAAGTTTGGCGGGAAAAAAAGCGCTACAGTGTCCTATTTGTCATCGACAATATGTGAAGAACTCATTTAGCTAATGGGTCAGAAAACTCGCCAAACAAGAGCAGATGAGATTCGGGATGCCAAATATTTTTCAATAATTGTTGACTCCACCCCAGACCTGTCACCAATTGACGTTCATATTCCGGTTTGTTAACAGCAGCAGGAATGTGGTGGAGCAATTCCTGGGCTTTGAGCCAATTGAGAGCCACACAGGTAAAAGTTTAGCAGACTGTGTGACTTTGATAGGGGAAGGCCTTGGGTTGGACCTCTCAAACTGTAGAGGTCAGTCATATGACAATGCAAGCAACATGTCAGGAAAATACAATGGGCTACAGGTCCACCTGAAACAAAAAACCCTCTGATAGAGTATGTGCCTTGCGCAGCGCATTCACTTAACTTAGTTGGTGTTAACATCTTAGACGGCAGTAGCCCAGAGGCTGACGACTGCTTTAATATGTTGCAGTCACTGTACACATTTTGCTCTTCATCCACACACAGATGGGGGAAAGTCTTTCAGAAGACAGATGTCAGACTGACATTAAAATCGCTGTCCAGTACTCGAGTCAACCAAGGCACTGTGGAGAAATTACACCCACATTAGAGAGGCCTTCGCGGTATGTGCAATGATGATAATGAAAAAAGAGATAGTCGAATGTCTCTCAGTCATATAAGCACAATCTTCAGCGAAAGAGGAAACGCAAAACATTTACAGATGTAGTTTGTGACTGTTAGAACACCTCTGTTTTGTTTTGTAACCAGGGCGCCATTGAAAAAGAGACCTGCAGTGTCTCTATGTGATTTTCCTGTATGAATAAAGGTTAATAAATTGGTAAAGTAAAAAAAAAAAAGGCATCTCAACCTCCAATTTTATTCTTCTTGTGTTCTTCTTATGGCAAAGGTATTTTATTGGTATTTTAAAGTTAGCTTATTTTTTAAATATTTTTTTAGTAAGTTACTTTTTAATTTTAATTTTATATTTTTTATATTAAAATTAAATTTCCAATGTGAAGCATTTTGCGAAGTCTTTATATGAAATGTGTATACAAATAAACGTTATTATTATCCCAAGAATGTTGATTCTGACCTGAGTTATTTGCATGCATGATTGCAAGAGCCTCAATTGAGAAATAAAATTAGCTCTCAATTAGGTTTTGAAGTTTTAATGTAAAAGTCTATACCCAGGTGTCAGAATGCAGTCCTGGAAGGCTAGTGTCCAAGTCAGGGCTGCCCAACCCTGTTCCTGGAGATCTACTATCATATAGGGTTCATTTCAACCCTAATTTGGCACACCTGATTCAACTAATTAGCAGCTCAATCAGATCTTTAGCTGTTGAACGAGGTGTGCTTTGTTAGGGTTGGAGTGAAAACCTACAGGACTGTAGATCCAGGCTCGTAGCCAGCCTGGTGGAAGGGGTGGGTCTTTTAAAAAAAAAAAAAAAGCGGACCTTTTAACCGGGGGTCTGGGGCACCTCCCCCAGAAAATGTTGTAATTTTTGTGCCTCTGCTGCAGATACCATTGAGCCCACACCTGGCGGGAAAGTGGGCATGCAGGAGTCCATACCAAAGTTTTACAATGAGCTGTGGTTCATCATCCTGATGGCGGGCCTGGGCCTGATCCTGTTGGCAATCTTCCTGGGCCTGCTTCTCCACAAGGCTTTTAACAAGCCCTCCTTCACCAGAGAGCGTCCCCCACTGGTGCCCATGCCGCTGCAGAAGAGAAGCCCAATAGGGGTCTACCCTCCCAGTGACTCGTACTTGGTGAGAGAGCAGCCTGTTGTTATGAGTCCAGATGTGGAATTCTGTTCTGTTTTTTATACAGGATAGGTCATATTTTAATTGAATATGTTTTTTATTTGAATGTAGAATTAGAATAGCAACATAAAATATAGTTTGGCATTCACATCTTACACACCTCCCTGTTCCTGTCCCTCTTTGCCTCTTCCATTCAAACCAGCACAACCTCACCTCTGTCGTATCATTCAGAACAGCAACATATCATAGGCTTTGCAAGAGTATACACTCATATCAAGCCAAAATTCCTTTTAATAGCTAATTTTTAATGCATATTTATTTCTTTTATGCCAAGCCCAATACCTTGTGGCCTCAGAAAATATATTCAGGTAATTGGAACACATGAAATAAGTGTCTTTTTTAACAACCCAGCTGGATCTTTCGGCAGATGGAAATTGTCACGAATACAGTCTGAAAATGGAAAATAAAGACACTGAGGCCAGATGTAGAAGTCTTTTGTGACTAGTTTCAGATGCAGTTACGAGGCATTCTGCCCGGAAGCATACATGTTATCAAACAGGTGAGCGGTGCTGTAAGCGCAGTTTGCCTGTCATACCACGTGACATCGCAAGGTGCGCTTCTTTCCTTAATGCATATGCATTTAACCCCTTTGCGCGGATGGCAAATTTGGTCAATTCTCACCTATTTAGGGGGTGCTCTGTTTAAGGCTTTATAACTCCAGGTGTGAGCATCACAGAAACTTGGTAAATGGCTTAAATTAAACAAGACAGGTGTACCATTTACAATACAAACTTAGATTTGTTTATCTTCATAATTTAAGTCAAAATAAAGTGCCACAAATGCAAAGAAACTTTGGAAAAGTTTATTTTTAGTTTGCAATGAAATGCTTAGAGCTACATGTATGAAACAGGTAATTATATACATTCCCTGGATCATAAGCTCCATGTCCACAAGTGTGCAAAATCTGAGGATGATATGCAGAACTACTAAAGATCTATGACGCAAAATATAGGCAGTGTACCCTGTTGTCCATTAGTGTCTCCAAATCTATCCAAATGGCTAAATTGTGCACTGCTCTAAATAAAATAAATGATGACATAATTCACTACAAATCAACAGTTTTGGCTCATAAAACTCACTTTTGCATCATTTTCAAGGGTATAGGGCAGTGGTAGGCAACCCTTGTCCTGGAGAGCCGCAGGGTCTGCTGGTTTTTGTTTTCACCTTAAACACAGCAACTACTTAGACCAAAGAAACCAGGTAAGGTGACTTAACTGTGTAATCAACTGCTTTAATTGATCAATTAAGTGGCGAGTAACAACAAAAACCAGCAGACCCTGCGGCTCTCCAGGACCAGGGTTGCCTACCCCTGGTATAGGGGGTTAGATATCTGGGTCCAAAACTCTATCCAAAACATGTCATAAACTTTTACATTAATCTGGCACATATCAGCGCACAGTAAATTGGAATGAGCATTTTCCATGCCCGAAGTGGCAAGTATATACGCCATAGCCTATATTACGTACGATAACATGAAAATAAAATAGTATTCCACCATCTGCACCAATGCTGCTAAATGTTTTATCTTCAATGAAAATCGGTAGCCTAGTACATAAAACATAAAATGAACGATTGCACTACACTGCACTCAAAAGTGCAATGGGCACGCAGGAGTCTATACCAAAGTTTTACAATGAGCTGTGTTTCATCATCCTGATGGCGGGCCTGGGCCTGATCCTGTTGGCAATCTTCCTGGGCCTGCTTCTCCACAAGGCTTTTAACAAGCCCTCCTTCACCAGAGAGTGTCCCTCACTGGTGCCCATGCCGCTGCAGAAGAGAAGCCCAATAGCGGTCTACCCTCCCAGTGACTCAAAAGTGAAATGCACTCAAAATGCTAAAATAACAATAGGCCTATCAATCATATTGGACAAGACAGTGGAAAAAGTAATGTACATATGTAGCCAGCGAGACCAACCGCATATTAGAAGCAGTACTACTTACATATATGGCAGGGAAAACTCCCGTTGGGGAATGCGTTTTCTGTAGAGCTTGCGTAATACTAGACTAGAAGGAAAACTGCCGTTACGCTGTGCTGTAATTAAGCTCCCCATTGCTAAGGTTATAATGTATTATATAATGTACTCTATTGGATTAAAGAGCTGACAATTAAACCAGAGTGAACTGTAATGAATGAGACAGGCTTGCAGGGCATGGAGGGTATTACGAGTCAATGTTTCAGATAGTGTAATACAGTGGCGGCTGGTGATCTAAATATAGGTTGGGGCGCTAGCATTTCTAAAAAAAAAAAAATACATCTGACTTTGACTTTAAACAGAAAAAACAAGCTACCGTGTGTCTCAGTTGCATAAGACAGTTTGATTGGCAACAGTGGAGGACAGTTTTTCAAGTAAGACATCACTGAACTAGAGTGCGGATCGGGCCGCATATTTCTGTCCGAACCCGACCGAGCCCGACCCGAACCCGACAGGAATTCTGCTTTTTATGTCCGAACCCGACCCGAGCCCGACGCAGTTAAGGCACTGAAGCGCTGACATTGTGTTTCCCTGTCACGCAGTTGTTGTTACCATGGTTACAGCTTCTCTGTTTAGTGGTCACCTAAATGACCGTCAAAAGGCATTGTTTTATTGGTAGATAACAGACACACACAATATTCGGTATCATTTTTATTTATTTCACACTATATTTTCACCAAAAACAACTTGAAGCACCATGTGCAGTAAGCTAACCCATCCCAATTAGTACAGTAATACCTGGACATACAAGTTTAATTCGTTCCGTGACCGAGCTCGTTACTCGGTTTACTCGTATATCAAATCAATTTTCCCCATTGAAATTAATTTAAATACCATTAATCCGATCCAGCCCCCCAAAAAACACCCTAATTTCTTTGTTACGTTGTTATAAAAATGAGAAATGTATTTATAAATTATAAATAATTAATACAAAATATAATACAAAGATAATAAAATAGAATATAAAGAAATAAACTGGTTCTAAACTTAATTGCTACATTATTATTCTTCACTTACACTTAATCTTCATCAGTGACGTTTGCATCTTTTTCATAGATTTTTGGCTTTTTCGTCACGCTTTTCTGACTGATCTGCAGGGCGTTTCGATAAAAACCTATCCATGGTGGTTTGTTTCTTCCTTCCCTTCAGAATTTTTCGGAAATGCGAATGCAATTTCCGAAATTGCATTCGCATTCGCAATGCTCCGCTTGCTCGGCTCGTAACTCGGGTCTAGGCTCGTAAGGCGAAACAAGAAATTGCTCGGAATACTCGTAAGTTAGTGCACTCGTATGTCAAGGTTTTACTGTAGTTCAAAAGTAAAATGTTCGCTAGTTGTTCGGCCGCCGTGACCGAGCCCGACCCGTTTCTCCCAATGAACGCCTTGAGAAAGGTTCTTTTTGCAAAGAAATAACCGAATTTTCTTTGCTTTCTGTTCCACTTGAAGAAGCCATTTCGAATTATCTCTCTCTCGCTTGGTCTACTAACGAATGAGTAGCAGCCGACTGAACCGAGCCGTACTTGCGCACTCGCAGTGATATCCTGCTAGATGCCGGCTGGGCGTGATAAACATGCCTTAAATCCAATCAAATAATATCATAAACCATGAGGACTAATCAGAAAAGGGTAGGATAGTCCGGGGCGCACAGGCTTGCGCCCCGGGACTTCCTTTTTTGGCGGCGAATCAGGCAGCAGTATCAGGGGGCTCGCCTGAAAATGAATGAGTGCTCTGATTCACCATAACGTTACCGGCGCCCCGCAGTCCCCGGAACATGCATATGTAATGTATTAAACTTTAGACAACGCAAGGCCAACATATAACATGTTTAAGCTACTAAAAAATTAAATAATAATAAAAAATAATAATAAAAAATAATAATTTTAAGCTACTAAAAAAATTAAATAATAATAAAAAATAATAATTTTTTTTAAACTTTTTTTAAAATTTGTATGTGGGGGAGGGGGGGCGGCGCCCCAGCGCCCTCTATAGGCCGGCCGCCACTGGTGTAATAGCGGTATAAAGTGTTGTATATTTCTCAAATGGATTGTACCAGACAATAATTTTGAAAGGAACATTTCTATTAGAGCGCAAACGAGCCCAGACCGATAACGATTTTAGAGGGGGAGGGGAATTCACCGATTACCAATATGGCAGCTGAGATAGTGAACTTTTGAGTTTGAATGAAAATATACCTTTTCTACGTGGATTGTGCACAGATTTAGCACCAATATGACTATGCAAAGGTACTCAGAAGACTTATTTCTTAAACAAATAACTTTATTAAATTATTATAATATTAACACGATTAACATCATCAAGCAATTTTTGAAATGAACACTGTGATGAAATAAAAAATAGAAATGAAATAAATAGCAAAATAAACATCAGTACTTACTGACCATTTTGATAAATAAATAAAAAAATAATAGGCTATTTAAGTGCTACACATTTTATGACACAAAGAAAAACTTGCTATAGCTATTCACTGATATTTGTTATCCCGTTCATTAACTGCTTGATTGATAATTAAGAACTGGAAACAGGTTGGGAGTTAGCTATATCCGTATAAAGGTAGCCTAAGTTTACAGGAGGCCTATTTTACTGCCGATCGGCGCTTTCTCTCTGGTCACGTAACGTTGGCTAACAAGAGGAATAAAGAGCCAAACTAAATGGCTCGTTCACGCATCAAAAATATAGCTTGAATGTAGATTTTTTTAATGGACTAACTGACAGTAACTGGCTTTCTCATGGCACAATGCCTACATACCATACTTCTTCCGTCATCATATGTTACAGGGAAGCCAAAATGCTCCCATACATACGACTTAAATGATGCAGTAGGCCTCAAGTTATTCCACTCCTCCACTAGCCATGACTGTCATGACTGTGCTTTTTTTCTTTTTTCTTCTTCGCTTTTTCAATATGCCCCGTTCACGTGAACACACAACTGCTTTTTTTAAATATTCAAGTCACTGCATCGAGATTTAGGGAATTATTACTTTAAAAAGTAACAGCGGCATTAAAACTGTATTTCACACTATGATGGTTAAAAACGTTGCAATTAATCCGTGGGGGGAATCAACTACGGTCTGTTACACCACTACTGTTGGCCTAATATGATAGTTCAGTAATACGTTTTTTGTACTGCAGCCGCACTATAAATTTTAAATGTATGTTGTATTGATGCCAGGAATATTCTTTGATTAAGGGAAAACTGCTATAGCTTTGTTATATTTTATTGCTGTTACTTTGCCTGTTCTTGGTTTTAAATTTTGACAAAAAAAATTGATATTGGAATTTTTATTTATCTTTTGTATCAGCAGCAAAGTTCATTAAAAGACGTATTTTTGAATGAAATATTCATCTTTATTTTTAGTAAGCACATGCCTAAAACAACCTCAAGCTAAATTTAAAAGCTGATAGCTAAATAAGAGCCATTGCGTAATTGTGCGATTCATAATCCGAATAGTAAATTATTCGTTTCAGTAATCCATAGATTAATCGACTATAAAAATAGTCGTTAGTTGCAGCCCTACTGTGACCCAACAACATCAAAAGACTCTTGATATCTTATTTTCTGGGACTTTTACAAGCGATACTATAACGTCTCTGCATTTGAATAGATCTCTATGGGAATTGGGGGGTGGGTTTAGATTTAGCTGTAAAGAAGTGCACAGTAAACCTGTCCCCCACCCATGTGCATGTCATTATCATGTAGCCTACAGTTGTTGAACTTAGTCATTACGATTTCTCTTGAACGTTTGTATCACAATATACCTGATGGCCACCTCAATTTAATTCATTAGCATATTGATGGTGGACAATTTGAGGGAAACCAGGAAATCTTCGTCTTATATAACCATCACATTAACATGTGTGTGAGAATAGATGTAGCTAACGTTACAGATTAGCCTCTGTTAACTAATTTACGACATTTATTAATTTAACGTTAGGTTGAATCTTTTAGATTGCAAATATTTCACCATGACAATGAAATTTCACTTACAAATGAACATGAAATAAACATCAAATTCGATGGGAATATAAGGAGAAGACAATATGTTTGACCACTAAAAATGGGTACAATTGTGTGTGGGTATAACTGAAGAGACAAGATTCAAGTTAAAAGTTTATTAGGCTGGATTTGTTGATGCTATCAAGCTCTTAAAAGAACTCCAGCACAGAAAAGAGAGAACAAGGAACAGAGAAACTTGCTTAAGTTATAATGTTAGCTAGCTAATATAAAAAAGTAGCTAACGTAGCCTAACGTTACTGTAAATGAGTCGGTGTCCTGACGTATAACGTTAATGTTATTAATGGCACACCCGGTCGTCGTGCCTTATTAGCCAGCTACTGTATTAAATGTCACAGAATTAACAAAATAGCTATTTTATGTCAATTTAAGTGACAGCTTACCTGAAAACCAGTAACGTTACGACAACTCCTTCTGAATACGAAGAGAACGTGACAGGTGGAAGAGTGAGCGCCTCTTCGAACACTGGTTGTGGTTGCATGCGAGCAACTAGCAGTGCATTATAGCACTACGGTTAGGACACGACTAAATGCAGACTGCGATATTCCCACTGAGGAGGCTATTACCATTAACCATCTCTGCTATTACTGTTTGAAATGATCCAGATGCCATGTCATTTGTGCATTTCGGTGAACATAATGGGCCGACTTGGAAAAGACAGCACCTGTTCCTCTTTCATCCTATAAATCAAACACTGAATATTGGTGGAAGTTAAACTAAATGCAAAATTCTGTAGGCTAGTGTTTTCACTGTGTCTGCTGTCGCAGGTATTAGCCTATGAAATATTAGACTAGCTAATTGGATTACATGGTCCATCTCAGGCGCAGCTGGGCACAACTCACACACTGCAACACTTCCTTATCTGATCTATGCTGTGAAATATAACTAACTTGCCATACTCTATACATCTCAGCCTGTGGCTAAGTGTTCACCTGTACAATGTTTCCATCTAGTGGCGCAAAAAACAAATCCACTACCAAAGGCTTAATGGGAAAATGCTTGTACATTCTACAATTTCCACAAAGAGCTACTAAACATCTTAAGCTCTGAACTCTGTGGATTTAGAAAGTCGACGGTCTGCTGAGTAGAAATGCCAGAGACTATGCTGAGACATCAAGCATAGTTTTGTATGTACAAAGCAAAATGTTCTTGGCTATGAGGAAATTAATTGTAATAGCGCCCCTCTGGTGGTGGGCTCTGGTACATACATGTGTGACACACAGACAAGACGCACATGGTACGTACGTATGGGAGTCAAATTAATTGTGTCAGTCTTACTGTACTGGAGTACACAGGCTGGTTCCGTGGCTTTGATGTGTCCAGAAAGTCTTTTTGGCAGCGTTTCTGGATTGGACTGTGGCTAAAGCTGCTTTGCTTGCTTCCACATCCTTTGTCCTTCGGCAAGTGGTTTCCTTCGGTTCCTCACGGTTTGCGACGTGTAGTAACACAGGCTGTCCTGTCACTTTACAACTACGTTGTATAACAATAGTTCAGTCAGTAGATGCAGTTTCAGTGGCTTTCTAGAACACGCTGAGAGCTGGGAAGAGTGGTTGTTCTGGCCGCCGAACCCGAGGGAGAGAGGGGTCTCTCTGCTTGTTCCCTTGCCTATGTCGGCCTAGTTGCTTCTTCCCGAGCCGGAGAAGTGCATGCAACTTGGAACTAAACCAAAGCGTAAGAAGTGGCAAAAAAACAACTGGAAGAAAAGATTTGCTCAAAGTTTTATAGAACCGGGAACTCAGTCCTGATTGGGCAAGGATCACAAGACTGCCTGGGATCACATGACTGTCGAAAGCCATATGTAGTCTTTTGGAAATGTGATCCAGGGTCACATGAATGCGAGTTGATTTCCAATGGACATGCACTACATTCCCCCCTTGGTTCTGAGGGCGATGAATGGCGTTGTTGTCCTTGGAAGCACTGGTTAGGCAGTTCAAGGGAATCAACAGTTCATGAGAAAACACATTTAGTTCATTGTTGGACTGACAGCATCCAGGCAGTTGAATGTATAACTGACTAATAACACATATCACATGTCACACAAACTGTATACAATCTAAACAGTCTAAAGCACTGGAATAAACTACTACACACAAATAAAATTAGAACAAAGAGGCAAGGGACTCCTTCTAAAGGGAGTTTGCGTTAGTTAATTTTGTGTGAAGGTTAGTACATCGGGAGTGAGTTAGGGATGAGCCTGAAGAGCCACATTCAAGGTTGATATGTGGTTTTGGTCAAGGTATGAAATGGAAAAACTAGTTCCTATCACTCTCAGTCTCTGGAAGACATCCAGCTAATTTTTTTTTACCAATTACACTGGTACAGTATGGAACACATGGCTGTAAGTCATCAAGGGTCTGACCTATCGAACGAGCCCCAAACCATCACTCAGTTGCCAGATATGGAGTAGATGTGGATGGATCACTGCAAGGGTTATTTCTCCTGACTCATTTTCCTATAGAACTCTATGGGGAAAAAGTCAGGAGAAACGACCCTTAAAGTGATCCATCCACATCTACTCCATATCTGGGAACAGAATGATGGTTTGGGGCTCATTTGATACCTTAGACCCTTGATGACTTACAGCCATTTCGCCAGTCATGTGTTCCATACTGTACCAGCGTAATTTACAGCTGAATCTAGTCTCTCCCCCCAATTCCCATAGAGATCAATTCAAATTTAGAGAGGTTATAGTATCGCTTGTAACAATACCTGAAAATAAGATATCGAGTCTTTTGATGTTGATTGGTCACAGACATCAGGAAGTAACAGCATGCAAAGTGCGACCAAAGTGCGACCAAATATGAAATATGATACTTTTAAAATATCTTAAAGCAAAGGGTATGGATACTTATGTAAATTAGAGATTTCTGTTTTTGATTTTTAATAAATTAGCAAAAATTTCTAAAAACATGTTTTCATTTTGTCATGATGGTTTATTGAGTGTAGATTGATGAGAAAAAATTTTTATTGAATCAATTTTAAGATGAGTCTGAAACATAATAAAATGTGTAAAACTTGAAAGGGTCTGAAAACTTTCGTATGCACTGTATATAAGGTCCCACAGTTGACAGTGCATGTCAGAACAAATTCCAAGCCATGGGGTCAAAGGAATTATCTGCAGACCTCAGAAACAGGATTGTGTCAAGGCATAGATCTGGAGAAGGGTACAGAAATCTCTGCAGCTTTACAGGTCCCAAAGAGCACAGTGGCCACCATCATTCATAAATGGAAGAAGTTTGGAACCACTAAGAATCTTCCTAGACCTGGCCGCCCGGCCAAACTGTGCCAGGGCCTTGGCCAGGGAGGTGAGCAAGAACCTGAGGGTCGCTCTGACAGAGCTCCAGCGTATCCTTGTGGAGATGGGAGAACCTTTCAGAAGATCAACCATCCAGACAGCACTCCACCAATCAGTCCTTTATGGTAGAGTGGACAGACGGAAGCCCCTCCTTAGGGGCACATCACAGCCCGCTTGGAGTTTGCCAAAAGGCACCTAGAGGACTCTCAAACCATGAGAATCAAGATTCTCTGGTCTGATGAAACCAAAATTTAACTTTTTGGCCTGAATACCAAGCGTCACCGTCAAGCGGAAACCAGGCACCGCTCATCACCTGGCTAATACCATCTCTACAGTGAAGCATGGCAGTGGCAGCATCATGATGTGGGGATGTTTTTCAGCAGCGGGAACGGGCGACTAGTCCTGATAGAGGGAAAGATGAATGCAGCTAAGTACACGAGATCCTTGAAGAAAACCTGCTCCAGAGAGCTCTGGACCTCAGACTGGGGCGAAGGTTTACCTTCCAACATGACAACGACCCGAAGCACACAGCCAAGAGAACAAAGGAGTGGCTTCGGAGAAAGTCTGTGCATGTCCTTGAGTGGCCCAGCCAGAGCCCAGACCTAAATCCAATTGAACATCTGTGGAAAGAGCTGAAAATGGCTGTGAACCGACACTCCCCATCCAACCTGACAGAACTTGCAAGGATATGCTAAGAGGAATGGGCAAAAATGTCCAGAAACAAGTGTGCCAAGCTCGTAGCTTCTTTCCCAAGACGCCTTGAAGCTGTAATCGCTGCCAAAGGTGCAGCAACCAAGTATTAGGGCTAAGGGTGTGTACAGATATGTAACCCCTAAATAACCTATTTTTGTCAGTAAAATAAAATTTCATATTTTATAAAAACCTGTTTTCACTTCGTCATTATTGGCTATTGTGTGTAGATGTTTGAGGCAAAACATTTACTCAATCTATTGTAGTATTAGTCTGTAACGTAATAAAACGTGGAGAAGGTGAAAGGGATGTGCAGACTTTCCGGCGTGACTGTATGCCTTTTACAAGAAACATCATCATACATCCGAATCTGACTTTCATAAATGAAAAACACCACAATTTAATCAAATCTACTCTTCCTTGAAATAAATTATTCACTGGAAATAGCACCATCACTACTTTGAGAAATAGGGAAAGCAGTATTAAGAGAAAAAATCATATCATATTCCACACACAAAAAACGGGAAGACAATGAACAGAAAGTGTACTTAGAACAAAAGATTAAAGAACTTGAGAACATCAACACAAATAAGCCCACAGCACAAATCCAGTACGATTTACGTAAAGTTACAACTGAATGAACACGCAAATAGAAAAACTAAATTCCTCATACACAGACTCAGACATAAGAATTTTGAATACAGTAATAAATCAGGTGAGACGGGTGCGTGAGGGTTGGACCTGAAATGCACAGTGGCAATGATAAAGTCCTATTAAAGCTTTATTAAAGGAGTGTCCAATGAGCATAGTCAAAAAGCAAGCAAAGTTCATACACAAAAAAATCCAGGCAAAACCAATATACAGTACCGAAGGAGAAGGCAGTCTCAGAATCGGTACACCATGCAAATAGTCCAGTAACCACAGTAGCTGTCAGCAGGGCAGAAGTACAGGCAGACTGTCGGCAGGCTCGGGGTCGAAGGCAATGCAAGAGTCAAGACCGAAGTCCGCTCCGAGGGGCAAAAGTACAAAGGACAGCAGGCAAAAACTTGTGGTACAGGCAGGCAGTGGTAAACAAAACAGAGGTCAAAAACAATGGTCAATAACAGGCTTGGATCGTAAACAAAAAGGCAGGCTTGGAAAGACGCTCAAAAGTGCATTAACAAACAGGAGGCAACAATTTCACAAAGACAAGACATGAACACTGAGCTTAAATGCAGGTGTAGACAGGTGCAGACACTTCACTTGAGAGCAGCATGCGAATGGAAATCAGGTGTGGAAGGTAACAAGATCATTAGTACTCGTTAGTAATAAACCTATCCTGACCTAGCGTTAGTAAATTAGTAAATGACATGCACGAGAAACGTAAGGTAAACATGAACACATGGTTAGAGAGTTAGTATTACTAGTATTTTTCTCATGCAAGAATGTTATTTTCACATTAAAGAACATACTAGTTTTAGCAAATGCTAAGAAATTTCACTTGTACTTAAAAAGACAGTAGTAGTATTGTCTTCTTTTTTCACGCAAAGATCTCTGGGAAATAGCTTTGCCAGAGAAATTTGAATGTCAGTCAGCTGGTCCGGAAAACTAACCTACTACTACCATAGAGTGTAAAGGAAACTACTACTACAAAGCGAGTCAAAATGCCTTATTATACGTCCATTGCAGTCCAGAAAACTAAACTACACCTACATGGTATGGTTGGTACCACGAAGACCAAACGATTTACTGCAGGTAACACGACCGGGAAAAAAATACAATGAAACTGTGCTGGACATAGGCAGGACAGTGCCGATTAAATGTAGCGTTTGTGCAGCTATGTTATGGCCTTGTGTTTACTGTGCCTGGTTTTGATGCAGGAGTTCCCTGGTTACAGCCTCTGTAAATATTTATTTATTTTTCTTCACATTACTTTTACTAGGCTATTGCAGCTACGCAAAATCAATTATTTAATAGTGCTTTGTAGGCTATGCGTGAGTTACTAGGCTACATCTACCGTGTAGGCGATAAAACCCTTTAAATTAGGCTACATACCATCATGCAGTTAAAATTACTGCAAACACTTGAGGCAATTTTTGTTATTTGACATTTAAAGTTTGAATGACCACAATCTCTTCACATGCTAAGATGAAAAAACACAGGACCAAGTTGCTTTAAGTAATTTAGGAAAGTTTGGATAGCATTGCTTTGGAATAGAGCTAGTTTAATTAGTGTGAGCTACGATAGGCAATATTGTTAGTTGCCACATTTTGATATCAATACTTTTAAAGGCAGGCCTAGTTTTTGCAAGTTGGAATTAAGGACTTACAGACAGCGCTTTGTAGGCTATGCATGAGTAACTTTTTAAGGCATTTTTTTTACATTGAAATCCTTTAAATCCTTGTTGTAATAAACTTATTTGGAATATGCATCTTCTTTCCTTTTGAATGTTGATTCTGATGACTTTTCTCATTATGGATTGTCTGCTTTGTCTATTCCACAGGGGTACCTCCTACCATGGTAACCAGCTTACTCTCAATGAGCCTCATTCATGAAACGTTCCTAAATATGTGCATACATTTACGTACAAAACAAGTCGGTACTAAAAATTAATCAAACCATGTGGCAAAGGCAGATTTGTTCGTATTTCGTGCGTGTGTTCATATATTCCGATTCAATGTAAGTGACAGGTGCGTGCACCTTATCTACGCCCATGAATTGCCATATATGGAAGTTGCAAATTTCATTTAAAGGTGCATACGAAGTCAAAGTGGCCCAGAAAAAGCAAAAGAATTATTCCGACACTGAAATCAAAGTTTTATTAGCAGATGTTCAGTCAAGGAAAAAAAAAGTTTAGTATTGTCTGTTCTGGTGTCATAGGAACTGGTATAGTAAAAAGGCCTGGCTGGAGATAACGAGCCAGAAATGCAGGATCTCCCGTCACACAAATTGTTAAGTTCAAGCCTTTCTGCATGGACGAGCGCATTGCCTCAATTTGCCAAGCACTACGGTCTTTCTCGCAGCCTGGAAATAAATAAAGAGGTAGTTATACATCTATATACTCTGACGCAGTAAACAGCAATTTGATGAATATATAAGCTAGCAGTCTCTTACATCAGCTTTCTTCAAACAAGTGCCAACTGAAGGGCCCCTCTGAATGAAGCTCTTGTGGGTCCCACCAGGCCACCGGGCCAGAACATTGAGGAATACATTTTGCATCACATATGAGCTGCACATTGATGTGATAGCCCTTTCTGTTCATATATGCAGACGTATCTTCGGAAAAAGCCTTGAGGCTACGTGTGTGCATAGTCTATAGCACAATAACATTGGGCAGGTTGTCAATTTCATAAAAACTCGAAAACAACTAATCAACCATTCATCACTCTGAGCCAACAAATATGCGCAATCCTAAAGGTGCGTTCTCTCCAAAGGACGCCATGCCACAACTCTTTCCAACAGCACAAGCTCAGCCATTGCAACGGTGGCTACAGACCTGTAAGCCATTTTATAGCAAATTTTGTTCATTGATTAAAGGTGTGTTTTAATTAACATATTTAACGTCATATAACATTTTAATTTAATTAATTCAGAAAAATAGTAGCCTACTAGGAGCATTAATAAAGTTATGGGTGTAATTAAATAAATTCATAGCCTACAATTGATTAGGCTTAGTCTAAAGTGCTTCCTTACAATCGTAATTATTATGTTTGCACTGTTCACTTCAAAGGTTACATTTAGTCTTGTGAATTGAACAGAAAGTAAAAATAAATGAATGTTCTAATTGACATTCAGAAGCTACATTTAGCTGCATTTTTAATTTACGAATGCTGTACTCGTGGGCCTGAGCAGTTGTAACTTTTCCGTAAGCACAAACAAATCTCAATTATGAAAACTTTGATGAATGCCAAAATGCAGGCAAAATTGCTGATACAAATAATTTACGCACAAAATCATTCTGCTCACATTTCATGAATGAGGCCCAATGTCACATTTTCCTAATTCTATCATTTACCCTCACACACCCTTGCTCTTTGATAGTATTTCAGCTAGATTAAGATGGCTATGCCTCAGTATCCACACTCATTTGGACATTAGAACATTTCTTTAACACACGGATTTTCCTTTTCAGTTTGACACAGTCCCGGACACTACTAATGCCTCAAGCAGTGTAACTCTTAAAGGATTCACATTGCATATGGAGGTAAGGAGCAGGGGACAATTTAAAAAACTCTCACAATTAACCCTGAATGTGCAGTTTTTCACTGTGTGAAAAAATATGTGCAGTTGTCTTAGCTTTGGGTTATTTTCTATCTGCACTATAAGTAGTTTTTTACTTGCATATGTTACTTGTTGAGCAAGTTATAAACGTGTATCATAGTTATTCTATTGTGTTATTATTTTATTATAGTTACTCTGTAGCCAAGTGTAGTTTATGCTGTAGTTGCTCTCGCCATGTTGAATGAGAAGCATGTGCTTTAGATAGACTACTGAGACACACTTTATTGTTGTTTCATTGGTTTTCAGTATGTTTGTGCATGATGTATCTGTTGCATTTGTATATCCTCGGAGAGGTTCCAAACTACAAAAATCATATCTTCTATGGGCCTATGGGCAAGGTGGTGCATAATTGGCCATAGTGTTGCCAGGGAGAAGGTTTCAGTTGCCGTAATCTCTTGTTGAACACTAACACCCTCATGTGAGCAGCCTGCTAATTGCAGTTTGCATGTGGTGATTGCACATGGAAGGGTCTATTCTGACTTCAGATACACATGCACAGTCAAAATAATTCCAAAATTATACTCATTGGCAGTTTAAGTAGAATGTTGGAGATAATAGGAGTGCTGTGTGAAATCCACATTTTGTCTGCAGGACACAGTCAAGGGATGGCATTCAAGTGTGAAAAAACGCTGCATGTTAAAGTAGTGCAGCTAGTAATGAGTGAAAACAGTACTTTTTATTGATTAAGTGGTTTCAAGAGGTGGCTTAACTTTTTATCTGCATGTTTCTCTTGTGTACCCCTCCCAATCATTCTTCCCCAGGGGGTGACAGAAAACAAGATTGTGTCAGGCAGTGTTTCTCATGACCCCAACACCATGCTTGGTCTCCATGGGCCTGGCCCGGGTCAGCTGAGTCACGCCCACTCCCAGAATTCCCTGCATCGCAGTGTCAGTCAGCTCATTGACACACAGGACATGACGTTTCTGATGGAGGATGAGATATGGAGCCCTGTTGTGCGGGGTCATGATAGTGGCCTGGTGAGAATGAATGACTCTGAACCGTAGGCTGGCTGTCAGGGCATGCACCATGTGTGTCATTTTCCTAAAGACCTCCTAGAGTTTTAAAAGACCATCTCTGGATAAACACCCTACAGTGATTCAAAACCAGGGCTGCGGTCCAATCCATTAAATCAGACCCGTAGCCAGGACTCGGTCTTAAGGGGGGCATATGAACTGCATGGGGGGGCACAATTATTATTAAATATTTTTGATAATCCGATATGCTATTGTATTCGTGCAGCACTGACGCATACTAATTAGGCTATACTGAGGTCGCATACTAACCAAATTGGTCTCAGATAGATTTAATATGTCCCGATGTATTAGGCTATGCCTAAAATTATTAGAATGCAGTAAGTTACGATTATAACGTGGAGAGCGGCAACAAAACTGGCGCATTCACAATACAGACATTCACTGTTTAGACAATTGGAACGAATCAAGTGCACTTACAAGGTTTTGTGAACAATTAGCTTTAGAAAATGAATAGATGGGATACCATGACTAAACGAGGGAGGTTGGCACCGTGACCACGCAATCAGTGCACTTGCAAATAATAACTTTAAACCATCAACAGCAACGACCAGCCTAAAGATACCACATCAGTCCTCATAATTTACCACATCAGTCAATTACACAGAGGTAATGTTATGCACAAAGCACTAGACAACACATTGAATATAACACCAGAAGTGCAAACCAACCCACACCTCTCGAATTGAAAAAGCACCACGGCGGATGCTGACGCGTTATAATATCATGTCGTCATAATTTAAAGCAGTAACACAGGGATATGCAAAGGCACCAAACACAACATTTAACTAGAACGCAAGAAGTGCAAAGCACTCTTTAAAAAACACACCACGGCGGGTGCTGACACACACACACACACACACACACACACACACACACACACACACACACACACACACACACAATCTGAACTTACTATGAACGGTGCTCTCTCGTTCTTCCTCTCAGTAGAGTTTAATGCGTCGTTTCTGGGTGTTGAATCTTCTCATCAAAATGTCCTTCCATTCATCCTTGAACTTGTGAGTAAGATCCTTTTCAAAAGCAAGCTGAATAAGCTGAGCCTTACGTTTGTGCAACATAAAACGCTGATGCTTGGAGAAAACGTTTTTAAGTGTTGAAAAGGAGTTTTCACACGTTGCGGTAGATGCCCCCAAAGTTAGGGCAAGGGTATAAACTGAGATGACAGTCGGCATGGCCTGGAGTGCAGAGTGGAATGTACTGAGAATGTTGGCTATTGTCCATTTTCCATCTTTGGGGGGAATCGAGGTCTCCGTCATCTTCTTCACCAGGAACTCACGAGCCACAACATATTCCGATTCAACCACTTCAGTGCCAGCTAATCTCAGAAGAGGGGTTACCTTCGATGGATCCATTAAATTATCTTCGGCCTCTGGGTTCAAAGCAGCCAGCGCGCCAATGAGCTCGCTGCTGCACTCTCCAAAACGCACATCCATCTCTCCTTGCACAGCATCGATAACACTGTAAAATAATCTCATGAACTCGGTATTTTCGTCTGTGTCAGTGTCGCGATTTAAACCATTTACGAATGTCCATTGTTAAGCAAATTAGCAAAAGCGATCCAACTGGGAAATAGAGCTCTGCTGGACTCCCAACTGAAATGGCGCGGTAACCTAGCCTACATTGGCGTAACTTCCTGTTTCAGTATGGCGGAACCCCCTCAAACAATGACACAATTTTTTTCTCTATTTTACTGTCTTAAAAAGTTAGTATTTTTAATTTAATAACAGAAAAATACAATAAAAAAAAAATTCTCTCAATTTCCAGTGGGGGGGGGGCACGAGCACTTCCGTGGGCGGACCCGCCCCCCTAAGGCCCGCCCATAGCTACGGGTGTGCATTAAATGTTCTGCCCTCCTGCACTTCCACTCGCCACTTCTACTTCCACTTGGGAATCCCTTTAGAAAGGGCGAGCGCGGTCCAATCCATTAGAAATGCAAGTGAAGTAAGTTAAATTAGTCCTTTATTTGGCTCGAGGGAACAAGCCCGCAAGACTGCAGACTTCGGAAAGTGAAATTGCTCAGAATGCTTTACTGTAACCCTAAGCTTCCTGTTTTGGAAGTTTAAATTTGACCCCTTTACGTATCTCCTGGAAAAGCGGCAGATAAGATAATTTTTTATTTTTTTGCATGACTGAAATGTTGAATAGATTAGGAAATAACATTGATTTAGTGATTTGATAAAATCGCTTTAAAAAGTATCTCTAGTGAATAGTTTCATATTATAGCCTACTAGGATGCAGTATTAAAATGATTATTTTCAGGCTAATTAACGATAACTAGCTACATAATCAGCTTGTTGCGGTTTCGTGAGTACCCAGCAAATGAGCCAGTGCAAGCTTATAAGCATAAGCAAAATTGCAAATACATTTAGCTTATTTCATATTTAATACAGGTTGTTCACCTCTTTTTTGCGTAGCGCAAGCAGGGGGTATTGTTTCGCTCCTGTCTGTGTGTGTGTCTGTGTTTGTGTCCCTATCATCCATAACTCAAACAATTCTACTCCGATTGTGTCATGGATCTTGCCTTTCTTCCCTTATCTCCGCGTCTCTTTATTCTTTTTTGTCGTTTACCGATAATCTATCGGATTTTCCTGTGTTCCGCTACAGGTTTTGCTTTCGCCTCGTCATTAGTGAGTTCACCTGTCATTTATTTCCGCTCACTATTTATACCCTGCTTCCTGCCTCTCTCGTTGCTTCCATGTTATTTCACGTAACATTCGAGCCGGTAAAAAGGGTATAGGAAGTTGTGCTGCTATCGACCGCTTTGCTTATCAATGCGGGACTTGTTAGCAGTACAACCTTAGAAAGAAAGCAAGTTCTCTTTTATGCTCTTATTTCAGAGCAGAGGTTTTTTTACCGGATTACCGGTAAAAGCAAAAAGGAATAAAAAACGCGGAGATAAGAAAAGAGAGGTATGATCCATGACAGTTTCTTTTGTTTTCTACTCAAGCCTACGAGTGCCTCACCCAAAGTATTTGGGGTCTTTTGAGTTCTCTGTTCTTTCTTTTGTTTCTCTCCACAAACGGGAGTTAGATAAGCGTTACTGCTTATTTCTTTGTTTTGCTCGGAGATCGAGTTCCTCGTTTTTATCGCGAGGTTTGTGTTCTTTTATTTTATTTTCTCCACTACAGATCATTGTCCGTCTCAGTGGTGTTCTTTGGAACACTTTAAGATTTCACAGCAATCGCATCTGGACCTCCAATATTTCCTCCGTGTCTCTGACATAGAGATCCCTCACAGATTGTAATCAAACTTTCTGGAAATGTTGACAGCTGGGCAATGACCTGAATCTTTAATTTTATTCCCAATCGGTCAATGCCTCGACTTCACAGTGCAAGATCAAAGTTTTAGCCCCATGCATATTATGTTCAGGGTCGAGATTAGCACATGCACGGGTGTAGCATCTCACTGAGTGCCATTCTAGTTTTATTAATATATTTAACTGGGAGGTATTTTGTAACATACAAGTTTATTATTCCCCATTCCTGCTTATGAGGTATTTTAAAGTGCTGTCGATCAATAAATTGATTGTCAATCACTTTCTAGTTAGCTTTTTTGCCAGAATAAAATTGACATGTTAGTTGGAGCTTGCCGTCTTATGCAATTTATCGGAAAGTTTTGCACAATGGTCAATGGTCTGCTGTCGTCTCTGCCAAATTTCCGACTGCAAGTGTGGTCCAATTCAAAAATAATTCTGCTCCCTCCCTTGCTTCAAGTATCTTCTCGTGTTCTTTCGGTGCTGTGTCACATTCTCATGAGGGACGTTTGCAAGTGAAGTTTACGAGAGCAGAACATTTCATTTAAAAAAAGTGGTATTACCAAGGTTTGTTCTGGTTATAGGTGCCTCTAACATAATCCAATCTTGAGATCTGGTATAGTGGTTTAAATGGATAAAAGCCTCATCAGGTATAGAGGGAGTTTAGGTAAAGGTGCTTTATAAAGACATAACATGTTATGTTGCTTTCTTCTATAATTAAGAGAATACCACCCTACTGAATCATACAGAGCACAATGATGTGTTCGGAAACCATTTCCCGTGATAAAGTGCAACATGCTATGATAAATTGCATCCAGGGGCCTTAGAGTACTGTTTGAGGCGTGCCCATACAAAATATCCCCGTAATCAAACATGGGTAAGATTGTTGCCATCCTCCTCCTGTTAATCCATGAAAAACAGGATCTGTTTCTATAAAGGAACCCAATTTTAGGCTTCCAATTTTTTTAGACAAGTTAGCCACGTGGGTTTTAAAAGATACCTAAATATTAGTAATATTTAATGGATTGGACCGCAGCTCAGGTCTTAAAGTGTGGCAAACCCCGGTCAGGATCAACAACCATGTTTTTTGCTTATCAAGTAAATCATTTTCTTAACAAACACAGTTTGGTAGGTCCAGCAATGAATTTGCATAACTGTGAATTTATTTGTTAATTTATATGTAAGGCAAATTGAAGGACTGTGGATTTGATCTTGTTCTGTGTATTACAGCTTCTGGCAGAAATGATACCCTCTTCTTTGTCTCCTTCCAGTTTATGGACGATGAGGAGTTTGTGGACACAATCAAAGGGTTTAGCTCGGTGAGAAAGGAGCACACCATGTTTACAGATACAAACCTGTAACCCTAGCCTTCTGTAACCCCTCAGCCTTCTGTGTACATTTGAGTTGACACAGACCTGGGGCTCGTTTGACAAAAGTTTGGATGTGCAAGCTGAGATCTTCGAGATGCGATCGATTTCTCCATCACAATTGCAAGCCACGAGCCCATGTCGCAAAGCGCATTCAGTAAATCAGCAATTGTACTCATCCTCCTGCCTTGTTATGGTTTTGTATCGAACTGTCAATTATCCAAAGACACAAACTAAAGTTGACGCTACGGACTATACTATCTGTAAGATATTCAACATTGTGTTACAATTTAACGTTTCTGACTGCAATTGAATGTGAATTATGAAAAAAAACGGTAACACTTTATTTTGAGTGTCCAATATTGACACTCAACTTGAAATTGAATATCAGTTCAGTGTTCATTTAAAGTCAATTGCATGTCAGGTGATTGTCCACAAACAGGTGAGTGTCAAGAAACACTGTATTGACACAACATTCTTGTCAAGAAACACTATTGACTCTCAGCAAAGTATAAACTGACTGTTTGCTGTATCTCAACTCTCTGATATTCAGTTGATATAAAGTTGAGTGTCAACATTGGACACTCAAAATAAAGTGGTATCAAAAAAACTATGTTAATAGCCAAATTACAAACCACATTTGCCTTTCAGGAAAACAGTCATTTGATAGCCTAATTAGGCTGGGCTGGCCATGGGTGTCAGGAGTCAAGGTTGCAAGTGGTATATGGGGGGTGGAAAAATTTGCCTTGTGGACAGATAAAATTGAATTACACATTTTAATATAAAAATATAATTTGAACTATTAGGTCTCCCTAGGAGGCCTAATATAGCCTCCACTTTATAGTAACATTAGGCAATTTGCTATTTGTAATAGACCCTCACACTGCGACATGTTAACAGGAAGTGACAAGATAACCAGGAAAACAATTAATCTTCTTAAGCTGGGGACACGATACACCATTTTTTAGCCCGATTTGGCAACAATTTGAGATCGGGCAGAGTCTGCGGTAGTTTGTGCCCGATCTGTGTATCCGTTCTCCATCTTTAAGATTTGTGGTCCTCAAAGACAGCTTTTGTTATGTATGTGCCACAGAAGAGACTGAAAATCTACATATGGCAGTTGTGAAATGTGCTGCTCATTCTTTTCATTGTCGCTTACGATTAGAAAAATCATGTAATGTGTCCCCAGCTTTAGCTATATGATCTTCCAGATCTCTCAAGCAGTGATAGTCGGTTCATGGGCTGGTTCTCCGTAGCCTAACAAAACTCCAGTGCTAGATTGTGATCTTGCATTACATTACAGGCATTTAGCTGACGCTCTTATCCAGGGCGAATTAGACAAATTCTTTTTTCTTTTAACATAGTATCTATTTGTAACCCTGGTTATGTTTATGCGGTAAAAAAATAAATAAATAAAAATAAAATAATATTGGTATGTTTTTTTATTTTTTTTGCTGAACAGACCTGTGACCTTTAACTACTTGAATTCATAAGGCCAGTCTTCCTACCAACAGGCTGTGTTTAAAACCAATAATCCGTTTTATTGGCTAATTTGTTGCACTTGACCTTTATTGGCGGTGCTTGGATTAAACAAAATGCTTTGTCCAGATCTGATCCACCATTTTCTTTTTTTTCTTTTTTGGTGAAAGGACTTTCTGGCTGCTCCACGCAGCTTTTAACAAAATCAATCTGATTGAAAAGATGCAACTTTTATTGCCAAATTAGACTAAGAACTTGAATTTTTTGAGAGATCAAACATCCCTTTGGAAGACTGAACTTTCTCCGGTTCGGTTTTTTCTTCTTTAAGAAAGGGAAAAGCAAGGAAAGAAAATCCTGACTGGTTCATTGGATGGTCTTCACCGAGAAGAAGATTCTGCAGCCGCCATCTTCCGAACGTCGTCACTGCTCCACGTGGGACAGCTCTGCACATGTGCAGGAGCCGCCGTTTTAGGGTGGTAGTTAGGAGAGACCGAGAACTGGGTCTACCCAACTGAAAATCGAGACTACAAAAGTGTACTCTGTATATGGGTAATAGTACAGATGGGCACAGAAGTGTTACTAAAGTGGTGAGCCAGCCAGGAGTCTGTATATTTGGGATTTATTTCACCTTGTGATCAATTGAAGTTAAGTAAATTTTATTCAGAATAAGTTTTAGTAGTTCAACACATATTGAACATAATAATGGACCTTTGCAGTCGTTATGATTTAGATGGCCAGAGTTTTATATGTGACTGGGATGGATTCAGAATATTCAGGTAAAGAAATAACTCTAATAACTATGATGAAAAGGCCTCTATAAAGAGCAGTTCGACAGAGACTGAAAAGCTTGCTAAGGACTTCGCTGAGCTGAAACAGCAAGTTGCTTGTCTGTCAGAGTGTTGCTAAGGCAACCAGTAATAGTCAGACCACCAGCAAATCTAGAGATTGTGTTGATGCAGGTAACAGTGTAGGCCCCTGTGCTACAAGTTATTCAATTGGTCATTGTTTTCCTAAAAGTAAACAGAGGCATTGGACAGGCATGGTCATATAACATTAAAAAAAAACTAATCAATTGATCAATTGAAGCTTCTGATAATAAAGTCAATACTAAAACTGAACAATTCTTTTGTCCCTATAATTTCCTTTAGCTTAGCAGTACCAGGCTCCTCTTTGAACCTAGACCTAGACTACAAAGGTGTACTCTGTATATGGGTAATAGTACAGAGGAATACTCCTTTTTACTAGCAGGACTGAAGTGCAAAAAACTAATAAAAAAAAAAAGGTGCAAGTGCTGCAGCAAACGTTTCAATCCATCAGACTTTCCTCAGTACAAAAGACACAATGCACTAAAACACACACACAAGCAGGTGTGCTTAATTACAATCAAGGCAATGGGCATCATCTCATTGGTTTACAGATTAATTCAACAGGAAGACACGATGTTCACAAGAGCAGCACAATACATCATTAACAATGAGCAACTTGTAACACTTCAGTTTTACTGAAATTAGGGGCATGCACAGACTTTTACTGAGCAGGACATTGAGGCAATTTTGGTCCCGAACACAATAACGCTTGATGAGCCTACTGAGTCGAAAGATGACCTCCTCAGAAACCTTAAAGCCCCCCAGGAAAAGAAGACCAGATTCCACCTTCATGGGGCCACACTCAGTGAATATGTGCGCTCCAAGCGTATACCCAGAGGCCTTCGCATACAGAAGATGCCCACCATAGGCTGGAACAATGATGAGTTTTGCATCAAATGGTGTGTGATACTGAACAAGGCCTCCCTGGACCTGACTGTCCTGGTAATCAAATTCACACAGAAAGAGCTGAAGAAAAGACTGTTGTTGAAGATACTGTATAATAAGAGCAGTAAAGTAGAATCCGAACCACAAAACATCAGGGGAAGGGGACCCTGGGCCCTAAGATGCAGAAGACCAGGAGGAGGTAGAAGACGCCATTCGAAACTCAAGATACTCAAGCAGACAAGGATCTCAGAAGAAACCAGCCTATTAACGTTCAACTTGAGTGACCATGCACTGACGAATGAAGAGACTTTACTCTTGAATAAAGGCCTCTCCTTTGTGCCAACACCTGCTACCAATCCCTTTCAAGTCAAGGTAGAACTCTTTAAATTATTTAAGCTCAAGTACTTTTACCATAAGAAGAAAACCAGTCTACCACTGAGTGTTAGTACTAATGAGAACCAAAAACATGTCTGCCTTAAACCAAAAAGCAAGTTCTGTCCACAGGTCAACAGTGCTGGTATTGAAACATTCTGTATAAAGAGATTTTTAACACTCTTCCTCTCTTCTCTTATTCCAGAGCTAGGAGTGTCCGGAACACACTGGTGCATGCAGACACATTCAAAATCGTTGACGGCCACCAGGGGTGCCTAGACAATGCAACAGGCTTTCTTCTGTGCATTCTGTCGCAATAGTTAAAAAAGTCAACATTTTCACCAGTTTCGTTACCAAAAAAGACGACCGCATCAAAAAAATTGATAACATGCAGCTCCACTAATGTAGTTTACCTTCTCTTCTGTAATAAATGCGGTATTCAGTATGTTGGGAAAACGAACAGACAGCTCAGAATTCAAATAAATGAACACAAACGTGCAATACGGAGGTCTGATCCTAAATCCCCTGTTGCCAAGCATTTTACAGGTGCCCACCATTCTGTGGTATTGACATGATTTTCCCAAACCGTAGGGCAGGGAACTTGGAACAAAAACTACTGCAGTGTGAGTCCAGGAATATCTTCTACCTCAAAACGTCACACCCTGGTGGTCTAAATGAGGAACTGGACATGGCATGCTTAATGTGATGTTACTGATATTTTATTTTACTTTACTATCAATATATAATAAACATCGAACAAAAAGTTCGGAAATTTGTGTCTGGTAGATTATTTCTCTGTTGTAACAATGCTTCTTGGCAATAAATTTTATACCATTGGAAAGCCTGGGTGCCCCATTTGTAAGGAACATGCATTTGTGGGATGAGCAGCACAGCTGAGTATGTGGGTTGCGCCCATGTAAAATTTGCCAAATCTTCTCTGCCAATGCCAAACAGCTTATTCTGCTGTTGCTAGTGACTCTTGTTTGGTGTTGGTTGGTGGATTGGATGATTTAAGTCTATCAGTAACAAGGAAGAAACAAGACATATTGGCAATTTTACAATTTATTAATTTAACAAACAGTCAGGAGCCTCAGTAGCGTGTGGAAGAACCATGCACAGCCACAACAGCCTGCCACCTCCTCCTCATGCTGGTCACCAGCGTGGTCACACACTGCTGTGGGATGGCATTTCACTCCTCAACCAGGATTTGTCGCAAGTCAGCCAACGTGGTTGTGTTGGTCACTCTAGCACGAACAGCACGCCCAAGCTGATCCCACAAGTGTTCAATTGAGTTGAGGTCAGGACTGTTGGCAGGCTATTCCATTCTCTCTACTCCCAAATTCTGGAGGTAGTCTCTGATAAACCCCGCTCTGTGGGGGCGAGCGTTGTCATCTTGGAGGATGGAGTTCGGTCCCAGACTGTAGAGATATGGGATTGCCACTGGTTGCAGAATCTCATCCCCTTATCTCTCTGCATTGAGATTGCCTCCAATGATGACAAGCCTCGTTTTTCCAGTGATGGAGATGCCGCCCCACACCATCACACTGCCTCCACCAAAAGGTGTTACTCTATCGATGCAGCAATCAGCATAGCGTTCTCCCCGTCTTCTCCACACTTTGATAATCCTATAATCCAACTTCCGTTGGCAGAATCTGGACTCATCACTGAACATAACGTTCCTCCACATGTTCAGGTTCCAGTGCAGCTGTTGCCGACACCAGCGCAAACGGGCCTGACGGTGAAGGGCAGTCATGGCAGGCCTCCTGGCAGCCCTATGAGCCCAGAGATTGGCTGCGTGCAGTCTGTTCCGGATTGTCTGGGCAGAGAGCCGTGTGCCATATCGTCCTGCAAACCTTGACTGCAAATCTGTAGAAGACAGCCTACGGTTCCTAAGTTCTGAAAGGGTGAGGAACCGGTCTTCTTGGGGTGTCGTCTTCTTGGGACGCCCACTTCGCGGTCTGTCTCTGACATCCCCCATTTCATGGAACTTGGCCTTCAGTTTGGAGATGGTACTAGGGCTCACTCCAACTTGCTTTTGCGGAACACCAGCTTGAAGTTGCCCTATCGCACAGGCCTTATCGAGATCAGACAAACGTGGCATGCCGATTCTTGGAGCAGACACCAATTGACCACTGTAGCAGGGCCCATGCTCACAGGTGCTGCCAATCAGGTGCCAATTAGGCACCTGATTGTCAGCACCTGGGGGTACCGGAAGCTCAAAACAAGAGTCAATAGCAACAGCAGAATAAGCTGTTTGGCATTGGCAGAGAAGATTTGGCTAATTTTACATGGGCGCTGTGCTGCTCATCCCACAAATGCATGTTCCTTACAAATGGGGCACCATTTAAAAGGGAAATAAACAGGCTTTCCAACAGTATAAAATGTATTGCCAAGAAGCATTGTTACAACAGAGAAATAATCTACCAAACACAAATTTCCAAACTTTTTGTTCGATGTTTATATATTTGTTTTCCCCCCTGTTCCAGCTGCATTGCCATGATAGCTTCTCTGCATGTACCAGTGTGTCCTTGTTGCTCAACACCAAGTGTGTTGCAAGTTGCTCATTGTTAACGATGTATTGTGCTGCTCTTGTGAACATCTTGTCTTCCTGTTTAATTAATCTGTAAGCCAATGAGAAGATGTCCATTGCCTTGATTGTAATTAAGCACACCTGCTTGTGTTCTCTGTATAAGTGTGTGTTTTAGTGCATTGTGTCTTTTGCACTGAGGAAAGTCTGATGGACTGAAATGTTTGCTGCTGCACCTTGCACCTTTTCTTTTTAGTTTTTTTGCACTTCAGTCCTGCTAGTAAAAAATAGTATATAAAGAGTATTTTTCAAATAATATTGGCTTTTCGGTCATTTGCAAATCCCAGTGTGCGGGTCCTATTGTGCTTTGAATGAACTTTTAGCAGACCTACGCACCTGGGTTAAAGTTTTATATATATATATATATATATATATAAACTATTCTAATTAATTCAAGGCGCGGCTCTACTACTGCTCCTACTTTAATAGTACAGAGGGGCACAGAAGTGTTACACATTTATACAACTGGATATATACTGCAATGCAGGTAAAGTACCTTGCTCAAGGGTGCACACACTAACTACGGGAGATAATACATTTGTAAAAGAGAACACGATGGTGAAAAGGTACGTATTTGTTTTGATATTTAATGTAGTTTCAATGTTTTATTACCTTTTAAAAGAAAAAAAAGATCCGGCAAAAACCTGTGTTATTCTAACTCGGTGAATAATCCTTGCATACGATAAAGTTGATGTCAACTCACCAACTGTAGTAGGCTACCGTTAGTTGTAGGTTTACATCATAATAAAACTAAAAATCAAACTACGGCTTGTTTTATTTCTACGCAGTAGCATATCCGAAAATAGTTCCACTATTAAAGCTCGCTCATTTAAACGTTTACGTCTTATAAGCTCAAAACAAACACGTACCTTTTCACCGTCATGTTCTTTTATCGATGTATTATCCGCCGTAGTTAGTGCGTGCTTTAAAACAATTCATTTTGGTGAGGTCCCAAAAATGAATGGGAGTGAATGGAGACCCTGACAACCGAACTAATGGCGATGCCGTTAACGGTCAGCTGGGATCGCTGATGTTGCTAGTAATCACACTATGCAAATATAATGGGGTAGGCTCCACAAAATTACTTATGTCACACTAAGGTGAAATATCCCTTTAACCCCTTCGCGCAGATGCCAAATTTGGTCAATTCTCACCTATTTAGGGGGTGTTCTATTTAATACAAGATTTTTACTGCCTTTGTATAAATAAGCATGTTTTATGTCAACCTTTTATAATGTTTAGCCATTAGCCAGGTGACATTGTTGGTTATGTCACATTTGACGTAACATGTTGCATAAGGTCTTATGTCACACTTTATGAAGCATGACATTTGCTTATGTATGATTTATGAAGCCATTATGTTCTGTTTATGAAGGCATTATATATGCTATATAAAGCCTTTATGAGTAACACTTTGTTTAAAGTCTGACCAAAAAAACATACAAAAGTAAGTGTGTTTTTACATAAAAACAGCAACATATTACAGCTGGAAGTGCGATAGGTGGTCATTGTGGAAATATTGACTGTATGGGACTTTGGTGAAATCCATCCATCCATCCATCCATCTTCGCCCGCTTATCCGAAATCAGGTCGCGGAGGTAGCAGTTCCAGCAGGGGGCCCCAAACTTCCCTTTCCCTGGCCACATTAACCAACTCTGACTGGGGGATCCCAAGGCGTTCCCAGGCTAGCGTGGAGATATAATCCCTCCACCTAGTCCTCGGTCTACCCCGTGGTCTCCTCCCAGCAGGACGTGCCTGGAACACCTCCCTAGGGAGGCGACCAGGTGGCATCCTTACAAGATGCCCGAACCACCTCAACTGGCTCCTTTCTATGCAAAGGAGCAGCGGCTCGACCCCGAGTCCCTCACGGATGACTGAGCTTCTCACCTTATCCCTAAGGGAGATGCCAGCCACCCTCCTGAGGAAACCCATTTCGGCCGCTTGTATCCGCGATCTTGTTCTTTCGGTCATGACCCACCCTTCATGACCATAGGTGAGAGTAGGAACGAAGATTGACCGGTAGATCGAGAGCTTTGCCTTCTGGCTCAGCTCTCTTTTCGTCACAACGGTGCGGTAAAGCGAGCGCAATACCGCTCCCGCTATTCCGATTCTCCGGCCCATCTCACGCTCCATTGTCCCCTCACTCGCGAACAAGATCCCGAGATACTTGAACTCCTTCACTTGGGGTAAGGACTCATTCCCTACTCGGAGAAGGCAATCCATCGGTTTCCTGCTGAGAACCATGGCCTCAGATTTAGAGGTGCTGGTTCTCAGCAGGAGAACACTCGGCTGCGAACCGATCCAGTGAGTGCTGAAGGTCACAGCTCGATGATGCCATCAGGACCACATCATCTGCAAAGAGCAGCGATGCAATCCTTAGCCCACCGAACTGCAACCCCTCCCCTCCATGACTACGCCTCGAGATCCTGTCCATGAATATCACAAACAGGATAGGTGACATGGCGCAGCCCTGGCGGAGGCCAACCCCCACTGGGAAAGAGTCCGACTTACTGCCGAGAACCCGGACACAGCTCTCGCTTTGGGAGTACAGAGATTGGATGGCCCTGAGAAGTGACCCCCTCACCCCATACTCCCGCAGCACCTCCCACAATAGATCCCGGGGAACCCGGTCATAAGCCTTCTCCAAATCCACAAAACACATGTAGACTGGATAGGCATACTCCCAGGCCCCCTCCAGGATCCTTGCGAGAGTAAAAAGCTGGTCCATTGTTCCACGACCAGGACGGAATCCGCATTGTTCCTCTTCAATCTGAAGTTCGACTATCGGCCGGACCCTCCTTTCCAGCACCTTGGAGTAAACTTTCCCAGGGAGGCTGAGTAATGTGATGCCTCTGTAGTTGGCACACACCCTCTGGTCCCCCTTTTTGAACAGGGGAACCACCACCCCAGTCTGCCACTCCTTTGGCACTGTCCCCGACTTCCACGCAATGTTAAGAAGACGTGTCATCCATGACAGCCCCTCAACACCCAAAGCCTTCAGCATTTCTGGGCGGATCTCATCAATCCCCGGAGCTTTGCCACTGCGGAGATGTTTAACTACATCAGTGACTTCCTCCAGGGAAATTGATGTTGATCCCCCATCATCCTCCAGCTCTGCCTCTACCATAGAGGGTGGGTTAGTCGGGTTCAGGAGTTCACCAAAGTGCTCCTTCCACCGCCCGATTACCTCCTCAGTTGAGGTCAGCAGCGTCCCATCCTTACTGTACACAGCTTGGATGGTTCCCCGCTTTCCCCTCCTGAGGTGCCGGACGGTTCTCCAGAAGCGCTTTGGTGCCGACTTAAAGTCCTTCTCCATGGCTTCTCCGAACTCCTCCCACACCCGCTGCTTTGCCTCTGTCACGGCTGAGGCTGCCGTCCTCCGGGCCCGTCGGTACCTTGCAACTGCCTCCGGAGTCCCCTGGGATAACACATCCCGGAAGGCCTCCTTCTTCAGTCGGACGGCTTCCCTGACCACCGGTGTCCACCAGGATGTTCGAGGGTTACCGCCCCTTGAGGCACCTAAGACCTTTAGACCGCAGCTCCCCGCCGCAGCTTCAGCAATGGAGGCTTTGAACATTGACCACTCTGGTTCAATGCCCCCAACCTCCACAGGGATGCCAGAAAAGCTCTGCCGGAGGTGAGAGTTGAAGGTTTCCCGAACAAGGGCCTCCTCCAGACGTTCCCAGTTTACCCGCACTACCCGTTTGGGCTTGCCAGGTCTGTCCAGAGGCTTCCTCGGCCAGCCGACCCAACTCACCACCAGATGGTGATCAGTTGACAGCTCCGCCCCTCTCTTCACCCGAGTGTCCAGTACATGTGGCCTCAGATCAGATGATACGATAACAAAATCGATCATCGACCTTCGGCCTAGGGTGCTCTGGTACCATGTACACTTATGGGCATCCTTATGCATGAACATGGTGTTCGTTATGGTTAATCCATGACTAGCACAGAAGTCCAATAACAAGCCACCACTCAGGTTTAGATCAGGGAGACCGTTCCTCCCAATCACGCCCCTCCAAGTATCCCCATTGTTACCCACGTGTGCGTTGAAGTCCCCCAGCAGGACTACGGAGTCCCCTACAGGAGCCCCATGCAGGACTCCATTCAGGGTTTCCAAGAAGGCCGAATACTCCGAACTGCTGTTCGGTGCATATGCACAGACAACAGTCAGAGTTTCCCCCCCCGCCACCCTTAGTCGCAGGGAGGCGACCCTCTTATCCACCGGGGTGAACTCCAACGTAGCAGCACTCAGCCGGGGGCTTGTGAGTATCCCCACACCCGCCTGGCGCCTCACACCCTGAGCAACTCCGGAAAAGAATAGAGTCCAACCCCTATCCAGGAGTAAGGTTCCAGAGCCGAGGCTGTGCGTAGAGGTAAGCCCCACCAGATCTAACCGGTAGCGCTCCACCTCCCGCACAAGTTCCGGCTCCTTCCCTCCCAGAGAGGTGACATTCCACGTCCCCAAAGCCAGCCTCTGCCGCCCGGGTCTGGTCCGTCGAGACCCTCTACTTTCACTGCCACCTGTCTTGTACCTGACTTTGGTGAAATGTAACAAGATAAACTCTTCAGGGTTAATCAGAAAACAGTTGTAGCTTCACAACCAGGTAGGATATTTGGTTTCATGAACATATTTATATGAGCGATTTTGTCTACTAAACCGAAAGTACATAGTACAGTAAGCAAGGGAAAATACAGAATGTACAAGTTTTACAATTATATTTTTGTTTCTATATCTGAACATGGTAAGTGGCTATGGTAAGTGATTTGGACAATTAATAGCACCTTGCTATTGTATTGCCCTGCAGTGCAACTGGAGAAGCTGAGGTTTTTAAAAAATGTATTATTATTATTATTTTCTTATTTATTATTATTATTATTATTAGCAGAGAGAGTTACAGACAGAGATAAGATCACAAGGCCTCATTCATGAAATGTGAGAATAATTTGTATGTAAATCATTCGAATGAGCAATTTTGTCCATATTTTGGCATTTTCATCTCTGAAATCTGCTCATATGTACACACCTGCTTTACACGTGCTCGGGACCACGCATACCTCATACATAAATTCAAAATGCCACTAAATGTAGCTTCTGAATATCAATTTGAACATTCATTTATTTTTATTTTCCGTTAATTCACATGACAAAAGGTTGCCTCTGAAATGCACACTTGCAGATGTTTGGACACGCGGCTAGCTAGAAAGCTAACTGTTAGCTTAGTCAGCAAGGGATTGGTTTGTGGAACCCTGCGTTCTCACATCCAGCAACTTTGGTCGCCCAGTCGCCGGAAGTCCATTCATTCTCTGTGATGCTGAGCGATGGTCAGCGACCTGAGCAACTAGGCAACTGAGCGACCAAAATCGGCCAATAAATGTTGCCCGCAATTTAACTTTTGAGCGACCATCGGCCGTAACAGCCAATCGGAGTTCCACGCTTCATATTTCCCCAACCGACACAAAACCATTTCATGAATAATTGTTCTGCCCGATTTCACTCAAATTGCAGCAATGGAGGAGCAGCTATGGTCCAAGCCTACCACGTTCTGTTCAATGTATAACATAACCTTAAAGGATATATGTAGCTGTTCTACCAATATCACATTGAGCCCAAACTACATGTTGAGTTTTATACATAAATCTATCTATGTATCTAGATAGATAGATAAAGATCGCTAGCTCACGACGAAGATAGATATAGGCTAGCCTATAACTAGCTAGCGAGAACACATAATTATCAGTGTCATGACATAACAGTAGTGTATAGCATTCGGTAAACGTCAAAATATGATTGATGGTGTCAAAAGGTCAATTTATGAATATTAATGAGTTTATGAAAAATTATAATTATGAATAAAAATTTATATATATATATTTTTTATGATTATGATTATGCATCATCATTCGGGGCGGGGGTTTGTGGGTTTTTCGTTTCAAGGGTTTGGCGATGTCATTTTATTGGGATTTGTTGTAAACGTTGGTGAATGGTTTTGTGACGAATGTAAATTGTTTTTATGGAGGACCATGGTGCTTAGGGAAACATGTTGGCAATTTTATTGTGTTGTACTTTTTTTATTTGAAAAACATCGTGGAAAAGTAATGGTGTATAAATGTATATGTTGTTAGTTGTAGCAGTAGTAGCAGCGGCAATTAAGTTTTATTTTTAAAAAGCCGTTTGTGTTAGCGGCAACAGCCGCGTGTTAAAAAGAATAGAATAATTCAAGCAGTTTGTTAAAACGTGAAAAATCGCCGTGGACTATATTGAAAAAAACATTATACAGAAACATTGTAAGACTTGTTAGAAGCCAAGAAGGAAGAAAAAAGAAACATAGCATTGAAAGGCGAACTCAATACATAGCCGCGGGCTGTTAAAACGTGAAAAACACCGCGTCGAAAGGCGAACTCAATACATAGCCAGTGAACATAGACAGTAGACAAAAACACTTTGAAGAAATTTCGGAGTCCGTGAATTCACAATACTGTGCAAAATAGACAAAGATAGGTCCAAAAGGCAAGATAGATAGTTTAAAAGCCTAGAATGGTTCGCAAGAAAGACTATGAAGAAAGAATTTAAATAAAAGAATATGTTACGTTTTAAAGAATTAAAACGAAAAACGAAAAAAAAAACACTTGGAAGGATTCAAGTCGTAGCGGAGTATATAATACCAGCATGTTGACAGCTCGCGGCTATCGGGCATGACTAAAATTGTCCAGAGAGAACTTTGTATGTTTCAAGCAGGAATACGAAACCCAAACGTCTTGTTACGTGGAATTTGACGCACGTTTACGCAGACCAACGCTGGAATTTGACGTAGTAGTTTTGGCGCGAAAACGGTTTATGACAAAATAATTGATGGGTTTCTGTGGGGAGGGGGGGGGGGGGGATACACCATATGGTGTTTGGTAAAAACCCATAATTGTGGGCGTATTTGTAAAAGCGTGGCACAACCAATCAAAGCTGAAGGCGTCGATCAAAAGCATTTAAAGTTATAAAACAAGCCCTTACAGAATACGAAATTAGCGCAAATCATTACATTTTTATTTTTAAAAAGCCCCAGAAACACCTCTAGAAACGTGTACAGAGGAGTCAAACAGCAGACCTGAAAGTTCGGCGAGGGAAGCCACGACCCCAGAAACGTCTGCATACCACTGTGAGTTGTACACGTTTTGAAAGCGTGTGCGGGTGTGCACACGCGCGTATGCGTGCTCGTGTGTGTGTGTGTGTGTGTGTGTGTGTGTGTGTGTGCGCGTGTGTGTGTGTGTGTGTGTTTGTGTGCGTGGGTTTGCACGCTTGTGAGTGTGAACGCATGTGTAATGTTTTTTAAATAACAATGTTTGTTTGTTTGCTTTAAATTAAATATGATTATTTAAGTATTTTTAATTTAGAATTTTTAAAGTATAATTAATTATTTCTTTTTTTAAATTATTTTTTTAATTTTAAATTTTAAATTTTATTTTATATTTTTCTTTAAATTTTAGTGTGTGTGTATGTCTGCTTTAAATTAACTGATTATTAAAGTATTTTTAATTTAGTATTTTTAAAGTATAATTAATTATTTCTTTTTTTTTTAAATTCTTTTTTTAAAATTCTTTTTTTAAATTATTATTTTATTTATTTTATTATTTATTTTTTTTCTCTTTAAATTTTAGTGTGTGTGTGTGTGTGTGTGTGTGTGTGTGTCTGCTTTAAATTAACTGATTATTAAAGTATTTTTAATTTAGAATTTTTTAAATTATATTTAATTATTTTAATTTCTTAAAACTTTGTGTGTGTGTGTGCGTGCGTGTGTGTGTTTTAAATTAAATATTAAGTATTTTTAATTTTTCTTACAGACGGCGAAGTAACGGATGAGGAGCTGGTGTTGATACCCGAACCAGAAACCCCAACAAACTTCGAAGAAAGGCGACAGAGCAATCGTGGTGGCGCCGAACAAGCTACAGCGCAAGAGCCGGACCAAACAAGTGTGACAGAAGCCGCACAAACCGTGGACCACGGGGGCCGTCCGGCGAGTGTAACCGAGCAACTCCGTTGTATTATTGATAGAATCGTTGCCAATGATAGAGAGCGAACAGAACTCTACAGTAATTTTCAGACAATTGTAAACCATCATTTAAAATAAAAATATGGCCCCGAAAAGACCACGTACTGATTCTTGTTCCGAGGGGTCGTGCGGCAAAAGACCTGCTGCGGATGATGCTGAAAACCAAAACACTAACCATTTAGAGTTAATGCATGAAAATGTTAACCCGCATCTCTTAGCACTGGTTGAGGATGTTAATCAAGGCTCTATTGACACGCATGAAACAAGTAATGAAACCGTAGAGCATGATGTTTTTGCCGGGTTGTTAAGCGCGCTGGCCGCTGTAAACCGTGAACGCGCACGTGCTGAAACGGATATTAACCCAAACAACTCTGAAAATAACACGCATGGCATTACTGTGTTAGAGATGCCCCAAATCCCTGTAGATGATAACATGCATGGACTTACAGAAGTCAACCAAAATGGTGGTGCGGTTGATGACACAGACATTCAGGTGATACGCAGGCCCAAATTCAACAGTACAGAAATTCGGCACCGTTTTAACTTTGCATCACTGTACGACTTTGACAACTACGCAGAGTTTTATGTGTATGTCTTAAACACTTTAGAACAGCTACTGGTTAAAGTTCGCGAGTTGTCGCGCCCCAATGATGTCGTACAACTAGAATTAAGGGGTGATTCGTTGTCTGAGGGCGTAACTGTACAACTAAACAGCGACAACATTGAATTGGACATTTTTTTGGACATGATTGAAAAGTTGATACAGAGCAATTTTGAGATTCTGGCTGATGAAACGCTGATGCTTGTGGCTCACATAATTCAGAACCCTAATGGTGGTGTGGGGGACCGGCGAAAATTATCGACATGTCTCAAGAGCGAAATCATTCGCAAAATACTAAAACACCTAATTGTTAGCTACAACCGCGGTAACAACCTATGCTTTGCAATGTGTTTGACACACCTTTTAAATCCGGCATTAAACACATGTGAAGCTGAAAGAGAGGCTGAGCAATTGCAACGTTCCGTAGGCTTGGGTGTTCAGCACAAGGTTTGTTTTTCAGACATTCAGATGTTTGAAAAGTTTTTAAACATCAAGATTGTTGTGTTGTCACACAGTGCAAATAACGGGGTCTTAATAAAGTTTCAAACATCCGAGGCTATACACGCAAAAACACTATTCCTATACCTCGATGGCATGCACTATTATGGCATCAAGTCATTGAAAGGTTTCTTAGGTAGTCAATATGTTTGCAACTTTTGTTACACACCGTACACAGCGAAACATAGCCACAAATGCAAACATAATTGCAACGTCTGTTTACATGCAGATTGTTTTAAGCATCGGTCGGCAACGATAAGGTGTGACGACTGTATGCGAATCTGTCGATCAAGCTTTTGCTATGCAGAACATAAAGTTTTGAAACGACAGAAGTCGAGCGACAAGATGCTCAGTATCTGTGACACACGCAAGTTCTGCGACAAATGTGCACGAACATATATTGTCGGTAATCCGCCTAAACCACACACATGTGGTCTAAAGACATGCACAGCCTGCAAGGCTTTATTGACCCCGGATGTTGAACATGTGTGTTACATACAGCCTGTGAAAACAGAGCACCCAAGCGTACGTTATGTGTTTTATGATTTTGAGTGTCGGCAGGACCATGGTGAACACATTGCAAATTTCATATGTTGCATTGATTTTAATGGTAAGCGTTGGGACGGCGGCTGGTGATGATTGTGTACACGCTTTTTTTAAGAGGTACCGAACACCAAAGTACAAGGGCTATACATTCATTGCACATAATTCGAAGGGTTATGACGGGTACCTGCTGATGCAGTATTTGGTTAAGCAGGGTGTGACACCAAACATCATAGCACAAGGCAGCAAACTCCTGTGTGTTACAGACGATGCTTTTGGGCAGAGGTATGTTGATTCACTCTGTTTCCTGACTATGAAGCTTAGTGACATGCCCAACGCGCTAGGTTTTGACAATGTGAAAAAGGGGCATTTTCCCCATTTCTGGAATAAAATTGAGAACCAGAATTACATCGGCCCGTACCCGCCACCCTTGTACTATGGGGTTGACACAATGATGGAGAAGGATAGGGTTGCATTTAATGCCTGGTATGATAATGTGTCTGGGGGTGTGTTTGACTTTCGTAAAGAAATGTCAGAGTACTGCCAGAATGATGTTGTTATTTTGCGGGAGGCTTGTTTACGTTTTAGGACCGAGGTGCTTGGGAGCACGGGTTTAGACCCGTTCCAATGCATTACAATAGCCTCTGTGTGTATGAAGCAATTCTGCACAAACTTTTTACCCAAAAACACCATTGCAGTCACAGCGCCCGATAATTATGTCCGACAGCAGAAAGCCTTTTCCACCGCATCAATCCAATGGTTAGAATATGTGAGCCACCGGGAAAAGTTTTTCATTCAACATGCCTTGAACCAGGGTGAGGTTAAGATGGGTAACTACCATCTAGACGGGTATTCAGAGTCGGACGGGGTACGTACGGCTTATGAATACGCTGGCTGCCTATGGCACGCTTGCCCAAAATGTTTCCAGCCAAACACGATTAGCCCTATCACAAAAACAGATTTTGGTTCAATCTACCACAAATTTCAGGAAAAAATTGACACTTTGCGCCGCGTATACAACCTGAATGTTGTCGTGATGTGGGAGCATGAATGGGTAAGACTTAAACGTGAGAACCCCGAGGTTCATCAGGACTATCCTGAGCGTATGGAGCCTCGGGATGCTCCGTTTGGTGGTCGAACTAATGCTTTGCAACTTTACTACAAAGTTCGAGAAGGTGAGCAAATGCACTATTTTGATTTCACCAGTCTATACCCGTTTGTGAACAAAACTAAAGTTTACCCAACAAATCACCCCATCATCATCTTCCGTGACTTTGAACCGGGTCAAAGCCCGGGTCAACACCCCCAGAAACCTTAAAATACCAGTGTTACCATACAGAGTCTCTGGTAAATTAATGTTTCCACTCTGCAGGACCTGCGCGGAATCCGAGCATCAAGGTTGCTGTCAGCATTCTGATGATATGCGTTCTCTAACAGGTGTATGGTGTACCATTGAATTGCTTAAAGCTATTGAAAAAGGTTACACCATTGACAAAATTTTTGAAATCTGGCACTTCCAAGATAGCTCCGAGTCTCTTTTCAGTGACTACATTAAGACGCACTTAAAGGGTAAACAAGAAGCATCAGGATACCCCTCTTGGGTTTCTGATGATTCTGACAAGGCGGCATATGTGCAGAGTTACTGGGAGAAGGAGGGCGTCCGATTGGACCCAAACAATATCACAGTAAACAAAGCCAAAAGACAAATTTCTAAACTGTTTTTAAATAGTCTTTGGGGCAAATTTGGCCAGAGAAGCAATCAGTCAAACACAACCTTGATCCGTGATCCCGAGCAGGTCCTGCAGAGTGGAAACATTAATTTACCAGAGACTCTGTATGGTAACACTGGTATTTTAAGGTTTCTGGGGGTGTTGACCCGGGCTTTGATCAGACCGAAATAGTTTTCGATCGGTTCAAAGTCACGGAAGATGATGATGGGGTGATTTGTTGGGTAAACTTTAGTTTTGTTCACAAACGGGTATAGACTGGTGAAATCAAAATAGTGCATTTGCTCACCTTCTCGAACTTTGTAGTAAAGTTGCAAAGCATTAGTTCGACCACCAAACGGAGCATCCCGAGGCTCCATACGCTCAGGATAGTCCTGATGAACCTCGGGGTTCTCACGTTTAAGTCTTACCCATTCATGCTCCCACATCACGACAACATTCAGGTTGTATACGCGGCGCAAAGTGTCAATTTTTTCCTGAAATTTGTGGTAGATTGAACCAAAATCTGTTTTTGTGATAGGGCTAATCGTGTTTGGCTGGAAACATTTTGGGCAAGCGTGCCATAGGCAGCCAGCGTATTCATAAGCCGTACGTACCCCGTCCGACTCTGAATACCCGTCTAGATGGTAGTTACCCATCTTAACCTCACCCTGGTTCAAGGCATGTTGAATGAAAAACTTTTCCCGGTGGCTCACATATTCTAACCATTGGATTGATGCGGTGGAAAAGGCTTTCTGCTGTCGGACATAATTATCGGGCGCTGTGACTGCAATGGTGTTTTTGGGTAAAAAGTTTGTGCAGAATTGCTTCATACACACAGAGGCTATTGTAATGCATTGGAACGGGTCTAAACCCGTGCTCCCAAGCACCTCGGTCCTAAAACGTAAACAAGCCTCCCGCAAAATAACAACATCATTCTGGCAGTACTCTGACATTTCTTTACGAAAGTCAAACACACCCCCAGACACATTATCATACCAGGCATTAAATGCAACCCTATCCTTCTCCATCATTGTGTCAACCCCATAGTACAAGGGTGGCGGGTACGGGCCGATGTAATTCTGGTTCTCAATTTTATTCCAGAAATGGGGAAAATGCCCCTTTTTCACATTGTCAAAACCTAGCGCGTTGGGCATGTCACTAAGCTTCATAGTCAGGAAACAGAGTGAATCAACATACCTCTGCCCAAAAGCATCGTCTGTAACACACAGGAGTTTGCTGCCTTGTGCTATGATGTTTGGTGTCACACCCTGCTTAACCAAATACTGCATCAGCAGGTACCCGTCATAACCCTTCGAATTATGTGCAATGAATGTATAGCCCTTGTACTTTGGTGTTCGGTACCTCTTAAAAAAAGCGTGTACACAATCATCACCAGCCGCCGTCCCAACGCTTACCATTAAAATCAATGCAACATATGAAATTTGCAATGTGTTCACCATGGTCCTGCCGACACTCAAAATCATAAAACACATAACGTACGCTTGGGTGCTCTGTTTTCACAGGCTGTATGTAACACACATGTTCAACATCCGGGGTCAATAAAGCCTTGCAGGCTGTGCATGTCTTTAGACCACATGTGTGTGGTTTAGGCGGATTACCGACAATATATGTTCGTGCACATTTGTCGCAGAACTTGCGTGTGTCACAGATACTGAGCATCTTGTCGCTCGACTTCTGTCGTTTCAAAACTTTATGTTCTGCATAGCAAAAGCTTGATCGACAGATTCGCATACAGTCGTCACACCTTATCGTTGCCGACCGATGCTTAAAACAATCTGCATGTAAACAGACGTTGCAATTATGTTTGCATTTGTGGCTATGTTTCGCTGTGTACGGTGTGTAACAAAAGTTGCAAACATATTGACTACCTAAGAAACCTTTCAATGACTTGATGCCATAATAGTGCATGCCATCGAGGTATAGGAATAGTGTTTTTGCGTGTATAGCCTCGGATGTTTGAAACTTTATTAAGACCCCGTTATTTGCACTGTGTGACAACACAACAATCTTGATGTTTAAAAACTTTTCAAACATCTGAATGTCTGAAAAACAAACCTTGTGCTGAACACCCAAGCCTACGGAACGTTGCAATTGCTCAGCCTCTCTTTCAGCTTCACATGTGTTTAATGCCGGATTTAAAAGGTGTGTCAAACACATTGCAAAGCATAGGTTGTTACCGCGGTTGTAGCTAACAATTAGGTGTTTTAGTATTTTGCGAATGATTTCGCTCTTGAGACATGTCGATAATTTTCGCCGGTCCCCCACACCACCATTAGGGTTCTGAATTATGTGAGCCACAAGCATCAGCGTTTCATCAGCCAGAATCTCAAAATTGCTCTGTATCAACTTTTCAATCATGTCCAAAAAAATGTCCAATTCAATGTTGTCGCTGTTTAGTTGTACAGTTACGCCCTCAGACAACGAATCACCCCTTAATTCTAGTTGTACGACATCATTGGGGCGCGACAACTCGCGAACTTTAACCAGTAGCTGTTCTAAAGTGTTTAAGACATACACATAAAACTCTGCGTAGTTGTCAAAGTCGTACAGTGATGCAAAGTTAAAACGGTGCCGAATTTCTGTACTGTTGAATTTGGGCCTGCGTATCACCTGAATGTCTGTGTCATCAACCGCACCACCATTTTGGTTGACTTCTGTAAGTCCATGCATGTTATCATCTACAGGGATTTGGGGCATCTCTAACACAGTAATGCCATGCGTGTTATTTTCAGAGTTGTTTGGGTTAATATCCGTTTCAGCACGTGCGCGTTCACGGTTTACAGCGGCCAGCGCGCTTAACAACCCGGCAAAAACATCATGCTCTACGGTTTCATTACTTGTTTCATGCGTGTCAATAGAGCCTTGATTAACATCCTCAACCAGTGCTAAGAGATGCGGGTTAACATTTTCATGCATTAACTCTAAATGGTTAGTGTTTTGGTTTTCAGCATCATCCGCAGCAGGTCTTTTGCCGCACGACCCCTCGGAACAAGAATCAGTACGTGGTCTTTTCGGGGCCATATTTTTATTTTAAATGATGGTTTACAATTGTCTGAAAATTACTGTAGAGTTCTGTTCGCTCTCTATCATTGGCAACGATTCTATCAATAATACAACGGAGTTGCTCGGTTACACTCGCCGGACGGCCCCCGTGGTCCACGGTTTGTGCGGCTTCTGTCACACTTGTTTGGTCCGGCTCTTGCGCTGTAGCTTGTTCGGCGCCACCACGATTGCTCTGTCGCCTTTCTTCGAAGTTTGTTGGGGTTTCTGGTTCGGGTATCAACACCAGCTCCTCATCCGTTACTTCGCCGTCTGTAAGAAAAATTAAAAATACTTAATATTTAATTTAAAACACACACACGCACGCACACACACACACAAAGTTTTAAGAAATTAAAATAATTAAATATAATTTAAAAAATTCTAAATTAAAAATACTTTAATAATCAGTTAATTTAAAGCAGACACACACACACACACACACTCAAATTTAAAGAAAAAAAAAAGAAATAATAAAATAAATAAAATAATAATTTAAAAAAAATGAAATAATTAATTATACTTTAAAAATACTAAATTAAAAATACTTTAATAATCAGTTAATTTAAAGCAGACATACACACACACTAAAATTTTAAGAAAAATATAAAATTAAATTAAAAATTAAAAATTTAAAAAATAATTTAAAAAAAGAAATAATTAATTATACTTTAAAAATTCTAAATTAAAAATACTTAAATAATCATATTTAATTTAAAGCAAACAAACATTGTTATTTAAAAAACATTACACATGCGTTCACACTCGCAAGCGTGCAAACCCACGCACACAAACACACACACACACACACACACACGCACACACACACACACGAGCACGCATACGCGCGTGTGCACACCTGCACACGCTTTCAAAACGTGTACAACTCACAGTGGTATGCAGACGTTTCTGGGGTCGTGGCTTCCCTCGCCACATTTCCTACTTTGAATATGCGTGTATCGTACGTCTTCCAACGATGCCAAAACCTGGGCCTCGGTGTTGAGTGTCTGTCTTGTAACCAACGTGTCTAAAACAATTAAACATTAAACAATCATATATAAATATAAATCATCTTTAAAAGGATCATTTAAACAACCGTAAAAAAAATAAATAAATATATATTTAAAAAACACATCATGCTCTGTTTAATGGCGATGTCTTTGTGAAATAAAAGCCTTAAAATAAACCCTAACGATGTTCAACATTCCAAAAACCGCTGTTTACAAAGGTATTTAAAAGTTTCAGACTCTGGATATATATATATATATATATATATATAAAATATACGCGAGTTGAGAATCTGTATATAAGCAGTTGTCGACCTTGCGTAGAGTACCCCGTACAACCATTTGTCGGCCTTGTGTAGAGACCACGTGTCTAACACACAAACATTCGCCAATAAATATATATATATATACACACACACACACACACACAACCTCTTTAAAAGTATATTTTAAACAAATGTATAATACAACTTACCAGCACTAAGTTCTATAGCGCTGCTTAATTCATTTTCAAGGGGTAACAACCGTATAAAATCTTCTAGGCCTACAAATTGTTCGGAGCCCAAAGCATTGGCGTCCACTGTTTCAGCATATATATCGTCGTAGTCTGTAATACATTTACATTAACAAAAGCCATGTTAAGAAATAGAACATTCAGCATGCTTAATTAACAACTTGTAAATCTCATACTTGTACGATAATGAAATATAGGAACACATAGCTACCTTGTGTTGAAAAGTAACCAGCCGACATGTCTTTCAGCTCTTCTGGATGCTTGTAGAGGCCTGTAACGTCTTCAGAGATTTGCGCTAATTTCGTATTCTGTAAGGGCTTGTTTTATAACTTTAAATGCTTTTGATCGACGCCTTCAGCTTTGATTGGTTGTGCCACGCTTTTACAAATACGCCCACAATTATGGGTTTTTACCAAACACCATATGGTGTATCCCCCCCCCCCCCCCCCCCCCCCCCCCCCCCCCCCCCCCATTTTGTCATAAACCGTTTTCGCGCCAAAACTACTACGTCAAATTCCAGCGTTGGTCTGCGTAAACGTGCGTCAAATTCCACGTAACAAGACGTTTGGGTTTCGTATTCCTGCTTGAAACATACAAAGTTCTCTCTGGACAATTTTAGTCATGCCCGATAGCCGCGAGCTGTCAACATGCTGGTATTATATACTCCGCTACGACTTGAATCCTTCCAAGTGTTTTTTTTTTCGTTTTTCGTTTTAATTCTTTAAAACGTAACATATTCTTTTATTTAAATTCTTTCTTCATAGTCTTTCTTGCGAACCATTCTAGGCTTTTAAACTATCTATCTTGCCTTTTGGACCTATCTTTGTCTATTTTGCACAGTATTGTGAATTCACGGACTCCGAAATTTCTTCAAAGTGTTTTTGTCTACTGTCTATGTTCACTGGCTATGTATTGAGTTCGCCTTTCGACGCGGTGTTTTTCACGTTTTAACAGCCCGCGGCTATGTATTGAGTTCGCCTTTCAATGCTATGTTTCTTTTTTCTTCCTTCTTGGCTTCTAACAAGTCTTACAATGTTTCTGTATAATGTTTTTTTCAATATAGTCCACGGCGATTTTTCACGTTTTAACAAACTGCTTGAATTATTCTATTCTTTTTAACACGCGGCTGTTGCCGCTAACACAAACGGCTTTTTAAAAATAAAACTTAATTGCCGCTGCTACTACTGCTACAACTAACAACATATACATTTATACACCATTACTTTTCCACGATGTTTTTCAAATAAAAAAAGTACAACACAATAAAATTGCCAACATGTTTCCCTAAGCACCATGGTCCTCCATAAAAACAATTTACATTCGTCACAAAACCATTCACCAACGTTTACAACAAATCCCAATAAAATGACATCGCCAAACCCTTGAAACGAAAAACCCACAAACCCCCGCCCCGAATGATGATGCATAATCATAATTATAAAAAAAATATATATATCAATTTTTATTCATAATTATAATTTTTCATAAACTCATTAATATTCATAAATTGACCTTTTGACACCATCAATCATATTTTGACGTTTACCGAATGCTATACACTACTCATAACTATAAAGAATAGGATGCATCGCAAATATGTCTTTGTTATACGTAGGCTACTGCCGTTGTTTCTTTTATCAAAAAATTGTAGCTGCACGAACTGATTTGGATGACACAACGGGAAGCTCTTGCCCCGCCCCCAGCCTAGTAGAATTGACCGACCCAGCGACCAGTTGCTCGCTGTGAGAACGCAGCGTTAAACAAAGACAAACAGATAAGAATATCACAATGAAAATGCTTGCAAATGATACATTGTTTGGACGTAACTCTTAGCTAACTTGGTTTCTGCTAAACAAAGGATGTGTCAGAATCAGTCTGAATCAACGCCTACTATTGAATATGCTAGCTGAGAAAGTTGTTAAGTAGGCGAACTTGGTGTACTTTAAATCCACAAATGATATACTTATTATGCTTAGGTTTTCCCTGATAATTCAATTTTTTTTCACATAGGCTACTATATGTCACTAAACAGTACGCTGTAAGCAGTAACGTTAGCCTATCTTATTTAGTACACAGGAGGACTCAGTAGATTCGGACACAGCTTGACTAACAGACAGATTGAGTGCAAAAACTCAAATTTACCAGAGTAACATTACAAACCAGGCAGGTTTCACAGCAAACGACAGTAGCTACTTTGCTCCATCTGGACCTCTGAATATCTTCAGATATGAATATCTTCAGACAGAGCTCTATGTAAAAAAGCGAACGCTGTAACTTAATCGAGTTCCGTAATTCTGAACATTCTTACATATTCTGGCACTTGTCCTCTCCACATATCTCAGCCGTAATCCATACTTTTAGCGAGCCATTGGCGATATTTCTATACAAACTAGTGAAACATGGACGCCACAGACTTCATACATATTCAACATATGCGCTCAGCACTGACGCCGCTGTCCGGGGGCGTATTGAAGAAGTCACTAGTTTGTATTGGAATTGTCGGTTATAGCTCGCTTGAATGATGATTACAGGTGAACCGTTCATAGCCTGCCTGAGCCGGCTGAGATTTGTGCAGAGGACAAGTGCCAAAATACAGTAGATAAGAATAACAACAGAATTACTGTCCATTCGGCTGCAAAACGGCTCGTAATTTACAGTGTTACCTTTTTTATGGGGTTTTTAATCTGAAGATATTCATATCGAGGTATGGAGTTTATTTAGTTCCATAAATAGCGTGCACATGGAATTGTGAAGCGAGTGCACAGAACAGTATCCGCGCGTGTGGAGCTGTGAAGCGAGCGAGCAGAGAACCATCCGTGCGAGCACAAAGCTCATCTGCGAGCAGAGAATCATCCTCCAGCGAACTTTCTCTGTCCATTCGGCTGCAAAACGGCTCGTAAGTTAGTGTTACCTTTTTTTATGGGGTTTTTATCTGAAGATATTCATATCGAAAGCCAGAGGTATGGAGTTTATTTAGTTCCATAAATAGCGTGCGCATGGAATTGTGAAGCGAGCGCACAGAACAGTATCCGCGCGCGTGGAATTGTGAAGCGAGCGCACAGAACAGTATCCGCGCATGTGGAGCTGTGACGCCCGTTCCCCACCAGACGCGCAAGCGCACAGACGCTTATTGCGCGTGCAGATTTGAGCAGAAGGGTACCCACCAGACGCGCAAGAGCACAGACGCTTTTTGCTTTTTCGAAGCGCATTCCGTGAACGACAGAGACGCGATGTACAAACAAACAATCTACATTCTGGATTTGTGAGCTTCGCTAAATAATGGTTAAGTAAATACTGCTATTACATATGTCTTACTGCTTAAAAGCTAAATTTAGCAATGTAAAGCTAAATGTAGCAAACAAGACAATGCCTCCTTTATAAAGTTCACTTTTATTTATTTGGGACAGTAATCAACATGTTGCATTTTTGCAAGGCATAGCAACAGTTAGACTATAACAAGCACATTCAAGATACAGTATGTCAAGAGTAGGTAGCTATAGGCTAGGTGATTTCACATGGATCGGGAAATTGGCAGATACCATCTCGGCTCGGCTCCATCCCCAACACCAGTGTTAAAATAGTAACGACGAGGCCTAATGAACGCTATTCGTCATTTTATGAAATATGTAGAACAAAACTTGAATATTACGAATACCTAGGTCTATAGCCTAGCCCTAGTCCTTGCTTTCATAATGGATCAGATATCCATCTATTCATCAAAGATGAACATAGCCTACATCAAAGAATATATCACTATTCTCAGATGTAGGCTATCGTGATTCCATCTGGAAATCCAAAAATTACAAACATTAGGCTACATCTGTCTGAGAAATTAGCGCAGTTTAGAAGATATAATCAACATTTCCATGACAACTATACTGACGCATGTTAATCCATAGCTTAGCCTATATAAAGTGTGAACGACATAATAGAAAGTTTTGTTGCCAAGCAGTAGCCTAGCCTAACATTCAGTTTCAGGTTTTTAGTAACGTTAGCCATGATGGAAACTTCTGGAAAACTTTAAGATGGCTTCTGTAATATATCAAATTGCATATTATTAGAGTAGGCCTACACCGAGTCAACAAATATAAATCTTCCATGATCAGCATGTTCTTCGTCGCAGTATACCTCTGTAGGCAACAATGCAGAAACAGAAAGTAAGAATGGTTCCGGTTAAATGAGAATCTGCGATTCCCGTATCAAATGGCTAATCACACAAGTCAAGGCCGGTATTTACAGTGACCAAACAAAAGAAGGGTAGACATCAGCCACTGTATCTCATCCCCGACCCCAAACTCTCAAAATAAAACTTGGCGAGCGAGAGGAAACTCATTTCGAGCAAGAGCAAACCAATTTAGAGCGAGAGCAAACCAAACTGTCTGTTTTTCTCCACCAGAATAACCTGCTTGACCCCCATCAGTCCGGCTTCAGAACCGGACATTCCACTGAAACTGCTCTCCTGGCCGTGACCGAGGCGCTCTCCAATGCTAGAGCCTCATCCCTCTCCTCTGTCCTGATTCTACTTGACCTGTCTGCAGCATTCGACACGGTCAACCACAAACTCCTGATCTCTACACTCTCTGAGATGGGCATTTCTGGGACTGCCCTCTCCTGGTTTGTATCGTACCTCACTGATAGATCCTACCAAGTCTCTTGGAAGGGTTCTGTTTCTGCACCCCATCCCCTGTCTACAGGAGTCCCGCAGGGATCTGTACTTGGTCCTCTGCTGTTCTCCATTTATACAAAGTCTCTTGGTTCAGTAATCAATTCACATGGCTTCTCATACCATAGTTATGCTGACGATACTCAACTCTTCCTTTCTTTCCCTCCCTCTACCCAACAGGTGAAAGAGAGGATATCTGCTTGTCTGGCCAACATCTCTGAGTGGATGACTACCCATCACCTGAAGCTCAACCTCGACAAGACAGAGCTCCTCTTCATGCCATACAAAACCTCCCCACTACTTGACCTCTCCATCACCGTTGACGGGACCGTGGTGGCTGCCTCCCGCTCTGCAAAGAACCTGGGGGTGGTCCTAGACGACCAGCTGGACTTCAAAGACCACATCAGGGCGACGGCACGGTCCTGCAGGTTCCTCCTGTACAACATCAGGAGGATTCGACCGTACCTGACCACCTACTCCACCCAGCTTCTGGTCCAGACTATGGTCACCTCACGCCTGGACTACTGCAACTCCCTGCTCGCAAGCTTACCAGCCTGCGCCATACTCCCTCTTCAACTGATCCAGAACGCAGCTGCCCGGCTTGTGTTTAACCTCCCGAAATTTTCACACGTCACCCCCCTGTTGAGGTCACTCCACTGGCTGCCAGTTGCAGCTAGGATCAGGTTCAAAGTTCTGACCCTGGCCCACACTGCAGCTAATAGGACAGGCCCCGTCTACCTGCAGGACCTGATCCAGACCTATGTTCCTGCTCGACCACTTCGCTCATCTACAGCAGGGCGCCTCGCACTTCCCCCCCTCCGTGTCAATGGCACTCGCTCCTCCCGACTGCGGAGCTTTTCCACCCTAGCTCCCCAGTGGTGGAACGAACTTCCCATTCCCCTACGCTCAATACCAACCCTGCCTGCTTTCCGTCGTGGCCTGAAAACACACCTTTTCAGGCTCCACCTGGACTAATACTTATCTAGGACCTCATGGTATGTCTTCTTGTCTAACTGTGTACTCAAGTTTATACTATTTAGAACAGAATTTTAGTAGAGCTGATTTACCCAGTTCACTGTGAACTGCACTGTGTTCGTTACTAGGGATAGCTGATACTGTATGGGAAGAATGTGCTTTCTTATCTGTTCTGTAGTTACTTCGATGACCTTTCTATATGCACTTACTGTACGTCGCTTTGGATAAAAGCGTCTGCTAAATGACTGTAATGTAATGTAAATTCGTTCTCTGCTCACTCGCTTCACAGCTCCACGCTCGCAGATGGTTCTCTGCTCGCTCGCTTCAAAATTCCACACACGCGCTATGAGGTCCAGACGGAGCAAGTAGCTACTGTGAATCGTGTACGTTCCCGACTCATTTTACTTGGAATCTTTGACGTTTGAGTCATTTCGGAATCATTAGCCTAACGTTAATACATGTTAATATAGTTCCTAAAATAAGCATGTCTCTGTTGTCTGCTGATGATGATGGCGAGTTTTATTTATTTTTTACTATCATTCAGAATTGTAGGATAAAGGATTTCATTAATTATCCGTTGTCTATGCTTCTACCGACAGCTACATTATTCAGAGAAGTAGGCTCTTTATGGGCGAGGCATACCGGACCTCAGAGCCAATCGAAACTAGGAAGATTTTACCAGCACGCGTCACATATGATATGCGATTTAGAACACATGTTTGACCGACACCAATGACCGAATTTTGCTTTAAAGGTCTGTAGCCAACGTTGCAATGGCTGATCTTTCCTGTCCAATGTTATCGGTGCTGTAGACATCAAGGCTCCATCAGTTGATGCGTTTGCATATATGAATAGAATGGGTTATCACCGAGTTGCTCAACTTTTCTACAAACCTGAGAAGGTGTGCAAAATAATATTGGCTGCTGCGCCCTGCACAACATGGCCGTGAAAAACGCCCTTCCTATACCAGACGTCCCCAATCCACCTGAATGAGGGATGCTGTCGGATGAACTACCAATCAAACTCGACAATGTGACCGTAATTAGAACGCGCCAGCAATTCTGAGATTCTAAAATAAGGCATGTGATTACCCAATTTCAAAACACAACTCACACGAACAGAACACCAACAAAATTACAAAATTAATAAGGTTTTATTTATTTCCAGGCGTCGAGGAAGACCATATACTTGGCAGACGGAGGCAATGCACTCATCTGATGCACACTTGAATAATCTTGGCCGCCACCTGTAGCTGAGGTGCTTTTGTGCGCAGCTATGCGTTTCTTCGACCTCCAATTTAATGACAATCCATTTTTGTTTTTTTTACTACTTTAACAGTTTGTGTGATGGGTGATCTTGCATTGATGGTACAGTATATGCTAGGCCTTTACTTTACCTGTTTATATGACACCAGTACTGACAATACTACATTTTCTTTTCCCCCTTGACTGACCATCTGCTAATACAACTTTGATTTGAGTGTCGGAATAAATCTGTCTTTTGCTTTTTTGGGCGACTTTGACTTCGTATGCACCTTTAAATGGAATTCACAACTTCCATATATGGCAATTCATGGGCATGGATTTATGCTAATCGCAAAATAAGGTCTGTCATTTACGGTGAATCGGAACGTATAACATTTTGTACACTTATTGTACATAAATGTACGTGCATATTTAGGAACGTTTCATGATTGAGGCCCAGAGTACATAAAATTGCATGATGGCGAATATGATTCTCACCCATACAGGAGATGTATGGGTTCATACTTGGCTCCCTTGTGGACTGCACCACAGAGTGTAGTATAAAAATATGTGTTGTGCAACTCCCTCCTCAAAAATCTTCTATCCAAAAACAGCTGAATCACTAGTATTCTATAGACATGTTAGACGAATAAGAATTCTTCTTCCACAAGATTCGTAATGGTTTTTTATCAAACTGTAAATGTATAACATTTATTTTTAAAATATACACCATATAGGTAATATTATACAGGTGCAGCTCAGAAAATTAGAATATTGTGAAAAAGTTAAATATTTTTTGTCACTCATTTCAGAAAGTGAAACTCATATATTATATAGATTCATTACACATAGAGTGAAATATTTCAAGCCTTTATTTCTTGTAATTTTGATGATTATGGCTTACAGCTAATGAAAACCCAAATTCAGTGTCTCAGAAAATTAGAATATTTTGCTTTAACATATTTTATATGTTAAATAAGTATCATATTTAATATTTGGTCGCATATCCTTTGCATGCTGTTACTTCCTGAAGTCTGTGACCAATCAACATCAAAAGACTCTCGATATCTTATTTTCAGGTACTGTTACAAGCGATATTATAACCTCTCTGCATTTGAACTGATCTCTATGAGAATTGGGGGGTAAGACTAGATTCACTAAATCTACGCTGGTACAGTATGGAACACATGACTGGCGAAATGGCTGTACGTCATCAAGGGTCTAAGGTATCAAACGAGCCCCAAACCATCACTCTGCGGCCAGATATGGAGTAGATGTGGATGGATCCCTTTAAGGGTTGTTTCTCCAGACTTTTTTCCCCATAGAGTTCTATAGGAAAATGAGTCAGGAGAAATAACCCTTGCAGTGATCCATCCACATCTACTCCATATCTGGCAACAGAGTGATGGTTTGGGGCTCGTTCGATAGCTCAGACCCTTGATGACTTACAGCCATTTAGCCAGCCATGTGTTCCATACTGTACCAGTGTAATTTACAGCTGAATCTAGTCTCACCCCCAAATTCCCATAGAGATCAGTTCAAATGCAGAGAGGTTATAGTATCGCTTGTAACAGTACCTGAAAATAAGATATCGAGAGTCTTTTGATGTTGATTGGTCACAGACTTCAGGAAGTAACAGCATGCAAAGGATATGCGACCAAATATTAAATATGATACTTTAAAAATATGTTAAAGCAAAATATTCTAATTTTCTGAGACACTGAATTTTGGGTTTCATTAGCTGTAAGCCATAATCATCAAAATTACAAGAAATAAAGGCTTGAAATATTTCACTCTATGTGTAATGAATCTATATAATATATGAGTTTCACTTTCTGAAATGAGTGACAAAAAATATTTAACTTTTTCACGATATTCTAATTTTTTGAGCTGCACCTGTATATATATGTAATATGTAAGAGCACTATCCACATGCTCATTGTGAGCCACAAATAAAAAGAGCACTGGTGAGCTCAGTAATCAGTAAGTTTCAAATTCCATTTAAAGGTGCATACGAAGTCAGTCACCAAGAAAAAGCAAAAGAAATAATTATTCCGACACTCAAATTTGGCAGTTCGAATCTGGCCACGTGAACTTTGCACATGCCTATCCCTCTCTCTCGCTCCCATTCTTCCTGTCTGTGTACACTGTGCTGTCCAATAAAGCTGAAAAGCCCTAAAAATACATCATGTTGTTTGATTTAATCATGTGCAATAATGACATCAAGCAATGTTTCTATGGCCTGAGGGATTAAGAGACTAAGGTGTGGTAAAAAAGATGCTCTGTGGAATGCAGAGATAGAAATCTCTGAGCATCTGGAAAATTTCCTGGCATAGACCTTGTCGGAGAAGTGAGGATTTAAAAAAATGTGACAATTTCATTTTCATCCCAAACTTTCCTGCCAATGTCGAACAGTGTATTTTCCTGTTGGTATTGACTCTATTGTTTTGAGTTGTTTGGGGGATTGGATGATTGAACTATCAGTGACAAGGAACAAACAAGACATATTAGTAATTTTATGCTTTATTATTCATTGAACAAACAGTCAGGAGCCTCAGTAGCAGGTGGAAGAACAATACGCAGCCACAACAGCCTGGCACCTCCTCCTCCTGGGTTAACATCTAGTCTCACAAACAGTGCCATTCAAAACACATCCAATCCCCCAAACAACTCAAAACAATAGAGTCAATAACAACAGGAGAATACAGTTTGACATTGGCAGGAAAATTTGGCACGCTGGGCATTGTTTTTTTACACGGTTTAACTTTCTTTTAACATATCGCCCTGGTAAATGTTAAACAGGATACCTTTCATGCATCTTTGAGCGGTCTGACAGTCCCACTATTCCGGAGCACATTGTGCCGGTTTCCCAGATAGTTGCTCTTGTGTTCTAATGGGACATTGAAGTGGCGGTTCAACAGGCGTTGCTATGTAACCCAAGCCCAGATGGGGGTCCCGTCAATTGCCTTTTTGTACCTCCTGAAGTGAGGTCTCTGGTACTCCAGTGGGGTCATTCGTCACAGTTCACGGCACATCCTAGCACCCACCGTACCAAGGAATTTCTCTCCAGACGATTATGGTGGCCTGGTATGGAGAAGGACATGCGCGAGTTTGTCTCGACTTCCACCCTCAGGCTTGTTACACCCGTTACCAGTGCCCAGTCGACCTTGGAGCCATATCGCATTAGACTTTTTAACCAGATTGCCCGATTCACAAGGTAATACAGTTATTTTAGTCATTGTGGATAGGTTTTCCAAGGCGGCCCATTTTCTTGCTCTGGCTAAATTACCATCGGCACCGGAGACCGCTCAGTTGGTGATCAGTCACGTGTTTTGCATATACGGATTACCGCAGGATGTGGTATCTGACCGTGGTCCCCAATTTATCGCCAGGTTCTGGCATTCTTTTTGCGCCCAGTTGGGCGCGTCGGTTAGTCTATCGTCCAGATTCCATCCTCAAACTAAAGGACAGACGAAGCAAACTAACCAGACTATTGAAAACACCCTTCGCTGCTTAGCAGCTACTAATCCTACTTTGTGGAGTCGTTATCTCCCCTGGGCTGAGTATGCCCATAATACTCTGCGCAATGCCTCCACTGGCCTTTCTGCCTCCACTCTTCCCTGAACTTGAGAAGAATTTGGAGGTTCCCTCTGCTGGCTCTTTTGTTCGGAGGTGTCGTTCGGTGTGGAACACTCCCCCATCCACTCTCACAAAAGTAAAAAGACGTGAATTTTAACTTCATCAATTTGCGGCAACAAACTAATGCAAGTTATTCGGTTTCATCTGATTTTACTCAAAAAATGTCTTGGCTTTCACAATCTGTGTGTGTTAATGTCATATTAAGTTTTTAAAAATAGTTTTGAAGCTTTTAAACGTAGCATGACAAGCTATCGCCGTAGCTTTACGTTGTTTTGTGTAGCCAGATTTTACTTAAAAAATAACGTTAACCCTCCTGTGCTATGGCAGTACCATGCACAGCGCACTTGATTCGACCATACTCTAGCCTTACTTTATCGAACATACCCTTCCCTGGCATTAAACTGCGCTGTAAGGTTTCTGAAGTGACAAGTCAACTAGCTGAATCAATCCTTCCCAGCATGCTATCGATAGCGTGGCCGACTGCAGTGGAGACGCACCATCGTTGTGCTTTTATCATACTTTTTTAGAAATTACGCAAATTCAGGGATATGGCCTGGTAGGTAGTGTGTACCATAACAATGTTTGGAGGTTAAAAGCTGGTGTGACATCTCACATTGCTTATATTAAGGACTTTGGCTTTACCAGGAAGTGTATTGGCATTTACAGTCTCAAGGTAACTATGGTAACTATCTGACTGACAGTTCTAACTGGCATGTGTCACATTCAACCACCATGTTACCCCTTTAAAATCAATCCTGGATTTAATGGGGAGCCAGTGAAGGTTGTACAGAACGGGGGTTATGTGTTCTTTGCTGGATGCGCGGGTGAGGACTCTGGCAGCAGCATTTTGTATCAGTTGTAATTGTGAGAGGAGGTTGGAAGGAACACCAATGAGAAGTGAGTTGCAGTCGTCAAGGCGTGAAGTGATGAAGGTATGAACAAATTTTTCAGCATCAGAGAGGGACAGAAACGAATACGGGAGATATTACAAAGATTGAAAAATTACACTTTTTTGATATGATTAATATGGGCCTGGTAAGTGAGAGATGACTCAATGATGACACCTAGATTTCTCACAGTGGGAGAGGTGTGCATAGTGTCATCACCAAGGTTTATGGAGATTGTGTCAGCATTCTTAAGAATCGATTTAGTCCCAATTACCATCAGCTCAGTTTTTTACAAACTGCTGCATCCACATTTTTATGGCTTCCAGGCAGGCAGTGAATTGAGACCCCCGCACAGCTACTGCTTTTGGTCCTGATGTAGATTTGGGTGTCATCTGCATAAAAATTATAAGTCCAAAATTACAGATAAGACCAAAGAGGAGCATGTTTATGCAAAATTAGAGAGGACCAAGAACAGAGGCCTGTGGAACACCCCGTGTAACAGGTGCAGGGCTGGACTTGGAGGCCTGAGCTAACAAATTCAAGTCTGTCGGTGAGGTACAACTTAAATCCCTGGAGAGCAGTGCCAGAGATGCCAAGTATTGATACATACAGTATGTTACAAAGGCAACCAAAACTGTTGGCTGCCATGGTGGTACAGCGGTAAGAGCGCCGACTTTCAGTTGGTGCAGTTTTACTCCAAGGATCGGTGGTTCGCGCCACGGTCCTGCCAGATCCGAGCATGGCCGGTGTCCTGTGGGAGCGGCAATTGCCGGCTGCTTCCGGGTTGGGGGAGAGGCTCGGAGAGTTGCTGTGCACAAAAAGGCCCTGGGCGAGTTGGAATCACGGTCAGGAGCACAAGGAGTCGCGCCCTGTAGAGGAGGTGGCGCCCTCCTTCCTACTACCGGCTGACAGGGTTGTATAGCGGTGGTTCTCTAGCGGTTGCTACATGGGGGAATTGAATTAGATTAGGGGTTCAATTGGCTACAACTTGGGAGGAAAATGGGAAAAAAATCTGAAATAAAATAAATAAATAACAAAGGCAACGAGAACTACAAAAGAAATGTGAAGAATTAGAGGGCCGAAGTCGCAGAGAAAATCCATGGGATTAAAGAGGGGAGGGAAGGTGAAAATGTTGTTATTTTTATTGAGAATCTGATAAAGAAGAAGCTGGATATTATGGAAGATCTACAAATTGTCTGAGCACAATGCTCTATGGCTCCAAAAGGGAAGAGGGGTACAAGGCTGAGGTCTTTCATAATTCGGTTTTTAAACTACAACATACGCCAAAGGGTCCTCAGTGCAGCATGGGCGAAGAGACAAATCTACTCAGACAGAAGTATTTACTTCAATCAAGATTATCCGTCTAGCATTCAAAAAGAGAGGATCGAATACAAACCCATAAGAAAAGAAAACTGCATGAACTTCAGATCAAGTCGCATATAGTGAATCCTGCGAAACTGAAAATTTTCGGAAAAATCTATATAATTGTCTCTGAGAACCCCCAAGCAGCGGTGAGAGGACTACGAGAACACAGCATTGACATTAAATTACCATATGAACTGAACCTGGACAAGCTATTGGGTGCAGAGGGATGGAAGACAGCTGAAGGTTGGGGAAAACGGGACGCTAGTACGGTGGGAGAGCTAAAGGTCTTGCTTGATGCAATCACTCAATACAGTGAAGAGGAGGAACATTGATAATAATCATGACTGGGCTAAGGTACGCCTTATTTTTATGTATAGCTACCTATTTTATTTTATTTTTTCCTGTAGACTATAGAAAAGATTGAATGTGTCTTAGAAAAAAAGATGTCGCATGTTATTTTAACGGCGCATATAAGTGCGTCTACATAGGCGTGCACAATGCGCGTACACCCTCCTGTCTGTTACACACAGGGGCGCGCACAAGCATGACTAAAATATCAAGATTACAATGTGAAATATTATTATTGTGTAGGTTGTCAAAAAATGCATGGTAATAAAAGGGTCCATATGTCAAAGACCACATACCTGTCCCTCAGCGAAGGGGAATGCCTCATTAAATTGCTTTCAGCCCAGCTAATTTTTAATCATGTATTGTCTATGGTTTTAAGAATTTCACCATGAAATAGCCATCTGAATAAAGGCCTTTAAAAAATGTTTTGCCAGAAGAGTGCCTTGGACCTTAGTTCTTTGTTGAAAATATAGACCTGATCAGACCTTTGACAAAGGTGATATTCAAAAAGCAGCAAGAAAAATAAGGTAGGGAAATGTCCTGGTAGTGACATACTTACAGGCAAATTCTATAAATAATTCAGCCATCAGCTCACCCCAGTCTTGACAAAGACATTTAATTGGGCACTGGAGGAAGGCAACTGGGCAGAAACATGGAACACATTATACACAGTTATACAAGGAAGGAAAGAACCCAACAGACTGTGCCTCATAGACCTATATCACTCCTTAACATAGATCATAATAACTGACAGACTTAAGACAATTAAAATAATACAGATCCAACTGGGTTTATTTATTACAAATAGACAAATATGCAGATAATGTCAGACACACATTAAACATTATAGAACACATTAACCAGTCAGAAACACAAACATTGCTTCTCACTCTCGATGCAGAAAAGGCCTTTGATCGGGTCCTCAGGCCAGGCACGTGCACACATAGACCTCAAAGGGGGCTTGAGCACCTGCCGTTTGGCCTGCTATAGAGAAGTGCCCTTTTTCAGTAAATTTTTTAATTATTATTATTTTAAAAAATAAATAAATAAATTCCTGTTTGCGCACAGCCTGCCCTGCCGAACAGATATCTTGATTGAATCAAAATTCAGATGAGATTGGTCAGGAGATTGGTGCTCCCCGGCGATGCCCTCTACCTCTACCCTCCCTTTTGGTTTCCGCCGCAGCGGCGAGCACTGTGTGGGCACCGAGCCTTTCTATGGTGAAAGAACGCACGCATGCAAAATTGTACGCATACGAATGCATAGGCACTCGACAATCATGAGTCAGTCAGTGTGATGAGTTACTTTGAGGCAGACATCAGGTATGTGGCCAAACAAAGTATAAATATACTGTTCATTTTCGTTTTATATTGATATTAATGCGCTTTAGAAATAGCTTGACACTATTTGGCAAGCATGGTCTATCTATGCTTGAACTATTTAGCAGCTCAAAATGTGCCAACTAGCTATCGTTAGCGTTGATACCTTTTGCTAGTAATGTGGGAATCTGGAATATGGTCGAGTTCTTGTGTCCCATCCACTGAACTTAAAAGAACGGTCCCATCGCAGCACAGTATGTTGTCTTATTGTCTCGATAGCTAGTTAGCTAATGTAATACGTAACGTGAGAATAATTTTTTGAAATACACAATTTCTTTGCATGTATCATTAATTAACTGTCATGTAGCAGTGTTTGAACCAACCTCAGTCATGGGTTTGTTTTAAATAAATTATTTCACGGACCGCCAAAGGGAAATCGCGACCGCCAAAATTACGAGAGGACCAAGAACAGACGGCAAATAAATTCATATCCAAATGAATTAAATTTTTGGGGTGCAATATGGTCTTTCGGCTAGCGGATGGCGATGTATATTGTACAAGTCGCCTTCAAGATTTTAGTACTAGGAGATGAGTAGAAGAAGCAGAACCATAGACTATAGAAATGCGGCTCAGCTATTCTGTGGCAGAGTGCAACCTAAATCTTTGGGGCGACTCGGTAGAAAGACATAGCGTACGCAGCGAGTTGGATGGAACACGCTCCAATTTTTAATTAGGCTACTTTTGAAGCCCTAACTTCAGAAAAGGTAAAAGCTTTAACCCGATCCACGTTGGTGCCCCATACTATAGTGGTAGATGTATCGTTCCCAGTTACAGTATTTATGTTTGTCTTAAAATTATAAACTAGGCTACAGCTTTAAGAAAACCCGCAGGATTGATACAGTGCAATATATTGTATATATTGGGTGCTATTCCCGTCTTGCCACTTCACAGACTGTAAAATGCATCGTTTACAAGAAAATCATGTTCAGATATAGCTAGAAACAATAATATTTTTTGAAAACGTTGTATAAATAGGCCTAAGCATTCTGCGTTTTCCATTGCTTACTGTAGGCTACTTTCGGTTTAGAAAACACCTAATTTTTTTCTACAAAATCTCTCATAGCTATAAATATGTTAATGAAACCAAATATCTTACTTGTAGGCTATATGCAGCTACCACCGTGTTATGATTAACCCTGAAGAATTTATCTTCTTACGTTTCGCCAAAGTCCCGTACAGTCAACATTTACACAGTGACCTATCGCATATAGGGCTGAAATAACTACATGAACGTAGACTATGTAAAAACACACATGGTGCTTTTGTAAGGTTTTTTTTAATTTTTTTTTTTACTTGTAGCTACACTTATATTTAATTTGTGTTTTAGAGTGTTCTTTATTTATTTTTCTATTTGTGCGCTATCAAAATATCATAATTGGTGTAATATTCAAATATTTAATTACCTTTGATTTCTAAAACCTAACTCCTAAACGCAACCATACTGGTACTTTACAACCATAGCCTACATATATACTCCAAAAACTGTATTTACGGTAAAATTTGTGGAACAGAAATTTGCTGCGTGCACTCGCATAGCCTACGTACCGCCAAAAACCATATTCTCTGCAAGGAAAAACTCTGAATACATACATTTTAAAATCCCTTCATTCCAGGCATATATTTATTTAATTATTTGCAAAAATCGCCGGCATGCCCTTTTATGAATTTGGGCCCCTGCCCCTCTAACATCCTCTGCACATGCCTGCCTCAGGCCATATATTTTTGAATCTTGTAAAGGTTTTGGCTTCCATAATATATTTATTAAATGGCTGAAAGCTATGTACAAAAAGCCAAAAGCATTCGTTAGAGTCAATGGAACATTATCACTAAGTTTTGATTTGCGTAGAGGAACTAGGCAAGGGGACCCTCTGTCTCCTTTAATATTTGCTGTAAGTATTGAACCTTTAGCAGAGTATACGACAACAGAAAGAAATTGAGGATGTAATAATAGCTGATCAGGCACATAAGTTAGCCTTATATGCTGATGACATTATTCTGTAAATTAGTAACTTTGAGAGATCCCTCCCAGTGCTAATGAACACAATCAGTATATACCAGGGGTGTCAAATAACCAGGATGCAAGAAAACTCTACAGCTAAATGGAGATCTATGGAAACAAATTTAATAGGGAATCAACCCACAACCATAGCTTTAGGAACAAGAAGAAATGCTTTAAAAAAGACAAGAGAATATTTGGGTGAACAACTCTTTAGAATTTTGAATAAAATACGTGTAATATTAAAACTTGATGAGGATCTGATAGCCCTGAGGGAGATAGAATGAGACCCAGAATTCATACCTAATAAAATAGACAAAACATGTCATAGGTGGAAACAGAAAGGCATTATTTTCTTTGGACAATTTATGAATGAAGATGGATTTGTTTCTTTTGAGAAACTTTCCCAAAAATACAAAATTCCCCATTCCCATTTCTTTCGCTACCTTCAAGTTAGAAGCTATATGGGAAACAGTCAGATGCAGAATAAAACAATCAATGACTTACACCCTCTAGTTAAGTTTATTTTTTTAAATCTAAGTGACTAGAATTAAAGGCCAAATTTCTGCAATTTATAAAATCCTTACAAATGCCAATAAAAAGGGTGAAATAACAGCAAAGAAAAAATGGAAGGAGTTAGAAATTGATATATCAGATGATGAATGGAGGAAAATGAATATTAATACCCATAAAACGACAAATTAACTTTTTTGGCAGGAATGCTCTTGGAAGATACAGCTCCAGTACTTTATGACACCAGTGCAACAGGCAAAATATGATAATGCTATTAACCCAAAGTGGGGTAAACTGTGAGGATTACCTTGCCAACCCATCTCATATTTTATGGTTCTGTCCAATATAAAAATAATTTTGGGAAAAAACACACAAGGAAATTCAGATGGTAATAAAAGTAAATTTCCAACTTTACGTTAGGTATATCTTCTCGGTATGACTCCGTCACAACTAGTAGAAGAAAAAGATAAATATTTGGCAATAATTTTCAGAACAACTGCATTGAAAGCAATTACATGTAATTGGCGTCAAATATGCAAACCAAAAATACAGAATGAGGGATTTGAACAACCAAGTGTATCTTATGGGAAGATTACCATACATAGAGATCAAAAACACATTGTTGATAACAGATGGAGAAAATGTATTGAATATTGCAGTCATATGAATGAATAAAGTGTGTATTTAAATGTATAATTAAATGTATATGGAGGGATATGTGGGTACAAATATGTATATATACTGTATATAGTGTATATATGTGTATGTTTGAGAATATATAGAGGTGCTTGTAAAAATATCTTCATGTGTTTTTCAATATACATCTGCATGTATATGTAGATGTACAAGTACTTATACATGATTACAAATATATACATGTATATGAATTAATGATAAAATGGACAAAACATTTCATAGGTGGAAACAGAAAGGCATTATTTTCTTGTTGTTACAACCAATTACTTGGGTTTAAGCTGCCAAAATGTAATTTTACATGTACTCTAATGTCATTATATGTTCTTTACTCTTATTTACTTATTTATTATTATTTTAATGTGCGAATGTTTTGCCTTATTCTGTTTATTTATTTTCTTATTTACAAAGTCACATTCTAAGACTATGAATTCTTTATCTTAAAAAAGAGATTACATTACTGCCTACTTGCCTGACACAATGTACAGATATAAATTAAATGTAAAAATACAAAAACAAAAATAAGAAGTCCCCACAGCAACAGCAGCGAAAAGGCACAGAGACAGCGGAGAAGACTGTCATGGAAGGACGCGGCCAGGTATATTCCAGATAATAGCAAGTGGATCTAATGTCCCAGATCAACACATGCAGTACAGAAGAAAACACAAACACGACTGTATAAAACTTGAATAGTCTACAAAAATTTATAAAAATGCCTACATAACTAAACACAGTTGTATTCAAATAAATAGCAGTGCGTTAAAAAAAGTGAATAAAGTGCAAATATTTTTAATAGCTTTTAGTTCCATATTTCAAATGTAGTGGAAACATTACACATTCAATCCCAAATCAAAGCATTAACAAATTTGATCAAGTCTGCGTTATTCTTTTACAGGAAGCAAAGAAAATGAATATTAATCTGTTCAAAAAAATAGCAGCATCGACATTTTTCTCTTCAAACTCAAACACTTACTATATAAACTGAAGAAATTTTTCAAGATTTTACTTCACTTTAAATTACTGAACTAATATTTAGTTGCATAACCATTGTTTTTGATAACTGCTGCGCATCTGCGTGGCATCGAGTCAACCAACTTCTGGCACCTAGAAACAGGTATTTCAGCCCAGGATGAACGAACTACATTCCACAGTTCCTGTGAATTATTGGGTTTTGCTTCAGAAACTGCATTTTTAATGTCACCCCACAAGTTTTCAATGGGGTGGAGGTTGGGGGATTGAGCTGGCCACTCTATTACCTCAATCCTTTTTGTCTGGAACCAAGATGTTGCTCGCTTACTCGTGTGTTTGGGGTCGTTGTCTTGTTGAAACACCCATTTCAGGGGCATTTCCTCTTCGGCATACGGCAATATAATCTCTTCTTCGATCCGTTTTACAGTAGTTGTTCATTTTCTTCCATGTGTTTCTGGTTTTTGTTGCCATTTTAAAGCATTTGAGATCTTTTTAGCTGAGCATCCTATAATTTGCTGCACTTCTTTATACGTTTTCCCCTCTCCAATCAACTTTTTAATCAAATTACACTGTTCCTCCGAACAATGTTTGGAACGGCCCATTTTACTTAGCAATTCAGAAGGAAATATATTTTATAACAATGTGTGAAACATTTGCTTCCCTTCTTTCTTAATAAAGGACAATTAACGACACCTGTTTTTTCACAGAATGAATGAATTCTCTAATTAAAATCCACACTGCTATTATTTTGAACACGCCCCTTTCAATGAATGAGTCAATTACTCAGAACAAGCAGCGTGCATGTCATCACAGTTGGGTCTGTTGTTTTTTTATTACACTACAAGTAAATTATTTGCCATGCAGAAATATCACTACTACTAATAACAGTGGTTCATCAGGTTACTGATGTTGTACTGCTATTATTTTTAAGGTGTGTAAAATAATTAAATGACAGAGGAGCGGCAAACAGCAATGACAGCGTTCCCTCCGTGATGACATCAGCCATAGATGCCTTCTGAGTTGAGTTATTCCCTCAATCACTGGTAGTGCACACTTTTGGTTCAGATTTTTTTATTATTGAGTGTAGCTAGGATAGCCAGCCTACATTATGTGCTTACTGCAATAATGTCACTTGTCTCTCACTCTTCAATATTTCCTCATTGGATCTACAGGGGGTGGACAAAATGAAAACACCTGCCACGTTTGCTACGCAAAACCTCAACCTCTGTTCCTAACCTGATTATCTATGCTGTTTCGTGAATCTTGTGCCACGTATACATTTCATATGATGACTTGTTTTTCTTCATAATTATACCAATCAACCATAATTGCCTAATATCTTTATGAAATGCTAATAAATCATAAATTACATGTTGCTGTTATGTCAGTAATAAGTGAGTACACTTCAACAAATGTATAAGAAGAAATCAGAAAACATTTTGGTCCCCAACAACTGGAGTTGATCTCCTCTATGTAGTACAGTGGAATGCGATTTGTGAAAAACTTAACTGAAAAGGAATAATTAACAATTGGGCCATATTTGTGACTCATGTTATGCGCAAGTGTTGGATTCTAGACCAGTTTCAATGCCCTTCTATTTTAATCAGTTGTTCACTTGGCTTTGAGCAGATGTGGTCACTCCCCACAGCTGTGCAGAGGTGCACATCTCTGGTTGTCATGAACCAAAATGCTTTCAGTTTTTGTCCTACATTAGCTTTAAAGTGTTCTCACTTATTACTGACACAAAAGCATTTTGACAAAAAAATATTATTTGATAATAATTGCTGTTGCAATTACTAGAGCAGGTGTACGGCCTGCTGTGCTTTAATTTTATAGGCAAACAACCTGTGTTTGATGGAGAAAAAAAGTTTATTATTATTCACCGTCACAAGGCATGACAGAATGCTTGAGCCACTTTTGCTCCACCGACATCCAACAGACAATAAAAGCAACTTACAGAGTGACAAGGTTGCCTATGCTGCAATGCATTTTGTGGTCTTTTTCAGAAAGCAGTTACTGTAACGCTATCCTTTTAACAAGGTGCAAGGTACAGTACATGCATTCATGACATCTGCAAAAAAAAACTTAACTCTATAGACTGCCACCAAATACCAACACTAATCCAATAACATTATATTGGTAAATTGTACTGTTAACACTTGAAATGTATTTCACTGCATTTTTTATGAAAAACTAATTTTGACAAAGCAACTTTTAATTGCCAATGTCCCTCCTATTCGGTATAACAAAAAAAATATTTTCTTGATACCATATGCCTCAAATGAGAACATTAATCGATTTATCCCTAAAATGTTGCATAAATCATGTATGATGATTCCTCAATTACTATTATATTCAGTGTATTAAAACAGTGGCAATTCTAACCTACTTTCCCTTTAAAAAGGCTCCCATCTCCAGCCTGGACATCATTATTTTCAGACCACACCTTTTACTGTTTTCTGATTACATTGCATATGCCCTTAAACCCTTAAGGTGCTTTTCATTGAATCCCACTTATAATCTTCTCCAGCCACTATTTACAGTGGGAAAAGCCCTCATACGGAGATATTAAGTCCAGTATTAAACCTGTAACCTTTTCATATATATATATTTTTTTTTTCTCCACACTGTGTATGGGATTATTCAGGCTGTAGCAGGACAGGTAACAGCTTTGACAAATGAACGACTCCTTTTATTTTGGGACAGAATTATAATTATAACTTGATTGTGGACTAATCCATGTGTTGTCTTTTCTGTGCATGGATATGTTTAATCATGCACCATTTTGGCCAGCGCACAGGTCTGATACAACAGTCAGTCAAGAGCAGCGGAGCGGGGGTGTGTGCGTCTGTGGAGCGCAGTGGAAAGGGGGTTTAGTTGAACCCCAGCCCGGCTCTCTTGGGCCTCTGCAGGGTACGGATTGGCTCAGTGACACCTTTGCCCTCTGGCCCCAAGCCCATGCCAGGAGACCAGCCCATGCGCTGCAGCATCCGGTTACCCATATTGCTGTCTGGAATGGGCAGGGCATTCTCACCCACAAGACCTGCTGTCCAGAAAGAGAGAAAAACAGAAAGACAGACAGAAAAACTGACATTTTATTGTATACATCCCCCCCCCCCCCTCACAATTTTTGAATATCAGCATGTTTCAAGAAAATTCACAAACAATATCTGGAAATGGAGAGGAGATGAGCAGATGGGTGAAACATGGGCATATAGGATATACCATGGTTTGGTCCCCTTTTCCCATTTCCATTTTCCAACTGGAATAGACAAAACATACCCTGTTCTCTTCAAAACTGGCTGGAATTAGATGTCTCATATATATCTCCAAACAAACCAGACTGTGCTGGTCTTTAAATCAAACTATCAATTAAACTAACTAGCTGTTGAAAAAGCAGCAAATGCAGCCTTGGACCAGATAATATCAAGTACCTAAATGTATACATTTTGGAAGGGGGTGGGGTGTATAGCTTTGCCTAATGTAGTTTTTTCCACCTGTGCTGTTCCAATCCTGAGTCTGCCAATCTCCTCTGTCCCTACCCCCTCTCTCATCAAATGCAGCCTACAATGACACAATTGAAAAACAATACCGGAAGGCCTGACATATCGGCCGCTTAAACCACATGAATGCAGCATTAGCCTCTTCATTAATTATAGGTATGGGTGTAACATGTAATAATGTTATACTAATGTTATACTAACTAATGTTATATTGTGTTATATTCCATTCCCTTTAAAAGCTACCTGCATTTGCACCTTGGCGGATCGCTAATATAATGGAGGATTTAATAGGACTGCAAAAAGAGCGATTTATAGCTGGGGAAACCTGCTTGTGCAAAGTTAAAGTGTGCAAGCAAGGAATATACGGATCAATATTAGGATCAATATTAATTGGACTAACCATTATGACATGTTGTCATATACACAATAATAATCTTAAACACTAGGGTTTAACACCAGCACTGGTTCCCAGTAATTCCCAACCAAACTACTTCCCCTTTCCCAGAAATATAATAATGGGAAACAGGAAGATATTTTCCATTAGCTTACACCAGTGCTGATATTGTAGAAAATATATGCAGCTTAATTTAGTTAAAAAACCTGCAACAGCTGAGAATAAGCTACCAGAGTATGGCTTGCATCTCACCTTAGAAAACGCCAAATTGGCCTGCTTGTTTAATTAATTTTGTTTGATTATACAATGAAGCATTGTCAAACATCAATTCCATGATGCTGTTCACACAACAGTCAGATCACAGGCAATGCATTTCGCCAATGAAATTCAAGCTTCATCCAAGGGTGATATTACATGCATTCTAATTGTAGAATAGGATTGATAAACTATGAGCTCGGGCTGTTTCCAGTAATTAGGATTTTGCATTCGCCTTCAGATATGAGGATGGCCCCTGGGATTTATTGTTGGTAGACTTTGGTTTATGTGGCTCCGACATAAGTTTGGATACTTAAATAATGTACACAAGTTGAACTGAAATACACTGTATAGGCCTATGCCGAGCTAGCTGTTACATTAGCTTAAAATGGTTTGTACTATCCACTGGCTATTCTCATTAAAATAGCAAAGTAAGAACACAAGTGGAAATATAATCAAGATGCAGCACTTACGTTTTGTCATTTACACACAAGTCCTAACAATAATGCAAACTGAAACTACCAATTATTTGGTAGAACTGAGAATGGAATACAGCCACATTATGTTCTTCTTCAGCTCAGAATTAAACACAACTAAGTAACTATTCCCCACACGTCTGTGCGTGCACACTTTAGCCAATCAGGTGCAAGATAACTAAAACTCAGCATATCAGTGTATCAACATAATCGATGATAATATATTCTCTGATGATATCACTGATAACGTTTATCAAGCAAACTATAACTAAAATAACTGAGGGCGTTGCACATTGGGGCATTTTCTACAGCTGAGTATGAAATACATTTACTAAATACAAATACATTTTCTCAAACACAAAGGCACCAATGTCTCATGGTGAGGGCGCATTACTGTCCTCATCTTGATTGAGGGGAAGAGCTGGGAGTACTACCAGCCTGGCCACTCGTCTAGTGTACACAGGGGGTGTGTCCCAATATTCTTCACTCCCCACCTCCACTCCCCTACTACCACTCCTCTACTACCTGGACGTATGTGGCGGAAAAGAGCTGTGAAAAAAATTGGGACAGCAAATCTGCTTCACCGTCATCAAAATCGCCGTCGACTATTGATAAAGTTGCCCTATCATAATTTTGACGCAGAGCCCACAAATATTCCCAAAGCCAATCACAGATCTTCCACATGGTCAGCCCATTTAAAGCTGCAAAATATATTTTAAGTTACAAGTGCAAGTAACCTAGTTGCATGGACAGTGCAAACATAGCCTGTATTGCGGTTCGCGTCGAGACGCTAATTAACATGTAATCGGCAACATTAGATCAAATTTGAAAATGTCCTTTGGAATGGTTGAATAAATAAATTAATGCATATTCACATACTGAAATGGTAGCTGTCATGCTTTGGCTATATTTATGTATAGTCATGTTCGTTAATAAGCAATGTTAATGTACAAGCAAATAAATAAAGCTGTTTCCCCGACTTAAATTGCCAGATTTTTATGTAGGATATGAACCACAAAAACGGACTGGCATTTTGTTATCCGTTGTAGGATGCCATGTCCTTTGTGTGCTAATAACCTACTGAAGCACACAATTTAGGCTAAATATCTTGCATTAGGGCATCATTATCTTGGGGAAATTCATATAAGGCATAGCTACGCATCTCTGTTTCCTTTTCTTAAATCTTTATGAGCGTGAGCAAGATGATGTCACCCAAAAATGTGAAAAAACTTCCGCAGTAGGATACATGGATGCATGCTTCTTCGGAGGGGAGGAGAAGCAGAGTTTGAAACCGCTTGGCTTGTCTTCTCCACTATTGTGACAGTGGAGGGAGGGAGGAACCAAAGATCGGTTTCCGGGGCACGGAGTAGAGGAGGTGGTAGTGGAGGAAGGGAGGGTGCATTTTTCTACTATTGGGACGCACCCTTTGTCCCTGATCCTCACGTCAGCGGATCTGATGTGACCATCAGGACTGGTGTGGGTCTTGAAGGCTCTAGGCAGCTGGGGTTCGACCATCATCACCACAGAGTCCTCAGCAAGGTCAGCTGGAGAGTTGTGCCACTTCTGGTGGGCTTGTAAAGTGGGCAGGTAGAGACGAATGAAGCTGGACCAGAAACGGTCCGCCAGCACCTGTGAGTGCCTCCAGCGATGACAACTCAGGAGCTCAGTGTCAGAGTATACCATCTGAGGTAGAGATCCATCTGGCCGCTCCCATCAGAAGGGAGAAAGGTGTCACAGGATCAAGGTCCTTGATACTGGAGGATACGTAACGGCTTACAGTTGAGCACCCCTTCCACTTTAAGTAGTGTGGTCAGCAGGACTTCCTCCGGGACAGACTGTGCCCCCAACGGTGGTGTACAGGGCAGTCTTGTCAGATCATATTTTGCACTCCCGTACACAACTCCAGAGCCCACCACACAAAATAAATAACTTTGACTCGTAAATGTTCGAGTTCCAAAAAAAACTTTTGCGTGTTCATATCATACTTTATCGGTCTCTGTGATGACAAAGTTACAATCAAACATAATACTGATGCTTTAGTTTTCTAAAGTATTCCTTTTTAAAGACAGAAAAGGCTGTTCTTCTTCTGTTGTCCGAAATTATCCTTTTTTTTTTTCTTCTGTGGAGTGGAACGATGTACAGGCACTGAGCATCATGGATACTGTACTATTTGAAATACCAAATGGTGGGTTCTGAGTTTTGTCCTATAAGAGTAATTATGCATGTGTGTGTGTGTGTTGATCAATGATTTGGTGGAGCAGGTGAGGGCGGATCTTTGGACAGGCCTTTGCCCTCCCTGACCAGACATCTAGGTTCCATAAATTATCAGGCATGACTAATGGCATGGGTTGTTGATGAACAAAAGCATGTTATTTGGGAACATTTGGGAGACATGCTCTCACAGATAATGTAAACATTTTCATCAAACTCAAGGCCTCCGAGGGTATATAAGCTTGTCTGGATGACCAGTGCGTCAAAAGTGGCTGGACCACAATTTGTGCTGTGTCTTGGTGATCTTCCTGCTAGCCAGTGTGATTTGCAATAAGCTTTTACTTTCTCTAGTAAAGTGTTTGTTGTGTTGAGTGAGTTCCTGCATTGTCCTGACTTGGATTACTTGGAAAGAAGCCAGTTCCTTACACAAACTAACAAAAAAACATGATTTCTCCGAAACAAAGTTGAAACATTCGTAAACGAGGGTCATAACATGGTTGATATGTCTGCACAGCAGTGTTTAAAAACCGTGTATAAACAAATTAATGCAGGTATCCCCTGATACAATCGAAGATAACGCAGTTTATTGTCTGGGACTGTGGCAAGATGAAGCTTGTGAACAGTCTGGTCTAGCACCCTGCTGTTTTATTGGCCTGCAGTACAACTAGAAAGGGCGATGCTTTCGCAAGCGATGAAACATTTTTACACGCACAGTGGATAGAGCAACTTCCCAACTAATTTCGTGAAATTTAGCTTCATAAACATGAGAAATGTCTGTATAACACGGGTTACTTGATTTTCGATTTTCTGAGAACAGCTAGAAACTGTTTGTAAAACGCCCTTTTAAATAATCACTTTTAATCGTTTATGCCTACAGGATAACTACCGTACTGGATTTTTTATTTTTTATTTTTTTACTGTTTTTACAAACCATTTCCACAATGCTGATTGGTAGGCTAATAATACATTTTTCACATCTTTCTTTGTGTATGAAGCAAACCTAATTTAATCAGTGACCTGTTGAAGTTGTTGGGAATTCCATTAAACTATATTACCTGTGATAATATGTATTGATTATATTTGAATATGAATCACCTTTAAATCCATTGGTTACCTGTGATAAATATGTATTGATTATATTTGAATATGAATCACCTTTAAACTATATTACATGTGATAATATGTATTGACTATATTTGAATATGTATTTCCCTTAAACTATATTACCTGTGATAATACGTATTGATTATATTTGAAAATGTATTATGAGCACTCAAACACATAGTAATATATATATATGAGATCACAGCACATTATGTGGGCCAAAAATACAGAGACAGACTAAATGTCAGAGAGCCTAATAAGATGAGGGGGGGTTGGCACTCCAGGCGCCTGGACACCTGGTGTCTGACCGACCAAGGAAGGCTCAGTACAAAACACATTCCAATATGCTAATTACCCATTGTTATTTTTGCACAGTCAGCAGTCCAGGATTTGAAGAAGAACTTGGATAGCAGCCAAGAAACCAGAGTCTGATAAGAGATAGTTTCCCAGACCTAAAGGGCAATGCCAGGGGGAGGGGGGCACACAGCTGGAGATGGGTGGCTGGGGATCTAAAGGGGGGGAATTTTGAGAGATATCTTTGTAGGGCGAAGCCGGGAGGTTGAGAACCCAGGTGTCAATCAGATACAATCCAATAGGCGTAGGCCCTACAAAGAAAAAGTTGGGAAAGTTCTCGAAGAAAGGCGGGGATAGAGATTGCCTGTGTTTGTATGGTCAAATATGTCAGATGGATAAAAAATGAGATGTATAAACTGATAACGAAATTGTATAAAAACTGATGGAAAACATGTAAGAGTGTGATATCTGTGTGATATCTCTGTGATATCTCTCTGATGGACTAGACTTTTGATTGTGCGGTGTAAGGAATAAAAGTCTAGTATTCTTTGAACTTCTGTCTCGTCCTCTTTGATTAAACACTTAGAGAAATTCTAGAGATAAAGTTGAAGAACTCTGAATTTCTGAAAACAACTCAGAGATATTTTCACTTCAAAATCCACAACAAATTCACTGCACTGATATTTAGTTTTTTTTTTCTTTAAAAAACAAAACAAAATTGCACTCAATGTTCTATGATGACACTTATCCGACTTGTCACAATGCCTTAGGGTGGTATAACCATAATGTTTGTGAATTAAGCTCTTTCCCCTCAACTTATTCAAGACTCAAACTAAGTATGCAATAGTCTGCCCCATTCAGTTACCAACTTAAATCATTTCACTGATGTTAAACAGTCACATGATAGATAGGGGGAGGGTATTGACACATTCCTTTAATCTGCCATTAGTCCTCCAAGATACAGATGCAAATTAGTTTGGGGGCAGACAAGCATTCAAATGCAAGGTATTGTGGGATAGCTACTTGGCAAGAAGTAATTACCTGTTGATGAGGGCTATCCAAATGTATGGGCACTCTTCAAAGTATTATTGCTATATTTAAATAGGGAGAGTAGTTATCAATGTTCTGAAGTTACATGATAATGGTGGAGTCATGGCAAAATAATTGTGGAATTATTTTTCCATAAGAGGTGGAAAAATGAAAAAGGATCAGGGTCTAAAGCAAAATCAGGGGTTAAACCTTATGTATGTATTTTTTCATTTTTTAATGAAATTATGGTTTAAACACTATTATAATCATAGCAAGCACTGAGTTGCGGACTACACATATACAACAATTTCATACAGTAGTTCCTGTTTAGAGGGTGTAGTCACGTCATGCTCACTTAAGAGCTGAGCTGATCACTGCATTTCCGCCTGTTTTTTTTTTTTTTTTTGTCGTCTGTTTTGCTTTGTTTAAAATTTTTGCTTTTGACATTACATTACATTACAGGCATTTAGCAGACGCTCTTATCCAGAGCGACTTACACAACTTCTTATTACATCTTTCCATTTATACAGCTGGATATATACTGAAGCAATTCAGGTTAAGTACCTTGCTCAAGGGTACAACGACAGTGTCCTCCCTGGGAATCGAACCCGCAACCTTTCGGTTACAAGTCCAGTTCCTTACCCATTATGCTACACTGCCGCCAACTTATATGATCTTAAATAAATAATTATCATAGTCTACAAGGCTACCCCCATTGTCGTTTAACAATTAGACAATTGCGCCGAACACTATAGTCGACAAATTTGCAAAGTTAATGTCCTGAGTGGGGGAGGGGACGCACTGTCTGGGACAGGGGATTTGTTTTGAGTGTGTTGCTTTGTGGAGTTTTTTTATAGGCTTGAGTAGGCTATAAGCTACTTGTGATACGTTACAACATAGCATAGGCTATACATAAACAAGATATGGTTTACATATATTTTCCCTTGTTTTATAATGTCCTGCTCATGTAAATATGACCAACGTGTTTTTACTGGTAGCTGAATACTTTAAAACAAGCCCACTTTCCCGGAATTCCAGGGACAACGTGTGTCTCTTCCGTGAAAAAATATGTTTTATTTTTGGGAAAAATATTAATCCCCATTTCACAATGTAATCTTGATATTTTTATCCATGCTTGTGCGCGCCCCTGTATCTAACAGACAGGAGGTTGTATGCGCATTGTGCATGCACCCATGTAGACGCAAGAAAAATGTAGACGGAAAAATCTCTGCAGCTTTACAGGTCCCAAAGAGCACAGTAGCCACCATCATTCATAAATGGAAGAAGTTTGGAACCACCAAGAATCTTCCTAGACCTGGTCGCCCGGCCAAACTGAGCAATCGGGGAAGACAGGCCTTGGCCAGGGAGGTGAGCAGGAACCCGAGGGTCACTCTGACAGAGCATATACACCAATCAGGCCAGACGGAAGCCCCTCCTCAGTAAAAGGCACATCACAGCCCGCTTGGAGTTTGCCAAAAGGCACCTAGAGGACTCTCAAACCAAGATTCTCTGGTCTGATGAACCCAAAATTTAACTTTTTGGCCTGAATACCAAGCGGCACGTCTGGAGGAAAATAGGCACCGCTCATCACCTGGCTAATACCATCCCTACAGTGAAGCATGGCAGCATCATGATGTGGGGATGTTTTTCAGCAGCGGGAACAGGGCGACTAGTCCTGATAGAGGGAAAGATGAATGCAGCTAAGTACACCAAGATCCTTGAAGAAAACCTGCTCCAGAGCGCTCTGGACCTCAGACTGGGGCAAAGGTTTACCTTCCAACATGACAATGACCCGAAGCACACAGCCAAGAGAACAAAGGAGTGGCTTCGAAGAAAGTCTGCATGTCCTTGAGTAGCCCAGCCAGAGCCCAGACCTGAATCCAATTGAACATCTGTGGAAAGAGCTGAAAACGGCTGTGTACCGACGCTCCCCATCCAACCTGACGGAGCTTGCAAGGACATGCCAATAGGAATGGGCAAAAATGTCCAGAAACAAGTATGCCACGCTCGTAGCTTCTTTCCCAAGACGCCTTGAAGCTGTAATCGCTGCTAAAGGTGCAGCAACCACGTATTAGGCTCAGGGTGTGTACAGATATGTAACCCCTAAATAACCAATTTTTGTCAGTAAAATAAAATTGCATATTTTCTAAAAACCTGTTTTCACTTCGTCATTATTGGCTACTGTGTGTAGATGTTTGAGACAAAAAATGAACTCAATCTATTGTAGTATAAGTCTGTAACGTAATAAAACGTGGAGAAGGTGAAAGGGGTGTGCAGACTTTCCAGTTTGACTGTATATAAAAATGTGTTATGAAATTTGTAATGCTATGTTCATTAAATTTTTTTAAGAAAGGGACACCTTCCGGGAAAAACACCCTGGGAATTAATAACAAAAAACTATGTTTTCAGTGTGAAGTTTGGCTTGGTCAAAAGCCGCAAAAGACAGGAAATTCAAATGAGCACCACCAAGCCAAACAGCTCTCAGAGATTTCCAGTACTCCGTTTTTTATATCTGACTGCTATACTGCTATATCTGACTGTAGCGATGTTGGTCTACTGTATTTCAATGATGTATTCATCACTGGGCAGATTGGTTCAAACCTTCTCTCAAAGAGCCTAATTCATACTCTTCAAAGTTGTAAGTGGCCTACGACTGCTGCATTAGGCTTTAGAGGTCTCACTAGAGTAGGTTTCGACATAGGCTATAATGCACATTTGTACATTAAAGGGATAGTTCCCATTTTTTAGTCATCACTGCTACAAGACATATTCAAATACCTTATACATATATTTAATTGAAAACAGTACAAAGAAAAGATATTTAATGTTTTACCTTATCAACATTATTGAGTTTTGTAAATTCCGAATTTGATGCTTGCAACACGTTGGGACAGGGGCAACATAAGACTGGGAAGGTTATAGAAAGTTGAAAAAACACCCGTTTGGAACACAGGTAAACAGGTGAATAGGTAACACGTGATGCTATAATGACTCGGTATAAAAAAAGCATCCACGAAGGCTCGGGCGTTTACATGCAAGGATGGGTCAAAGTTCGCCACTTTGCGAAAAACAGACGCTGAAGGGGACATATGCATTTTGGAGCAACATACACCAATCAGCCACAATATTAAAACCACTGACAGGTGAAGTGAATAACATTGATTATCTCGTTGTTATTTATACTCTAGCACTGAGTTTGAAAAGCTACAATGACAATAAGGTTGAAGTGCAAACAGTCAGCTTTAATTTGAGTGTATTTTCATCCATATCGGATGAACCGTTTAGAAATTATTTTTGGGCATCAAAAAATATTGGACAGTTTAACATAATGTAGAATAAAGTAATGATTTTGAATATTTTGTCACATATCCTTTGCATGCCATGACTACCTGATGTCTGTGACTCAACAACATCAAAAGACTTTTGATATCTTATTTTCTGGTACTCTTACAAGCGATACTATGACGTCTCTGCATTTGAATGGATCTCTATGGGAATTGGGGGGTGGGACTAGATTTAGCTGTAAATTATGCTGGAACAGTATGGAATGCATGGTTGGTAAAATGGCTGTAAGTCATCAAGGGTCTGAGGTATCAAACGAGCCTCAAACCATCACAGTATGCAGATATGCAGTAGGTACGGATGGATCACTTTAAAGGTTGTTTCTCCTGACAAATTTTCCTATTGAAAAATAAGTCAGGAGAAGAAACCCTTCAAGTTATCCATCTATATTTACTGTATTTCTGGCAGCAGAGTGATGGTTTGAGGCTTGTTTGATACCTCAGACACCTTGATGACCTCTTGCCATGACTTACAGCCAATGATATATTCCACACTGTTCCAGTGGGGGGTGGGACTAGATTAAGTTGTAAATTACACCAACCATACTATTCCCGTGTAATTTACAGCTTAATCTCGTTAATCTAGTTCCAATTTTTCTGGAACGTTTTGCAGGCATCAAATTTGGAATTAGCGTATATTTACAAAAATCAATAAAGTTGATGAGGTAAAAGATTAAATCTTTTCTTTGTTTTTTGTTTTCAATGAAATATATGTTAAAAAAATGTTTTACAAATCACTGCTTTCTGCTTTTATGTGCATTTTACATACTGTCCCAACTCATTTGGAATTGGGATCTGTACATGTGTTAGCAACAGGTGTGGCTAAACCCCTTTGCACAGATGCCTAGTGACCAGGACGCCGGTGCCAAGATTTTGCTCTACTGAGACTTTCGTTGCTCATGCAGCCAAACTATGAATGGAAACCTCAAACTCTGTGTTTTATCTTTATTAATACACGATTGGTGACAACTCTGCAGAATACGGAGTTTATAAGTGTCACTATTTCCCCGTAGCAAGTCCATTTAACAAGCAACCCCTCACCCAGTCTATACCTACCCATGTGTGACATAGTGGACAATAGAGTCTATGTGTGAGTTCATAAATACATTTATTCATAATATATAATATAAAATTTGAATTCCGTCATAGCAACAAGATAAACCCAACAATAGCCTGATCGTATGTCAAAAAAGCCATGAAAAGCCCTGCTCACTCAAATCATATACACATCATTCCACTATAAATATCTGCTTCTAAATATTAAATAAATATACAATCCTACCATTGGTTTTAATGTACCTTTCAAAGAGATGTACCTTTCAAAATTAAGTGGTCATTTATGGTCTTGGACAATCTGTTTGAGAAATACACACCAGTTTAGCTTGTTATTACACACTATTGAACGTCTGAACGTCTATATTTCCCATATATTTGGCCTAATTAAATACAATAAAATAATCAATATATGAAGTTTATTTCCAAAATGCAGTATCCACCATTTGAAAAAAACTACTTATGACTGCAGGGATTTTCACGGTCAGAAGAAATTTTATGACAACGTTAGCTGAGAAAGCCAGTCAACCCCAAAGATTGACAAGCGAAAACTCGGTAACTGATTGCACTTTAGGGCATGTGAACGTTGCTAGCGCACGCACAGGAAATAGAAGTTCAATATACCTGCTCCAAACATGGAGAGAAAAATCATGTCAAGCAACGTGTGGAAGAATTTTGAGAAACTTAATACTAACGAGGCAAAATGTCAGTTTTTTTTAAAAAGTTGCAAATTAATTTCAGAGAAAAGAATAGGCTACTATAATTGCGACGTCAATTACATAGTTTTGTTATTCCAGGACATCGGATTCTGCAGAAATATAGCCCAGCTATAATTATAAAATGAGCTGGAATTCTTAGAGCAAGTTGCAAGTATATTAGATAGCTTCGCTTTTCTTACCAACTTAGCCTACGGCTAAACGTCGCTCATTTCACAACGGTAACGTCAACTCACGGTGCACTGAACATCACGAAGCATCATACAGTTAACCTTTTTCGCCTAAATAAATAAATAAATGCATCCAGGTCAACCTTAGAATATATACTACCACAAATCAAAATCTCTTCATTTCCAATGCGACCACGACACAGCCGCTCTCATCGATTTTAAAAAAGGTGTAAACAAACACGCACGCACGCATGCAAAAAACATTAAGGGCAGGCTGGTTCTGAAAGGCATCACACTTCAGTGCTTCTCCGATTTGCACTTAGTCAAGGAGAGACATAAATTGAGCTCACTTTGAGGTGAAATGTTTATGATCGACAGCAGTTGAATTTATAATTCAAGCCCTCTACCACCACCAAGAATTAAAAAAATGTCACAAGGACATGCTTTTCAAAAAGAATCATCATCAACCTCATCATAATCATAATAATAATAATAATAATAATAATAAATTATGACAAAAATGAAAGTAACACAGCAAAGCAAAGTAACAACTAACACATACAGTCAGGTCCATAAGTATTTGGACAGTGACACAATTTTTGTTGTTTTGACTCTGTACTCCAGCACATTGGATTTGAAATAGAACAGTGACTGAGGTTAAGGTTAAAGTTCACTGTTCCCCCGATATGGACGTAAAAATCCTGAAATTAAAGTTGAAAGTCTGCCCTTTAACCCCATAGTCACGGTTCCATTTCAAATCCAATGTGCTGGAGTACAAAGCCAAAACAACAAAAATTGTGTCACTGTCCAAATACTTATGGACCTGACTGTATGCTAATTTGTAATCACATAGTGTATTTTTAAAGGACGGCTGCAACAATAACTAATTTCCGTTATGTCTTCAAAGGCATATGTCTAGCAAGAGTTACGGGGGGGTACTTTGTGTGTGATTTTTAGTGGAGTGATGGGAAAATCATAGGTTAAGATGGAGGCAAGACAGCGGCTGATGGGCCACATGAGTTCTAATGGCATCTTGGTTGACGCATATGGAGGTAGATTTCTATCAAAAATAAACAAGCACAAAAGTTTAATCCACAATTGTATTTACCATCCACACACACACCTCTCTCAATTTGTGTTCGTAGATATAATCCACAATTGTATTTACCATCCACACACACACACACACACACACATCTCAATTTGTGTTTCGTAAAAATAATCCACAAGTATGTGTTTTCCATCCACACACAAACACCTCTCAACTTGTGTTTCGTAAATCATCATTTGGATGAATGCAGAAATTATATTCACAAATGCAAATAACATTTACAGATATGTTTCCAATGTTCACATGTACAAATCAAAAGCTTGGCTTGCGAACTGGCGAATCTACATTTGCCGATCGAAGAACACGCTTGATCTGCTTGGATTTACGGACATAATTTTGAGACAAATATTCCGCTGTTTTTCACCGTGTCAATGCACGCTCGCTTAATTTGCGATTCGTAAACTAAACTTCTTCTTCTTTGGTGCTACATAACACGGCGGTGTGTGTGTCGGCTCATCAGCGCCACTTTTAGAACAAGTGGCCAAAATTGCACATTATCTTTAAGAAGTGGATTCATGGTAAATTTAATTAAAACAACTGAGTTTTGAGTTTATTTAGGTTGTAAAGTTAAGAACCACGCTACTCTTGCGATGGCAAGTTTTTTAAACAGTCATTGCACAAAACTCCTATTAGATTGCATGTAGCTAGCTAGCTAGATTACATTACACAGGGGTAGGTCCGTACACTGATAGGAACTAGGAAGTACAACACTATGAGCTAAAATAAGGAGAGCACTCCATGCAATTTGAATTATCATTTTCATTTAGGTGTCTTATCTACTAGCTAGCTAGCTGAACAAATAAAAGATTTCATAGGAGACATCGGTATCAGTGAGAATAGCTGTCAAATTAATTTAATTGGCTACAATACTTCACATGGTTGAGTTTGTTTTACATAATCTTTTCCATGAGGGGCGAAAGAGTTATGTAGCTACTGTGTACGGACCTACCCCTATGCAATACGTCTAATAGAAATCTGACTATCACAGTAGGAGGGGGAGAGTGGAGGGCAGGGGGTGATAAATTTACCCGTTGTGGTGGGTCCCACCATAGGTGCTGCTTTACGCCTCCTCTTGATGTCTCCTGTGCACAGGGAGCCCAGGTGAACGCTTGTCTGTCTGCAACGTTGTAAAAAGCAATCTTAGCATCCAAAGAAAGCAAAACGGGTGCAATGGATAAATGGACAACAAAATGCATGTGAACAAGCACATCACCGCAATTAAACTACAACGCTTAATGAATACTTAGACAAAAGCTGCTGGAACTTTTTACATAAAACAGTTATCGTGAATTATTGGCAACAATAATAATAGTCAATAAGTATGTGATAAAATATAAATAAATTAGAATGGCACTCAGAGAGATGCAGACACCCATGATTGAGCAGGCAAAGCCCTGAACTACGATATCGAACAGACGTAACTGCTTGCTTCTGTAAGGTCCAATTTTACTATTCCAAGCACCTTTGCCTACCCATGCTGGATTTCCCACTCCTCGGCTCTACAACTTTGAGCCATAAAAAGCACAGCGTCATAAACAGCAGCTGGAACGACCATATAACTGGACATTGGAAGTAAATGGCATTCTGCAGGACATGGGCCAGTTTTGCGATGTTTGTTCCTCCTAATAACGCCGGGAACCCAGGCCTGTTCACAGGCCGTAAAGGCCTAGGTTCTTGGAATATATTCTGGACTGAACGCATATACAGTATATAACGTATATGAATAAAGCAGTGTATGTATAAAGCATCATGTGTATAAAGAATGTGTTTGGAAGGGGGATTGTAGGTTATCAGGGATGTGCTTGTCCACATAAGTGTCTGGATCATAGAGTAGCCATCACCTGGACCTCATCTGGTATCTAGATAAATGATAGGTAAAATCATGAGATCACGCACCGTTGTAAAAAGTATCTTATTACTATCACTAGATCAGGGAGGTATAGTAGACTATACAGTTTCTCTTCCTGGAGGAGAGGGGGGTGGGGGGGGGGGGGGGTTTCTTGGTGGTGAGGTGTTACAGCCATATTTTTGGCCAGACCTTATTTGGGCAAACAAAGGGGATTGTGGAGTGTCGGAGGCCTGCCCAGGACTGGATTTAAGGGTCCAAAGGGACATTCAGAGAGAACCTGCTTAAGAGTTCTCCTGGTACCATAGTCACACCATACGGAATAATTTGGTTATATACTTGTTCAAGTTTCTTTGTATTAGCAGCATGTTATCCTGTGTTTAGCTATAGGTATTGAATGTGTTCATATTTGCTCTCACAGTCTTAACCAGTGATTATTGTCATTAATAAACTATCATGTTTTCACATCATCTGCATCTTTCTTTACAACCCTTTTCCAGCTCCACAATTACTTAGCCAGAGTATGGTCAGAGCTGCAGTGTTCCGGGCACTGTGGTATGTATGCTTGAGTCTCTGAGTCAGAACCCCTGCGTCTCACTCAGGGCTGAGTGCAAATCACAAGACCTCTGAGTTTCCGAGTTAGTTAGTTCAGAAGTTGCCGCTCTGAGAACATGCCCCAAGACCTCTGAGTTTCTAAGATAGATTCTAAGTCACAAGACCTCTGAGTTTCTGAGTTAGTTCTGAATTACGTACTGGTACTGTTTGCATTGTGAGTAACTTGCCGTAAAGTTTCATTAGCTGTAAGCCATAATCATCAAAATTACAAGAAATAAAGGCTTGAAATATTTCACTCAGATGGTGCTCCAGCCATGATAGGTGAGCGTAACGGAATGGCTTCCCTGGTTTGCAGAAAAGTTCATGAGTCTGGGGGCGAGGCTGTTAAATTGCACTGTATTATACACCAGGAAGCATTATGCGCCAAAGTCATGAAATTGGGCGATGTCATGAATACAGTCGTGAAAACTATTAACATAATTTGTGCGAAAGCACTCAATCACAGAGAATTTCGGGCATTCCTGTCTGAAATGGATACAGAATATGGGGACGTGATCTACCACTCTGATGTGCGATGGCTCAGCCGCGGCTCCGTTCTCAAGCGGTTCTTCTCCCTCAAATCTGAGATCGACAAATTCTTAAGAGAAAAACGATTGTCCGTCAATGAACTGAGTGACCCTGTTTGGTTGGAAGACCTGGGATTTTTAACTAACATGACTGGACAGCTGAATGTCCTGAACACAGCCTTGCAAGGGAAAGACACAATCGTGTCACAAATGTACTCACACATGAAAGCATTTGTTGTGAAGCTCCATCTATTTGAGAGACAATTCAGTGAACGCAATGCCGCACACTCCCCCTCTCTCCGGGAGGTAATCGACACTTTCCCAAATGCCAACAGCCCTGAGCAGTGGGGAAATATGCGACAGTAATCACGTCATTGATCACAGAGTTCAACACGCGCTTTCATGATTTTGCTTCGATTGAGAAGGACATCAACATGTTCTCATGCCCCTTCTCCGTTAACGTGGATGAAGCACCAGGGGACATACAGTTGGAACTCATCGAGATGCAATGTTTCTACAAGTTCTACAAGAGTTTGGAAAAGTCAAAATTTCCACAGATGAGGCGCCACGCAAAAAGAATGCTGAGTCTGTTCGGCTCCACATACATACGTGAGCAAACATTTTCCCTGATGACGCTAAACAAGAGCCGTTTGCGATCAAAGATAACAGTCACCTTTGCGATGTCCTGCGAATCGCATCTACAAACCTCACGCTCGTCATCACAGCGATTCTTCAGTCCAAGGCACAACAACACTGTTCTCATTAGAAGTGTCACTGGTGAGTGAAATTCTTAAAATCTCTTCAAGCTCGCCTTTTAATAGGCTATAATACTATTCGCCTAATTTAAATAGAAATCTAAGTGATGTTGGCAACTGTATGCCACATGTCTGAGCGCACTTGTATTTATTTTACACACACATAGCCTATATATATATATATATATATAGCCTGTGGCCCATGGTAGTCATCATTTCTCTCCATCTGGCCCTCAGTGAAAAAAGTTTGGACACCCCTGTCCTAAGCAATGCGTAACAGTTACCGTTATCAAAAAGAGACAGCATAGATTGATAAAAGAAACAGCTCCTTCTCTGTTGGTGCGTCTCCATGTTATATATGGCCAAAGCAACCAATCAGATATTAGTGAAATATATTATTTCGATGTGGCATTTTTATGATTGGCCAAATCGTTTGTAGCTCTAATAGCCTAGCGCCGACTTCATATTGTCGGATTTAATTTTGTCTGGATTTCGCTTCAAAATGGCCAATAGGAAAGCAGTGCATTTTTTAATGACCAATGACAAAATTACAGAAAACTATGAACGCTCAAAAAATAGCTATAACGGTGATTTTTTTCAGAGTTTTCATTGGATGGGCAGACGATTCTTCTGCCCACCCATAGACACGCCCCTGGCTAAACATCTTCTTTGCGTCACATGCTTGAAATGTCACGTTAGCTTTGTGTAGTAGCCTATATTTTTTCTACGTGGGAAATTTGAAAGCTTTTCGGACCTTCGCACCAAAGATGTTTTCACTTTTGGTAACACCTTACAATACTGGTGCATAAATAGCATTTACTAATACTTTAACTAATGCATGAATAATGATGAATTAAAGCATTAACATATCAAGAATTAATGAAGCACATACCTGAACAACTAAGTGAATCACGTATGCATAACTATGAATAACGTCCGAATTAATGTATTAACTCATGGTGTTAATTAATACTGTGCGTTCATGTATTAACTACCATTTCGGTTTCGGGATTGCCGGTCCACCTTAAATCGGTTACATTATGCGATTGCTTTCACAGCCTTCCTTGTGCTTTGATTTGCTTCTAAATGTGAGCTACGGCATGAAGGAGAAATTAAACAATGGGGGAATGTGACTAATAGTCTATATAAGAATATAGGCTACTATAAAAAGTATTATTGTGGATTATCTGTCGCCACTTTTTAATTTACCTTTGTTTTTTAGTTAGGGTTAGGGTTACTTGTTTTACTTGTGGGTCATTTGTTTTTTAGTTAGATGGTATTTAAAATGTTTTTTCGTACTTGTGGGTTATCTGTCGCCTAACTAAAAAACAAAGGTAAATTAAAAAGTGGCGACAGATAACCCACAAGTACCGTATTATTTTTTACATTTAGGCTACGTTAACTTTGCATGTAGCCTATTTGAAAGGCTGTAATATGGAAAGATCAGATATAGACTAAGCGTCACACGCAAATTTCCTTCTCCCCAAAATCTAATTGTCCAACATTCTGCCAATTGTAGGCTAGGCTATATGAGAGAACAGGCACTGATGTAGACTGCATGTGAAATTATTTGGATGAAATATTACTGCACCGTCTTGAAATAATCCCACTCCAAACTCTTTATTTAAACCGATAGCCTACAGGACAAAAAGCACACACGAACAGTGGTTAAGTAATTTATGTAGGCCTAGCGCCTATAGCTTAGGTTACTGTATTTTGGAGTTGCTGGTTGGTGTTGGATACCATGCTGCACACGTGAGCCTTGTCAATAAAGCGAAAATCCATTCCTCCCCCAACATTCCCACCGTTCCGTTCTGTGCTCTCGCTGGGTGAATGACGCATAGCCTACTGTGGGTGTGTGGGAATAATACAAAATCTGGACAGAATACTGAAGCTACCACTACATTAGAATTAGTAGGCTATATATCTACTTATAATGAGTTAATAGTCATGTGCCCAAAACCATGGCATGATTCGCCTATATATATTTTCAAATAATTGGCTAATGCGTAATTATGTGAGCTAACATTACAATTACTACACATCTACTTCGTGAATTGATAGTCATGTGTCCCACCAAGTAAAGTCATGACACGATTATATATTTACAAATCATTAGCTAATGCATAAATATGTGGGAGAATAGTTGTTGATCATTAATTCACTTTAGTATAGTAGGCTAGTATAAACAAAATAATGTTAGCCAACATCTCAGCATTAAACTACTTGGTAATGAGATAAAACCACTACATCCAACTCATGACACGAAAACATTCACAAATCATTGATTAGAATTGTTTCATGAGATTTGTAAAAGTTGTCTATTGAACAAATTGCCCAACCGTAACTTCCAAAATTCTTGCCTTTTATGAACATTATCTAGTTCAGTACAGTGTAGGCTACAGTAGGCTATAGATACAGTAGCCTACGCTACATTAGTAATGTAGCCTACACATTAGCAACATATACATAGGCCAGCTAACGTTACAGTACGGCAGTACAGGAGGCTATAGACTACATTTGTTAGAAAACATAAGAAAACAAAAAAGCCAGCCATGAACTACCGTTAAACTAACTTATGGTGGTGTGAAAAACGGGCGCTCCTACGAATGGGGTTCATTTCACGGTAGCGGTGCATCCCCACAAACCGTAAAAAATACAACATAACCCTTCGGCAGTCACACATGGCCATTCGGTTGCTAAAAAAAATGCTAAATAGGTTACAACAAGCAAAAAGACGAATATATGGCAGGCTACAATAGTATAGAATTATTCTCCTAATAAATATAACGACGAAGATCCTCCTGAAAAGCACTTCAAATGGAAAAATAAGTAGCCTATTTAAAATTTAAAAAAGCCTCATTATTAAGTAGATGTATCTTGGTATTGGGACTGATCGGGGACTGCGGGCAATCCTCGAAACGCCATCCGGGAAAAGAGTGAGAGGAGGACGGGGAAGGAGTGCGGCCACGACTGGGGAGGATGAGTGGATTTGGTGCCCTGTTTCGACTGGACGGAGACTGCATGCACGGAAGAGAGTTGTGGAGGCAGAGTTTGTGTGTGTCGGCAGAGCTTGGAGTGGAGCAGTTGTGATCCAGGAGACGCATTGCTCTGGTCGACTCGGGGCAGCTTTGTCCCCGCGGCTTTTGGACTGCTTGGTGACACTGGACAACAGAGGTAAATGAGGAGCTGTTCTTGCTTTTGATGCTCGATTGCTCACACTTAATTAATTTGATTGATTCAATGATTCTATTGAATGTCTTTGTTTTAAATTATGTTTGTTTGTGTGTTGTGGGTCTGCCCACTGTCTGTCTTTTTTGTTGTTGCTGGTGACTACAAATAAAGTTTCCGCACAGGAAAATAAAAGTTATTCTATTCTATACTCATATTAATGTAATGTTAGCTTCAGTATTCTGTTCAGATGTAGCTTACAGGGCCACACACCCACAGTATGCATTAATCAACGAGGGCAGAGAATGGTAGCCTAGTACCTACAGTTGTGTTAAAAAAAATAGCAGGACAACATCAGTAACCTGATGTACCAATGTTATTAGTAATAGTGATATTTCTGCATGGCAAATAATTTACTTGTAGATAGTAGTGTAATAGAAAAAACAACAGACCCAACTGTCATGACATGCACGCTGCTTGTTCTGAGTAATTGACTCATTCATTGAAAGAGGCATGTTCAAAATAATAGCAGTGTGGAGTTTAATTAGAGAATTCATTCATTCTGTGAAAAAACAGTTGTTATTAATTGTTTTTGATTAAGGAAGAAGGGAAGCAAATGTTTCACACATTGTTATAAAATATATTTCCTTCTGAATTGCTAAGTAAAATGGGCCGTTCCAAACATTGTTTGGAGGAACAAAGTAATTTGATTAAAAAGTTGGTTGGAGAGGGGAAAACGTATAAAGAAGTGCAGCAAATTATAGGATGCTCAGCTAAAAAGATCTCAAATGCTTTAAAATGGCAACAAAAACCCAAAACACGCGGAAGAAAACGAGCAACTACTGTTAAAACGGATCGAATAATAGTCAGAACGGCAAAGATTCAGCCAATCATCACCTCCAGAAAAATCAAAGATGATCTAAAATTACCTGTAAGTGCTGTTACAGTCAGAAGACGTTTGATCGAAGCTAAGCTATCAGCAAGAAGCCCCCGAAAAAACGGCAAGTAGAATCGGTTAAAATTTGCCAAGAAACACATAGATTGGCCCAAAGAGAAATGGCGTAACATTCTGTGGACTGATGAGAGTAAAATTGTTTTTTTCGGGTCGAGTGGTCGTCGACAGTACGTCAGACGACCCCTGGGTACTGAATTCAAGCCACTGTACACTGTGAAGACAGTGAAGCATGGTGGCGCAAAAATCATGGTATGGGGACCCTACGGTGTCGGGCCTATTTATCGTATACCAGGCATCATGGATCACTTTGAATCAAAATACTTGAAGAGATTATGTTGCCGTATGCCGAAGAGGAAATGCCCCTGAAATGGGTTTTCAACAAGACAACGACCCCAAACACACGAGTAAGCGAGCAACATCTTGGTTCCAGACAAAAAGGATTGAGGTAATGGAGTGGCCAGCTCAATCCCCTGACCTCAACCCCATTGAAAACTTGTGGGGTGACATTAAAAATGCAGTTTCTGAAGCAAATCCCAAAAATTCACAGGAACTGTGGAATGTAGTTTGTTCATCCTGGGCTGAAATACCTGTTTCTAGGTGCCAGAAGTTAGTTGACTCGATGCAACGCAGATGCACAGCAGTTATCAAAAACAATGGTTATGCAACTAAATATTAGTTCAGTAATTTAAAGTGAAGTTAAATCTTGAAATATGTCTTCAGTTTATACAGCAAGTGTTTGAGTTTGAAGAAAAAAATGTCGACACTGCTATTTTTTTGAACATATTAATATTCCTTTTCTTTGCTTCCTGTAAAAGAGTAACGCAGACTTGATAAAATTTGTTTATGCTTTGATTTGGAATTGAATGCTTAAAATGTTTCCACTACATTTTAAATATGGAACTAAAAGCTATTAAAACATATTTGCACTTTATTCCCTTTTTTTAACGCACTGTTATTTATTTGGACACCACTGTATGTTGGAGGAGCGTGGAGCATAAGGTAAGTTGGACTTGGAGGGGTGCTATTTCATCCAAATAATTTCAGCTGTACATAAGTAGGCTACCTCTCATATAGCCTACAATTGGCAGAATGTTGAGAATTATATTTGGGGAAGAAAAAATTCTGTGACGCTCATATCTTTCTATATTACGGCCTTTCAAGCTACATGTAAAGTGAACATAGCATAAATACCACATTTCGAAGCACATCAAAGCACAAGGAAGATTGTGAACGCATACAATCGCATAACGTAACCGATTTAAGGTGGACCGGCAATCCCGAAACAAAATGGTAGTTAATACATGAACTCAGAGTATTAATTAACACCATGAGTTAATACATTAATTGGGACGTTATTCGTAGTTATTCATATACGATTCACTTAGTTATTCATGTAGGCACTTCATTAATTCTTGATATGTTAATGCTTTAATTCATCATTATTCATGTATTAGTTAAAGTATTAGTAAATGCTATTTATGCACCAGTAGGCTATTGTAAACCGGGCGGTGATGTCTGAAACTAAAATGTGTTTAAGACACCGCAGGCAAATGTATAGCAATTTTTTATTATAAAGGGCTTTAATCCATATAACAACACATTACCGTTCTGCGCATAAGCATATTACTGACATTTTTGTTTCCCATATCATTCAGTGTGTTTGTTACTAGGAAATGCAACCTTCAATGCTTAACGTGAACCAATGTCCTTTCAAAAATATAGCCTATTAATTTTGCCATATGCAGCTTATGCAATATGTCACGTTTCAACTATAATTCTAATTATGTTCATACAGTTGAATGCATTCAGCAAATAACTCCGGTTCACACAGTTGAATGCATCCGGCAAAAAATGTTATAATAAAAATGGTTGGATCTACTACGAGTCGATAAACACAGCCAAAGTTATTGACATGTGCAGGTGACTGTATGAAAATTGGATAATGGGAAGGTCAAAACAAGTGAGAAAAGACACAGAGAATAGCCTAACTAGCAGGCTGGTTAGTCCTGCCCCAAAGGCAAGTGCCCATACCCCCACTCCTGTCCCCAAACTTAAAAAATAAAAAGTCATTATCATTTTTCCTTGATTCGGCCAATCATAAAAATGCCACATCGATTTCTGTAATATCTGATTGGTTGGTTTGGCTGTATAAAACATGGAGATGCAGCGAGAGAGAGGTGTCACTTTCTCTGATCATTCTATGCTGTCACTTTTTGATACACATTGCTTAGTCTATATAATATTAGCTAGCCTAGCTTACTCAATGAGTTGAGGATAGCGGTGAGTGTCTCCATCAGGAAGATTAGATTTTAAATAGAATTATTAAATTACATGCATCAAGCCTAGTTGTTCGGATTTATATTATAGCTGCGCTCGTGCATAACATCTGCATTTTTGTAAATTGCGAAACATCTGCAGCATTGCATGAGCTGGTGTGTGTGTGTGTAGTAGTAGCTAGCCTACTGCTGCATGTTGGCTAGTCAGCCCTACTTTCCTCAAACTTTGGAATACTTCATAGATTCATATACTCTCACATATTAAAATACACTGTCATATATCTGTCTCTCTCTCTCCTAGGTTCCCTATCACTCTCACCACCATCATCATGCACCGTTTAGTGTTAAACCTCCCTAATGCTGCAGCAGCCGTCAACAGAGGCAAGCCCCCCAGCGTCTCAGACAACTCCTCAACCCAATACCTCCCATGTAGCGGGCCTAGCGGCTCCCTCGCAGCCAAACAGCCTTCACGCCAGTGCCGCATCAGCTGACAATAGCAATGGGTTAAACTATGAAGTGAAATCGCTGCCAAAAATACGTATCTACAAAAGAAAGATTCGTAAAAGTAAATTACAGATTCGTAATGTAAACTGTGGTTCATAACTGTAAATTGGAAAAGTGTGAATGCATAAAAATAATCTGCAAATAAAAACTTGTGAAAAAGGTGTGAATAAAGAAGATGAGTTGTATTCAATACGATTATATTTTTTACGCTCAAGACTGTCTGTACACACGTACGTCTCTTATTTTACGAATCTCTTCATTCGGATTTATGTACAGAATTTTGGCAGTCTTTTCACGTGGACTGCAATCGTATTTTTTGTATCCGTACGTAGAACCATGCCTGGCCAGTCGATTATCGAAAAAGCCAGCAATACCTTTACCCTATTGGCTGATGAAGCTTGCAATAAGAAAACTTACAGGCAGTTGGCGTAAAAGTAGCAAGGTTGCAGTCAATAAACCTGTGTTTAAACTTTTTAACAGGGACTTGCTGACATTGAGTCAGCTACACGGAGTCTAATTAATTAAATTACGCAGTCATTAAATCAGACAACGCAGAGTGAGTTCCAGGCTCAGGTGAAGTTAGGCAAAGGCCAGCCAGTGGACAACTCTCAGTTCAACAGAAGATGGCTAGGTAAAGTAATATCAATGTTTTTAGATCACATCTGTCATCTGACTATATTGTTATTGCTTTAACTAACATGTTCATCTCATCCATAGGTTCTTCTTCGCTTTAGGGGACGAAAAGTAATGGGACAAATTAACATAAACCTAAATAAAGTAATCATATTTTATATTTGGTTGCATATCCTTTGCATATCATGACTTTCTTATGTCTGTGACCAAACAACATCAAAATACTCTTGATATCTTATTTTCCGGTACTTTTACAAGCGATACTATAACCTCTTTGCATTTGAATTGATCTCTATGGGGCGGGGGTTAGATTAAGCTGTAAATTACGCTGGAACAGTATGGATCACATGGTTTTCCAATTGAACTCTCTGGAAAAATAAGTCAGGAGAAACAACCCTTAAAGAGATCCATCCAGAGAGATGGATTGAGGCTTGTTTGTTACCTCAGACACTTGATGACTTACAGCCATTTAGCCAACCATGTGATCCATACTGTTCCAGCGTAATTTACAGCTTAATCTAGCCACCCCCCCCACACACACACACACACACACACACATTCCCATAGAGATCCATTCAAATGCAGAGAGGATATAGTATCGCTTGTAAAAGCACCAGGAAATAAGATATCAAGAGCCTTTTGATGTTGCTGGGTCACAGACATCAGGAAGTCATGGCATGCAAAGGATATGCAACCAAATATTAAATATGATGAAATATGATTTATTTAAGTTTATGGTCATTTGTCCAATTACTTTTCGTCCCCTAAAATAGGGGGGGGGGGGGGACTGTGTATAAAAAGGGCTACAATTGCTACACGGTTCACCCAATAAGGATGTAAAAAATATGGATGTTCACCCAATATGGATGTAAAAAATTTAAGCTAAAAGTCTGCACATTACCTCAGTCACTGGTCCATTTGAAATCCAATGTTCTGGAGTACAAAACAACAAAAATTGTGTCACTGCCCAAATATTTTCCATCCCCACTGTATATTGTACCAATTTTTTCCAGTTCCTATCCAAAATTATTGTTCAGTGTCCCCCAGTTAGGGGGTGGGGGGTTTAAATAGCTAGGTTAAAAACAACCTTTAACAAAATAAAACAATAGATAAATAAGTATAAAGTCCAGAATAATGCAATAACAATTAATTTTAGACTAGAAAATATGGCACTTCCCATATGGGACACAACGTTTGGTCGAAGCCACACCAATTTCCGGTTTTAAATCCAAATACAGATATGAATACAGATAATGTTGATAGTCAAACGGATACAGATACAGATAGTGGCATCGCTGCACACCCCTATCTGGCACAGTGTAAAACTTTTTTCTCCGATCCGCCATAATTACAAATATAGTTTATAGCAAAATATTAAGTTGTTTTTATAACTAGCTTGCTTTGGTCTGTGCATGCTCTCACAATCAGCTGTATCCAAAATTATGCACAGGGCAGGGGAAGCAGATACACACTTGGAATAGTTGCAAATCTCTGTACCCAAATACACTAATGAAGGCTTCTTTAAAAGGTTAGTCTTGTCTAATCAGTCCTACAACTTTACTGACTTAAAAGCAAACCTATCACTGTTCAAATATCCAAACGTCTGACCGCCAATAGACTTCTGTACATAAAGAGAGTGTCGGTGGTCAGATATGCCAGCCAAGTAGACTTGTCGGATTGAGTTGAAAATGGCTTCTGACCTAGCAAACAACTTTAGCTTAAATACAAACTGAGGCATTTTAGGTTACACAAACATTTATATGGACAAAATTATTGGATATGCCAAAAATGAATGCACTGCAAGTACAATACATATGGACGTTTAAAATGTATCTCTGAATTATTTATTTGTGATCTCAGGTTGTCCTGAAAGCTGAAAGGTTATGTGATTTTTTTCATGGAAAGATATACGAGATAAGATAGTATAGTTAAAAAAGTTTATGATGTGGTTTAGGGTGTAATAAGCGAGCAGGGTATGAAAAGAGAAGTTTCTGGAAGATATCCGACCTGTTAAATTTCTGTGAAATTTGCTGTGTCGTGTGCGTTAGTTTCCCGTGTCAACACATAGGCTATATTTCCAGAAAATTCACCACACTCTCAGATATTCCCAGATAGGAAAAGTGGATGGCAAGGTCTGGCAATTTATGGCAAGTTTCTGTACAAGAACACTTCTGTGCACAAGATTATGTCCGTTTCTGATGGCAAACAAACATTCGCAAATGGCCAGGTACAGTCCGTTTTCAGATTTGTGCACTGTAGTGTCCGCCCCATAAATGCAGCTTTTCATGCAGTGTCATTGTAATCAAATCACATTTTAATTGGGTAAATAAAATAAAACAAATGCACTGGGCTCTATCTTGGCGATTTTAGCGCTTGGTCTAAACGCATGGTGCAATGTGCATTTAGGGTGTATCCAAGTCCACGTTTGTTCGCTAGATGGCATGTTTCTTAATTCAAATGAGCTGAACTTAGTCTCTTCATTAATTATAGGTGTGTCTTAGGCGTAACATGCAATAAACCAATAAAAATGTCATATCCCATTCCCTTTAAAAGCCTGCGTTTCCACCTTGGCGGATTGTTTATATGATGGTAAGCGTGTGTAGTGCGAGCAAGGAATAGGCTATATGGATCACTAGTATGATAAATATTATTCGGACGAACCATTATGAAGCGTTATGATATACACAATAATAATCTTTAGATTTAGGGTTTAACACCGGCACTGTTGCCGACAGTGCTGTTAGGCGTTAGGCGCTATAATAAACCCTACTCCGGGTGTAAGATAGCAAAACCACTTGCGCTTGGGTTAGTGCCACTTAGTGCCGGGTGTAAGCAGTAGTGTAGTGGAGGTATACCCACTTCTTTCTTAGTGGGCATAGAGTATACTCACTTATTAATCCTCACTGGTGCACGTATCAATGAGTAGTCATGGATTTGCTAAATTACAGTATAGCCACTTCTCTAGAGTACACCCACTTCTCCAGGCACTACTACAACACTGGGTGAAAGATAGGGCTCACTGAGAACTTTGTTCACTTTCCCATGTGATTCTGCGAAAAAATTGCTGCTATAGCAAATTTTGACTTCGGTCTTTTTTATTTTAGCAGTTTGGAATAGACTATTTCAACAGGCTATTTATTTTCCTTTCCGCCATATCTTGTAAGAAACGTATAAGTTTTGATATCACAATCGTTGTCTAAATGCACTAATGCATCATTATGAAAATTCTGTTCTCCCAGAGGAGAGAAGCAACAATTCACACTTGGGTACCAACGTTCAACAGTGTTGGACGTGGTGGCTAGACGGAAGTCTTTGAGGTAAAAAAAAATTCGAAAAACTAATCTCTGGTTTTGTAAGTGTAATTTAAAAATTATAACAACGTAGGCCTTTGCAGTATAGCTATTTAGAAAAAGTCATGGAAGGACAGAAACAAGGCATAAACACTGATTAAATAATTTACAATCACAACGCCGACTGGCGTTGCACTTGGCGGTTCTAGTGTTAATAAATTCTGGATCTTTGCTTTTTCCCCATTGTGTGGGTGGTATCGCCCATATCATTACGAGGTGGGTAGGATAACATAATTGTACTTTGCACACTCTGATCACTACAAATCACACCTTACTCTGCAGAATTGGGTGGATTTATAATGGATAAGGTTTTCAGAGGGGCAAAATTCAAAAAATAAATATATGAAGAAAAAAACATATGTTCACTTTTTTAATTGTTCACTTTAATGCATGAAACTAATCCGATTTTGAGGCAAAATCACAATAATGTGAGCATTAGCCACAGTATAGTAATGATCTAATACTTACAAGGTAAAAGAAAAACCGCAATGGCAAAATTGCAACAGAAAATAACTGTAATCAAAATAACTGTAATGAGGAGAGTTTACCAGAGTATATCACAGAATAGACAGATGGACAGTCCTTACCTGCTGGCAGTTTTTAATGGGCAGCTATGGCGGTGACCTCGGTCTGTTCGTGTGTCCCACAGTAGCTGTGCAGAGAGATGCATGCACATGGTTAGCAGGGAGTCCGCCTTGTCATGATAACCTTTAGCCTCCATGTACCAAGTACTCCCTGAGTCATACTTTACATGTGTATTTTTATCAGTGAGTCACAGCCTTGCCCATTTACTCATCAGATGGTAATGGATGTAATTAGGTACACGAAAGTGCTTCTTCCGTCCCAGTTACTGAAATGCAAGCACTACAAGAGCAAAAATACACCATTTTTTTTTTTTCCTGCTTTTAATTTTACGCTTTCATATATTTGCCTTTTAATTATTAATTACATTTGCTATTAATTGCACAAAAAAATAAATAATTATTTTCACTAAAGTTAGCTGAGTTCTTACAGGAATTTCAGAAATCTGAATCCACAACGTTACACTCAGTATTTGCTCTCAAATTATTGCTCTCTTCATGTGACTCTGAGATGAACACAGACTGCTTCATCGATCAGGCACCAGTTTGGGCAGGAACACCCCCCCTCTTTTGAGAAGGAGAGGGGGGGGACCCCAATGTAACACACACAAACACGCACACACACCCTGAGGTAATCCATCCTAAATTGCTGATCCATCTGTGTTTTATTGCTGGCTCCAAAGAAATGAGCCAATCAATTGCATGGGTGCCCTAAAGCCATCTACCAATTGGGATTAAAGGAACGGGTTTGGTCGTGTCAGTGAAAATTGACCATAAAAACCCAGCAAACTCTACCAACGTTGCCCTGATGGAAGATGTTGTCTCACCCTACCAAATGCACCACTGAAACCCGGACAGACTTCGCTGCATTTCCCAAACCGCATCTGGTCACCGAGACAGAGTTGGCCTGCCACCATCCACAGAATAAACTAAGCAGGTTTATTCTCCTTCAACAGCTGTTTTGAGGACAGTTTCTTCAAACTTTTCCTGTACCCAAGTGGAGCTCTGTGCACGTCCACGTTGCCCTGACTGAAACCCCATCGCGACCCGGCTTCAGTGAAGAAGTCTTCCAGGAGTCCACGCACCTGCCGAGACCTTGGACCAGCTGACGAGCTGACATCATTTACGGAATCGGGACTGGCCTCCCCTTTGTTACCGTTAAGTATTGAAACACATTTTATTTAACACTGACATCAATTGATAGGCTTGCATAAAACTTGTAATACCCAGTTGAGGTCATTTTACTGCTGGTTCCTATTGTTGTTTGTATTTTGTTTTGCTATGCGTGTGTTGGTTGGGAATAGCCAATTTCCCTATTTATGAGACTGATAAAATTAACTAACCACATAATACAGTTTAGCGTGTCATTAACCCATAACACAAACTAACCTTTGTTAATGGTAGAACTGTTAGCTTCTATATTTAGCTGTCACATAATTATCATTTCCTCCAATTAAGATTAAGTCATAGAACATATTCCTCATGTTATATCAATGATTGTTTCCATTATTCACATATTCATAGTTGTAGCCAATAAAACATGTAATTTTTCCAACCCATTGTCGTGTCTACGTCATTTCACTAAATTAGGCTCTACTGACGTATAAAATTCTAATTGAGTGTTGAACTTAATTTGTTCTGAATAAAACTGACCAAACCTCATTACAGCGGAGATGCCATGGGTGCATTCTGAGTGCTTTAACATGAAAAGCTAAACCTTATTACCAAAAAATGTTTTCTCTGAAAATATTTTATTCCTAATCCTTTCTTTTTAGGTTCCCTGCATATGCTCTAATCCAGAGCAATTTATCAAGCAACCTGTATGTATGGACAACTCTGTGCTGATGTTTGGAAGATCACCTAGGCTGTTTGTCTTTGGCATAACGTGAATAAGAATACCTTTTCTTTTTATTTTAAAACAAAAAAGGTTTCATTGGTAGTTTTATTTTTTTTATGAAAAGCTTTTGGTTACTATCCACAAGCTTCCTGAGAAAATTACAGGTGCCATATCTTTATACTAGTACTATGCAAGGAATATTCGTTTTCGCTAGACATCAATCAATTTCAACTAAATTCAAGGAAGATTATCAAAAGGTGCAACATGCATACACAAAAGGCACATAGCCATGATTTAAGTTTAAGAAGTGGGATGCTTGTGTGTTTGAGACTGCTTGTTGACTTGATGTCTACTAAAAAATGTCTACTAAAAAAAGCTATCATTAGCCAACAGGCTAAATGTCTAGCAAGTTACTTTCAGCTATCCTTCAGACCTATACTCTTTATCCTTTTACTAGCCACTTTGCCTATTTTCAGATTTCCCATTGTCCATGGGTTAACTTATCTCAGGGGAAGTATCGCTGTCTGTGGCCCTGTACATTAGCTGCTGTATGAGTGAGTGACTACTACACTGCCTGAAACCCACAATACACTCACAACCAACAGGCTCAAAAAGCTCACTGTGCATCAACAGACTTAGTCATTCATATTTTTGTTATACACAATGGTATGGCAAATTTTAGTTCTGTGAAGACAATAAAGAAAATGTATGCAATGGAAGTTGCAAGGAATGTTGGGAAAGGGTAGAGTTAAGGAAACTCGTAGATAGTTTAATGTGAATTAAATAATTTCAAAAATGGCATTGCTAATGTACTTGTTAAAAAAGCATTTCTTGATTGATTTTGAGTTATTGAGTTATCAGTGTTTTCCCGCATAGTGTGTCAAAGTGGAAAAAAGGGAAAACATGAGAAGGATAGGGACTCCCTCCTCAGTATGCAGTCGCAGCTGTTCTTGTTCCCAAGCCTCACCCTCCTGCAGATGATCAGCAGGAAGCAGCCGGACCAGCACAACCCCCTGCAGCCCAAGCCGCTGAGCCCCTACCCGATCGTGTTGTCCGACCCAAGGAAAAGAAACAGCCTAAGCCCAATCTCAGGTATCCCGATGTGGAGGACATCAAAGACAGTGTTAGAACAATGCAACTGGACGAGGCAGAGAACACGAAGAATCTGCCTGCTGCAGCCTTGGAGCCGTCCTGCACACGGTCTGGAGTACAATATGGGGAGGAAATTGCAGATCCTCAGACACCATCGCGGGGATCCGGGAAGCATCAACCCTTCACCAAAGGAAGTCCAGCGGGACCAACAGTGACTATGCCGATGATCCAGTATCCTGGGCCTGAGCCAAATCAGCCTGTGTATGTCTACCGACGGTGGACAGTGTAGGACCTGGCGGACATCATAAAGAGCCTCCCAGAACCAAAACATGGAGCTGAGGTGAGGTATTTCTGAACCATTTAAATACCACTGATGACATGCACAGACTAAGTGGTGAGACGGTGTTCCGTAGAGTAGAGTTTTTGGATTACAGTGGCCGCAGCTGAAAGGGAATTTTAATCAAAATGGAATATATTAGGACCATTAGGACCACTGAGAGAAATACAGTAAGATGGACAGAGCAATGGACTGGTTTGGTGGAACGCATTAGAGCCGCTTCCCTCATCACTCAGATTGGGGAAAGATCGCTGAATGTGTTCAACAAAAGGGTGAGTCCTGCGGTGAGTTCAGGGGATGCCTGGAGAAAAGCTGTAAAGAACAGTTTGGATTAGACCCAGATGGTCCCACTGAACAAGCCTTTGAAAACTTGTTAAAGCAGTATTTAGCGAACGGACTACGACCAGAGACTAAGAAACAAGTAAAACAGATTTGCTTTGGATGGGAACAAGCAGATCTACCAACTGTCTTGAGACATGTGCAGCAGAGGAAGAGGCAAGCGGAGAGAAGCAGGGGGACAAAGAGGCAGGGGAAAAGAAACGCCTGGACAGAAAGATAGACAGTGGAATAGGCCAGCACAAGATCAAAGTGAGAGCTGTGTCTCCTACACCTGTCAACAAAGAGGACACATTGCCAAGAATTGTCCTCAGAAAGGAAGCAACCAAGGTGGACAAGGGCAATGGCAAGCCCCGCCACCAGGAGTGACCACCTATAATCCTGGGGGAGAACAAGGGTTTGGGACACAATAGGATGAGGCTGGAGAAGAGAGCACAATACACATAGCAACACATGCACAATATCCACAATTAACAGGAAACCACACGACTCCACTATTCTTAAGCATCTGGGTGTCAGGTAAGAAATGGCCCTTTCTAGTAGATACAGGAGCAACAATATAGTAATTAGAATTAGAAGTGAAAATAGAAAATATTGTGTTAAGGCATTCATTTTTAATGTCTAGTTTATGCCCCATAAATATGTTAGGAAGAGACCTAATGTCAAAATTAAACTTCAACGTGACTAGTTCAGAATGCAGTATAAAAGCCCTGGATGTAGGATCGTTTCCAATAAATATTAAACCTCAGGAAAAGCCCTGCTATTATTCCTGGGATTTAATTGATCATCACCCCATAAGTACATTATGAAAATATGCTGAATATCAAATGGAAGAACCCTCAGCTTTACATGTAACTGCAATGTATAAGTTTTTTTGATACATATATGGAAAATGAAAAGGTAGTAATTGGAGACATTTTTTTTCTGACACCCGGATGGCAGCATTAGTAATGTTCAGTGAAGGACAATTGTTTTTGTGGGAATGGAGATCCACATGAGATCATTCCCCATGTTTCACTGGCGAAAGCAGATCGAGACTGGAAGGAAATAGGGAAATGGATGTGGCAGATAGTCAGAGTAAAGTATTGAGTAAAGCATAGTAGTGAAGTCTGGTGGTCTCCCTCGCAGCATACATAAAGGCATTGAAATTTATTAAAAACCCTGGTAGAGAGAAATAGGCAGAATGCAGTCCCTATGTGCTCCCTTAGTTATACCCGAGAGTTTATCACAAGTGCCTGAGAATTTGCGGGCAAAAGACAAGTATGATGTAGAATTAATAAAAAGAGCAACACCAATAGATGTGCAACCAAAGAGTGAATATAGGCCAAACAAACCCTAATATTCATTAAGCAAAGAATCGCTGGAAGGAGTGGAGGGAATACACAAATCATTAGTTGAAAAAGGAATTATTGTGCCGTGCCCTGAATCACCTTGTAACACTCCTATTCTCCCAGTAAGGAAAGTGGATGGAACTTGGCGATTTGTACAAGATTTGAGAGCCGTAAATGCAGCGGTACACCCCCAGCCCCAGTGGTCCCTAGTCCTACTACTATCCTGTCTGCATGTCCTTCTGAATCTACTTATTTCTCTGTAATAGATTTAGCAGATGCATTTTTTAGTATATACCAGTAGCAGAATCTAGTCAGCACTGGTTCTCGTTCACTTTTAGAGAGAAAAGATGGACTTGGACTCTCATGCCACAAGGCTATACCGAGTCTCCTGCTGTGTTTTCCACATGTTTAAGTGAAAATTTAAAGGGGCTTAGTTTTAAATATGGAAGCACCTTAGTACAATATGTAGACAATTTGCTGATATAATTTGCTGATATTGCGCCCTCTGAAAATACTTGCAAAGAAGACACACTTCTGCTGCTTTCCTTTCTTGCTGAACAAAAAAAAATGTGCAGTTATGAAAACCTGAAGTAAGATACCTAGGACATAGCATCAGTCATGAGGGAGGGAGATTAGCTCCCTAACAGGTAGAAGGGATTTTGGAATGCCTAAGGCCTATAACAAAAACAAAAAAAAGATGTCTTTCTTAGAATTGGTTGGCTATTGCCGAAACTGGATAGTAGATTTCTCTGTGATTGTACAGCCATTAGGTGAGCTTAACTATAGGTCCAAATAAAAAATTAATAAAAAATGTAATTGGACAATCTGAAATTGCATTTAAAGAATTAAAATTGGCTTTTATAAAAACTCAGTGTTTAGGAATTTCCAATTTAAAAAAACCTTATTTGTCGATGAAAAGAATGGATGTATGACAGCTGTCATAACTGGCGAAAAGTATAAACCAATTGGATATTACTCGCGAAAACTTGACTCCGTAGCTAGAGGACTACCAGCCTGTTTGCAAACTGCCACAGAAGCTGTATTATTCGTCGTGTATTCGCCCCTGACTGTCCACATCCCCAATTCTGTTCATACTCTGTTATTACAGGCTAAAACACCACACCTAACTCCTGCCAGGCTACTGCATTGGCTTGGAGTGTTGTGAGCTCTGCCTTCAATTACCCTGAAACGGTACACCACTCTTAATCCTGCTACTTTGCTTCCCACAGATGGAGAAGGAGAACCACATTCCTGTGAGCATATTGTGGAAACAGTGTTAAAGCCCCGGATTTATTTAACTGATGTGCCTCTCGCTATCCCCCGAGATTATAATTTTTGTTGACGGATCAGGAGACACCCCACAACAGGAGCTCCTTGAGCTACCTATGGAGCATCAAGTTTTAAAAAAACGCAGTTACCCTCACATTTCTCTGCACAAGCATGTGAGTTATTCGCGCTCACAAGAGCATGCCATTTGGCTAACTGTGACCATTTACATCGATTCGAGATACGCTTTTGGAGTGGTGCATGATTTCGGAGCCTTATAGAAAAAAGGAGGTTTCATAACTGTGGAAATATTTAAAAAAATATCTTGACCCTGACTTGTACACTTACAGAGCTGATAACTCCAATCTTGCAACACTTGTAACTGCTACAGGAAGTTTAACCAGATGGTGCTAACCACAAGCTTAAAATTTAGGGAACTTGTAGGAAGGTGCCAACGGTCACCCAGGCCACTTTTAGCCACCAAAGTAACTGCCTTGGGTTGCGAAAGGTCATGTGATTTCGGGGGGTTGTTGGGGTGTGAGGCCTTCTGATTGGAGGACTGAAATGTTGCGACGGACGGCTGATTGGTTGCCCAACTACAACACCGAGTAACCAATCAGGAACCAGCGAGGTCAACAAGAACTGAAGCCCACGTTGGGAGAGCAGAGCGCTCTCCGGTCGACACCTGAGCACATCTGTTTGAGAGTTTGCTGAGCTGTCTGCTGTATCAACTTTACTTGCTATTTGTCTCATTAAATACTTATACTTTGAATTTGGTTTCAAGAGTCCTGTCTTCACCACCACCTTGAACAAACACGCTGAGAAGAAAAGAAATATCCCGACATAACCTCAGGGGGTAAGCGTGTGTCTCACTATAGATTAGTCGCAAACCTATTAGAAGCATTACTCCTACCAAAAGAAATAGCGGTGTGAAAATGCCAGGCATACAAAAATTCAAGATGTCTCAAAAGGGAATGCTCATGCTGATCAGGCAAAAACTGCAGAATTCTCCTCTGATGCCCCAGTGTTGAAAATGAATGTGAATAATGTAAATAGTATAAATGTGTTAGATAAAGATGAGTTGAAGTCATTGCAGGAATCTACAGGACAACAGGAAGAAGCCCAGTGGAGCAAGCATTGATGCACACCTGCCCAGACGGGCTATGGGTCTCACCTGAAGGAAAACCTGTATTTCCTGCATGTACATATCATTTTGTTACAAAAATGACTCATGGTGTTGACCATGTGTCAAAAACATGTATGTTAGATCTGGTGAAATCTTACTGGTATGCACCAGGGTTTTCAGCCATTGCACAGCGATTCTGTGACAAAAGTGTGATCTGTTTACAGAATAACTGCACGCGGACAATCAGTGGAAGCAGTGGGACAGCCTGTCCCTGAGGAGCCATTCTCTTATCCAACGATGGGTTTTGTGGAATTAAGTCCATGCAGAGGTTATAAATATTGTCTGGTGATAATGGACATGTTTTTCAAATGGGTGGAATGTTTCCCTTGCAGTGGCTAAGGCCCTCATGTGAGAAATAATACCAAGGTTTGGCATTCTGTCTAGAATATCCTCCAATAACGGAACCCATTTCGTAAATGAGATCAGAGATCGACATAAGCAATGGCCCGATGGCCCGGGGCCAGTAAAAAAGTATTTCGGGCAAGTTGATTGGCCAGTCGCTGGTCCGTTCGGGACAGTGACGTTTCCGCCAATCACAGTCACGAGTCAGTTCACGTAATGATGCTAAATTAACTGGCTGAAGCTAGCCCGCGATTGCAGTCAGTATTTTCACCTAGCTACTGAAGGTTTCACCTCAGCAAATAGCTACTTTGAAAATAATGTCAAAGGAAGCGTATGAGGCTACTAAAATAAGAGGGGGTTCTGTGCTGGCAAAGCGGGTGGCGGACAACCCGTCAGCTGGGCCACTTCATGTCTGGACACAACGGGCAAACGACGACACAATCCAGCGGGTGGAGAAGTTAATAAACACAGCTTTCCACGTCGTAAAAAGTGAGCTCCCCTTCACCTCTTATGAGAGAACGGTCGCCCTTCTAAAGAAGAACGGAGAAGACGTTGGCTCTCAGTACACCACTGATGTCGCATGTCGAAGGTAAGTTACTCAGCTAGTTACTATAACTTGTCAGTCAGCTAACAACTAGGGATGTGCGCGTTTAGTCGACTAGACCAGGGGTTCTCAAACTTTTTGTTTATGCGGACCACTTTTTATTATCAAGGATTTTCGCGGACCTCGATTGTAATTGTTGACGGGGGGGGTGCAATCACCTTTATTTAACGGTTTATTTAACGTATGTACCGCGGGTGTGCGTCGGCCGCGGGAGCGTGTGTGTGAAGATGGTGCAATTTAGCTATTGCAAGATAGTGAGTAAACACATTCACGTTCATTCATTCTTTTTTTCTACGGACCACCTGCAGACCACAGTTTGAGAACCGCTGGACTAGACGATTAAATGTTGCTACCCTCGCTAGTCGGCACCAGAAATACTAGTCGGTTAAACTTATTTTATTAATGTACACATTTAAATTACATATTGACATAATTTGCACTGAAATGTCATGTTTTCCTGGTTAAATATTGCTTTATAAAAAAACGAGCATCCGTTACTAATGTTAACAACGCCGGATTTAAAAAAAAAAATAAAAATAATTTTTAAACGAAGGAAAAAAACAAAACGCATTAATAGCCTGTTCGCCCTGCAAGTTAAACCAGCGAGGTGGAAAGAGTAAGTAGGCCTATCGCGTTGTTGAATAGCCCAATAAGACGTGAGTGGCAGAGACCTGGAAGGGGTTTTTGTGAGGATCTTGAGCCGTGGACAGCCCAAGACCATGTTTATTGGTGTAGAGGAGCTCCAGCACGCCACAGCGCCTGGGCATTATGCTGCGATGAGCACTGGTAATTGGCTATTGAATCTGTCGTTTGTGTTGCTGTGTTTTCACTTGTTGAGTACAACAATAAACTAATGTGTCTATCTGTCTACAGCACTGGATAAGGCAGACCTGTTCCAATGGAAGGAGAAGGTAGTGGACCCATGCCAGTAGTGAAGAGGTGGCTCAAGGAGGCAGACAGAAAGAGCTTGCAGTGAAAGATCCACAGTTCAGTCCACAGTATTAATATAAGATAAGATAGAATTTATTGTCCCAAAGGAAATTTGTCTTGGAAACATACAGTAGCCGTCACCCATACACATACACACACAAAACATATGCAAAAATGTATATTCAAATCTTTAAAATGTTCTAAGAAGAAAATGAATCAGTTCTTTGTTGTTTAGACGAATCATTACAATGTATATACGATTAATAAATAAACAGTTTCATGGAAAAGTGTTTTTTCTCTCTTTTTTTCGGGGCCAGTAAAAATATACAAGGGGCCAGTAAAACTCTGATCTACTGGCCCGGGGGGCCAGTGGGGGAAAAATGTTACGTTGGACACTGATGAGATCATTCAAAATCAGCTCCAATTTGGGAATAACCTTAAAGACTCATTGCGCCTCGAGTGCGGGTGCAGTGGAGCGATTGAATCAGACGATCAAAACCAAGTTAACTAAGGTAATGGCAGAAACAAAATTTTATTGGGTAACCGCACTTCCCCTTGTCCTCGATATGAAAAAAGTACTGCTTGTAAATATGCGGTTCTTCTTGCTGGCTACATATGTACATTCGTTTTTCCACTCGATCCAGTAGGCTATGTTAGATGTGGTTATTTTCACATTTTGAGTGCATTTCACACACTAGTGTAGTGTAAGCATTCATTGATCAGTAATGTTTTATGTTTGATGCACCAACTTTCTTTGAAACTCAAACATTTGGCAGCATTTTCTTGTTGGTGGAATATTATTTTAAACACACAATTTGGGTATGATTTAAATTTGCATATTTTACTGACAATTTGGAGTAGAATGATAATATTAATGTCACAAGAAAGCCAAGACTCTCCTCTTCATGGCCATATATAAAACTCAAAGGGCTCTATTCTTGACGCATCGTCTAAAATGCTCGGCGCAAGTGCATTTAGGGCGTGTCCAAGTTCACTTTTGCTAGTTAGACAGCGCGTTATTTGAGCGCTAAGTGAGGCGCAATGTGCTAATGTGCGGAGATTAGCATCTTAATTAATTACAGGTGTGTCTTGGGCGTAGGATGCAATAAACCAATCAAAATGTCATATCCCATTCCCTTTAAAAGTCTGCTTTTCCACCTTGGTGGATTACTTATATGATGGCAAAACAGACATGCTTGTGCGTGTGTAGTGCGAGCAAGGAATAGGCTATATGGATCAATAGTATTATCAATATTATTCGGACTAACCATTATGACACGTTTTAATATAATCTTTAGCATTATGGTTTAACACCAGCATGGGCTCCCGGTAATTCCTGACAGTGCTGTTATTTTAGAAGATTTATGAGGTTAAATTTAACAACAGCTTTACAAGTGTCGTTGTTGGAAACGAAAATGCACATAGAACTACCGAGTGCACAAGGACGATATTTTCGCTCAAATTACAGTATATGATGTAGTTTCAGATTTCAGATGTCGGTGTTTACATTTAAATAAGAACAACACCGACATCTGAAATCTGAAACGACATCATATACTGTAATTTGAGCGAAAATATCCTTGGGCACTCGGAAATCATATGTGCATTTTCGTTTCCAACAACGACACTTGTAAAGCTGTTGTTAGACCTTATTTGAGTGGATTCCGACAGTTAATTTACAGCAAGTTGCCTGGGGGCAATGGCAAGATGCTAATTGTAAGCATTGCTCCAATTCAGGATTTACAATAATTTGGCGAGACCAGGACAGCTTAACATACTATTTCGGGGGTAAGTAAAAAAAAAATGTAAAAAAAAAAATGGGTGAACTATCCCTTTAACGAATTTTGTTTGATTATGCAATGAAACATTGTCAAACATCAATTCCATGAGGCTGTTCTCATGGAGTTCTCAAAGTTCATCAAGCTTCATCCGAAGTTCATTACCTGCATTCTAATATTGATTAATAACATATATACGCGTTTTACTAGCAGCTTAATGCTTTAAAAACAAGTCCACGTTCCTGGGAAGACTGTGAAAAGTGCAATTTACAGCAGGTGAAACAGACCTGCTCCTGCATGAAGTTAAAGCGCACATGCAGAGAATGGCATTAAAATTAATTGTGAATTGTTCTCTTTAAAATCGTTTCGTTTAGTTATGGTATAACAGGTGAAATCATCTGGGTTTTAATAAGCTGAGAGTATGGAAGCCTGATCACTGTAATTGAAAAAATATGAAGGATGCAGAATAACGCTAAAATTCAGTTAGCATGGTGAAATTTATCTCCGTTTTTTAACCGTATAGGCAAAAAAACCTTATGCGCAGCGAATCACGGGTACTGTAGCCTAGGCTATTTGAAAAATAATAAATGCAATATTCACTGGACAAGGTTTTGAACTTTTTTGTATTTGTATTGTAATGACATCTGAAGTGCATTTTCAAAACTCTATTGCAGTGTGCGAGTTTTCCATTGAATGACAATTCACACATTAGGTGTAAATGACAATTCGCGCATTAGGCTTGATATAGGTGTTATCAGCAAAGTTTTTAATGGATAGCCATTGTCCCGTAACAGAATATTGTCTCCCCAGTAGATGACAGGAACTACTGGCAAATATAGGCTAAGTCATAGCTTGATCCAGGACAATTGCAAATAGTCTATACATGTAATCTTACACGTAGGGTGAATTAGGGTAATCTGGGACATTGGGTAATGTGGGACAGCTAAACTCCAGAGTGTTTATTTTCTGTTCTAACAAAATCTAGTCAACAGGACTTTTACTATAGGTTTAGCATGGATGTCATGTGGGTGATGTCACAGAAAGGGGCAGGGCATTTGTCAATCAGGAAGCTCCCCTGGGAATTGCATGACAAGGTCAGTGACATAGGATTCTGACAAGATTAATGTTAAGGATATAAATCTGTCATAAATAAAACTATGTTCCTAATTGTTCTCAAATTATGTTTGTGATCTATTCAAGCAACAAAATATGCATTAAAGTGTTGAAAATGTGTTTTAGTTCTTTTAAAAAAAATAAGTCTAATGCCAGTAGACAACGTTTCTCTCTCTCTCTCTCTCTCTCTCTCTCTCTCTCTCTCTCTCTCTCTCTCTCTCTCTCTCTCTCTCTCTCTCTCTCTCTCTCTCTCTCACATACCTGATTCTTCTCTCTCACACACACACACAGTATTTTGTAGTTGTTCATCATGTACAAATGTGAGAGTCATTAGTCAGCTAAAATATAAAAATATCCATGCCAGTAAACACCTGTCCCAGATTATCAAATTCAGGCAATTTGTTTTGGCACAAAGAACACCAATAGGTGTGGCATGTCTCCTCTGGCTATGATATCTACATTCTTTCTTCTTGTGTGGTTAGAAAACATCTTAGGGATTTCAGAAGGGTCTAATGTGTTGATCTAATGTGTTCGATAGATATCGGAATAAGTCGCAGAAGTCAAAATTGAAAAATATTTCCTAGATTACCCAAATTCACCCTACCATCGCATATCGCCTGGATGTTGGAGTGGGCAGAAAGCAATTTAATGCACCATTCCCCTTCACTGAGGGACCTTTGACCTATGGACCCTTTTATTATTATGCATTTTTTGATATAGCCTACACAATAATATTTCACATTGTAATCTTGATATTTTAGTCATGCTTGAGCCCGCCCCTGTGTGTAACAGACAGGAGGGTGTATGCACACGCCTATGTAGATGCACTTATGTGCACCGTTAAAATAACATGTAAACAACTGCGTCATGACTTTAGACCAGGTTTTTGCTCAAGCGCTTTCTGCTGGCTCAAGATAGCTCGGCGCTTTCCTGGATGAACTGGACACTCTCCTGAGCTCCTTCCCTGAGGATGGCACCCCTGTAATCCTACTGGGAGACTTCAACCTCCATCCAGAGAGTTCCCAGCTATCCAGTGTCGCCTCACTCCTCCAGTCCTTCGCTCTCACTCAATCCCCATCGCCTGCCACCCACAAGGCTGGTAACCAACTTGACCTTGTACTCACCAGGAGCTGCGCCACATCTGAACTCACGGTGACCCCGCTCCACGTATCGGACCATTTCTTTATTTCATTCTCTCTTTCCCTCCCGCTCTCCCTCAACCCTACTAACGACCCACCCACTGTTATGTTCAGGAGAAATCTCCGCACCCTCTCGTACTCCTCTCTCACTACTTCCGCTCTCTCTATACTTCCTCCTCCTGCGTCTTTTGCTAATATGCATGTTGATGTTGCCACCTCTATGTTTAACTCCTGCCTCTCTCAGTCTCTCAACTCACTTTGTCCGCTTGTCTCCAAACCAGCTCGACCATCACCCCCTTCCCCGTGGCTGACAGATTCTCTCAGATCCAACAGAACCATACTGCGAGGCGCTGAGAGAAAGTGGAGGAAATCCAGATCCCCAGATGACCTGGCCTCCTATCACACTCTGCTGGCAGCCTTCACAGCTGCAACTACATCGGCTAAGACTTCTTTTTTTCAGACAAAAATTAATGCATGTGTGTCTAATCCACGGAAACTCTTTTCCACCTTCTCCTCCCTGCTTACCCCACCTCCACCCCCTTCACCCTCCTCCCTCTCTGCAGATGACTTCCTGACCCACTTTGAGGGGAAGGTGGCCATGATTCGCAACTCCTTCACACCTCAGGTGACACCCCACATCCCCCGTACCGAACCTATCGCCACGCTGTCGTCCTTCAAGACTCTGGAGGACGCAGATGTGCTCCAACTTGTGACGCACCATCGCGCGACCACCTGTCCGCTGGACCCCATCCTGTCAGCAGTCCTCCAGTCAATATCTGCTGAGCTCGTTCCATATCTGTCCACTATTATCAACACCTCCCTAACCTGTGGCCATGTCCCTGCTGTTTTTAAGACTGCCCGTGTATCCCCACTCCTAAAAAAACCTAGCTTAGACCCCTCTGATGTCAGGAACTACCGTCCTGTATCTCTTTTGCCCTTCCTGTCCAAAACTCTGGAACGAGCTGTCCATAACCAACTGTCTGTTTTTCTCCACCAGAACAACCTGCTTGACCCCCATCAGTCCGGCTTCAGAACCGGACATTCCACAGAAACTGCTCTCCTGGCCGTGACTGAGGCGCTCTCCACTGCCAGAGCCTCATCCCTCTCCTCTGTCCTGATTCTACTTGACCTGTCTGCAGCGTTCGACACGGTCAACCACAAACTCCTGATTTCCACACTTTCTGAGATGGGCATTTCTGGGACTGCCCTCTCCTGGTTTGTATCGTACCTCACTGATAGATCCTACCAAGTCTCTTGGAAGGGTTCTGTGTCTGCACCCCATCCCCTGTCTACAGGAGTCCCGCAGGGATCTGTACTGGGTCCTCTGCTGTTCTCCATCTATACAAAATATCTTGGTTCAGTAATCAATTCACATGGCTTCTCATACCATAGTTATGCTGACGATACTCAACTCTTCCTCTCTTTCCCTCCCTCTACCCAACAGGTGAAGGAGAGGATATCTGCTTGTCTGGCCGACATCTCTGAGTGGATGACTACCCATCACCTGAAGCTCAACCTCGACAAGACAGAGCTCCTATTCATGCCACACAAAACCTCCCCGCTACTTGACCTCTCCATCACCGTTGACGGGACCGTGGTGGCTGCCTCCCGCTCTGCAAAGAACCTGGGGGTGGTCCTGGACGACCAGCTGAACTTCAAAGACCAGATCAGGGCGACGGCACGGTCCTGCAGGTTCCTCCTGTACAACATCAGGAGGATTCGACCGTACCTGACCACCTATTCCACCCAGCTTTTGGTCCAGACCATGGTCACCTCACGCCTGGACTACTGTAACTCCCTGCTCGCAAGCCTACCGGCCTGCGCCATCCTGCCTCTCCAACTGATCCAGAACGCAGCTGCCCGGCTTGTGTTCAACCTCCCGAAATTTTCACGTCACCCCCCTGTTGAGGTCACTCCACTGGCTGCCAGTTGCAGCCAGGATCAGGTTCAAAGTTCTGACCCTGGCCTACACTGCAGCCAATAGGACAGGCCCTGTCTACCTGCAGGACTTGATCCAGAACTATGTTCCTGCTCGACCGCTTCGCTCATCTACTGCAGGGCGACTTGCACTTCCCCCCCTCCGTGTAAATGGTACTCGCTCATCCCGACTGCGGAGCTTTTCCACCCTAGCTCCCCAGTGGTGGAACGAACTTCCCATTCCCCTACGTTCCATGCCAACCCTGCCTACTTTCCGTCGTGGCCTGAAAACGCACCTTTTCAGACTCCACCTGGACTAATACTTATCTAGGACCTCATGGTTTGTGTTCTTGTTGAACTGTGTACTCAAGATAGTCAAGTTTATAATAGTTAGAATAGAATTGTATTAGAGCTGATTTACCCAGTTCACTGTGAACTGCATTGTGTTCATTACTAGGGATAGCTGCTACTGTATGGGAAGAATGTGCTTTCTTATCTGTTCTGTAGTTACTTCGATGACCTTTCTGTATGCACTTACTGTACGTCGCTTTGGATAAAAGCGTCTGCTAAATGAATGTAATGTAATGTAATGTAATAGCAATAAGCCAAAAATAATCCTGGCCACACCTCATTTTAAGACCAACACACCCAGTTCACCTGCTATGGGCGTAACATCACTTTATATTTCACCGATGTGAGCGCTAGGGGCTATAATGAGCTATAAGATAGCAAAGACACTTGCGTTTGGGTTAGCGCCGGGTGTAAAATAGGGCCCAAGGTGTCATTCTGGGTCAAAACTAATCAAAATGATGGACACACCATACTTTATCCAAAATGTTAGCTGAAGAGCACCAGGGGGATGACAGCAGAGAATTATTAGACCCAACATATTTCAAAGATACACTGTAAAAGGTTTCATCTTATATGTTCACAGATTAACAAGGAAAAAGGGAGATTACAAAACAAAACTGCCTTATCTCTATTTTGTTTTGTTATCTCCATTTTATCTCTGTGTTTTTGTATTGTTCAGTGTTATACTTGCAAAATAAATTCCAAACATTTTAGACTTTTATTAGGGGCCAATTTATCATACTTCAATGCTAACAATGTGGGAGGACCCTACGAGTAACCGCAGCTTATTTAAAATGCCGTAGCCAGAGTTTTGACAGGGAAAACAAAATATGAACACATTACTGTTGTAGTTAGATTACTGCACTGGCTACCAGTAAGAGCTAGAGTTGACTAAGATCTTGCTGCTTGTCGATAAAGCATGGAAATGTCTGGCGCCTAGTTACATTTCTGAGATGTTGACAGCTTATGAGCCATTTTGGTCTCTCCGGTCATCTGGAAGTGGTCTTGGCAGGTATGTCATTCGTTAAGTTACGGCTTGGTGGGGCAGGCCCCATACTTATACAGCACCGTTTGACACTTTCCAGGGTTTGCTACAGAAATAAATACAAAAAAAAAATGGACTCAGAGCCCTTAATAACATTAACTTCCGTACCTTCTTGCCTCATGTAAACACACAGAATTCAATTGGCTCTATGGACGGCGGCTATCCTACGTATTTCCAGTAAAATCTCAGCCAGAGCACAACACAACACAACACAAACAGCAGCCAGCTAGTTAGCGAACTTTGTTTCTGTCAGTCATTTCGAGACAAACTCTATATTTGTGACTTTATTAAGTATTTGTCCATTTGTTGCGTTTACATTATTTGCTCTAAAAGTGTGAAATTAGTCAAATTTGAAGTATTCCTAACCAGCAAAAATGGCTCTGAATCACATAAAGTCTTCTGTAGGCCTAATGCATAAAAAAACATAACGTTAGCTAGTGTAAATAACCTAAAACAACTGATGAGTTTATACCTGCTACTTTGTAATATTGTTTAAAAATGGTAAGTATAGACAAGACAACATATAAGCAGGAATATTTTCAAGATAGCTGAATGAGTGAAAGGCTGCTTTCTACATTTATTAGGCCTGGCCTCATGCTTCTTTCAAGCAGCAATAATTGGGGAAATTTCTCGATGATTATCAATATCTGCACATTTCAAATGAAAATAGGCCTACTGGCTGTAGACTTGTTGAATATAGCCTATAATAATGATAATAATAATACTCAATAATAAGAATGGCAACAAAAGCTCATGTAATGCAAACGTTTGATTAAAATAAATTGGGCATTTGCCCCACAAATGCCTAATTGCTGCCACGCGTTTGTTTTTCTTTCTTTCTTTTTTTAACTAAACTACCGAGCCCCCCCAAGGCATAGGTAAAAAAAATATATATATAATCTCAACGTGAAAATCCATAGGCTAAGCTACTTTCAGTTTTGCAATCTGGGCATAGCCTACGTGGGGTTTTTCAGTGAAATCAATAGTTTTTGCAATGTTAAATCCATTTGTAGAGACTTCCGGTTTGCACGGCGAGGGGAATGGCAGCATAGAGGAGAGCTCGTACCAGTCGAAGGCAAAAAAACCTCTAATACTCGATAAACTTTATTCAAAACGAAGCTAAACGTGGAATGAGAGGGGGACAACAACGGAGAAGTCGAAGGATTTTGGGAAAACAAATGAAAAGCAGTGAAGAACGAGATATGGAGACAGTGTCCGAAAGAGAGGAAGATGGCGGCGAGCCAAGTTCGCTGGTGGAGGAAAAGACGCTCCACAAAAGTTTGGCCGGTATCACCAGAGAGATACGAGCCTTTAAAAAAGACCTGAAAGATGACCTTGCAGTGCTCAAGGAAGAACTTAACACTAACTTTAGGCAGGAGTTTGCCACTTTTAAAGAAGACGTTAACAACAAACTGAAGGCTAACAGAGACGAGCTGCAAGAGCAGAAAAAGAGCCTCAGCGAAGCGGAGCAGCGCGTCGAGGAGCTGGAGTCATTTAGCATGACGGCTAAAGAGGCTTTGCTGACAACACTCCGTGAGCAGAAGAAACTACAGGAGAAGCTCACCGACCTGGAGGGTAGGTCCAGAAGGAACAATATGCGGATATTTGGGCTTCAGGAGGGCGCGGAGGGGGACTCAGTTCCCCGCTTCATAGAGGACCTGCTGCGGAGGGAGCTGGCGCTCCCGGAGGGGAACGACCTGCAGATCCAAAGGGCGCACCGGGCAGCGGCGAGGCGACCTGGCCCCGGGGAGACACCGCGTTCCGTAGTGGTGAATTTCCACCAATTCAACACCAAAGAAATGGTGTTACAGAGGGCATGGCAGAAGAAGGTAAAGTTCAACAACGCGCCGCTATATTTTGACCATGATTACGCGACGGAGGTGGTGCAGAAGCGCAAAACGTACACAGACATTAAAAAGGTGCTGAAGGAGAAGGGTATCAGGTTTCAGACGCCCCTGACGAGGATCAGAATCCACTGGGAGGAGGGAACTCAGATTTACAACACCGCGCAGGAGACAGCAATCGAGATGAGGAAAAGAGGATTGGACGTCCGAGTCAGAGGAGCCGGCGCAGAACGGCCGATGGAGGAGCAGATCCAAGGAGCGCTGCAGTGGCAGCGGGTTGGAGAGGCCGGGGCACAGAGTGAACTGACCCAACGGGCCAGAGGGAGACTGCAGGAGTTTAGGAGATAAAGGAAAGGATAAAGAAGAGAAATTACGGTGAGTAGTGGGAGGAAAGGATGTGAGAAAAAGCACAATGTAGAAGGGATGAAAAATAAAATAAGATGACACTGAAATTGACATAAAAATGAATGAGAAAAATGTAAAAAAATAATTCAGAATAAAATGGTTAAAGCTTAGACGGAATGGATAATACTTACTATGTCGGGGGACAGACAAATCTAATAAAATGATGATGAATATAGATAGGGGAATAAAAAATAAAAGAATAAATAAAAAATAGGGATCAAAGAAGTGGGGCTATGGTATACAACTAATTGGTAGAGGGAATTGAATTGTGACAGAACAGGAGCTGAATTTGTGAACGGGAGACTAATCAAAATACTACAAAGGGCGGAAATAAAGAATATGCTGCCCTCTAGTGGACGATGTCTAAAGCCTAAAAACAAGCGCCTGTTATGTTGGTTGTATACCACTAAAATAGAAATAATTAAAGGAATGTGCTTAATAACTTGAAGCATTGGTGCTGGATCACAGCTTTCCTCCTACTACAAAGACTTCTCCAAAGAAAAAATCAGACTGGTAAACATAGCTAAGGGAAACGCTGGACATTTCTAGTGGACAGAGAGGTCTCCTTTTGGGGCTTCCATGTACCACTAGGGAGGGGCCCCACTATCAAGGGTGGTTTTTCCCCTCTCCTACCAACGGGGACACGGGCCTATTTTTTGAGGCCCATCGCTATCGGGGGTGGTTTTTTGAGTGTACATATGTTCTTGTTATTAATGTTCTAGTTATTAAGTGTGCCAGAGGAGGAGATTTTGAATACTTGCAGGACAGTCATGTTGCAGCAGGGTGAACTTAAAGTGTTGTCTCTAAATGTGAATGGGTTGAACAATCCAGTGAAAAGGGGAAGGGTCATAGCTAAATTAAAAAAAGAGAAGTCACAGGTAAATTATTAACAGGAAACACATTTATCCGAACAGGAACATGAAAAATTAAAAAAGATGGGGTTTAAAAATACTTACTACAGTTCATATAAAGGGGGCAGTAGGAGGGGGGTAGCAATCTTAATGACAAACACAACCAAATTTGAAGTTATAAAAGAAGTGAAGGATAAGGAGGGAAGATATATTTTGGTGAAGGGGAAGATGGAAGATAAAATGGTCACATTGGTAAATATCTACGCCCCCCCGGATTGTGATAGAAGTTTCTTTAGAAATTTATTTGAGGTCATTACCCAGGAAACAGAGGGGATTTTGATATGTGGGGGGGACCTCAACACAGCGCTGAATCACGACTTGGACTCAACTAGTAATAAAAGAGGAAATAAATTGAAGTTGACTAAATTTGTTAATACTGCTTTGGCAGAACTGGAAATTATGGATGTATGGAGGGAACTACACCCGCTCGAAAGGGATTATACTTACTACTCTGCCCCACATTCGGTCTACACGAGAATAGATTATTTTCTTATGAATAAGGTAGATAGATTTAGAGTGGAAGAATGTGGGATAGGAGTCGCAGACTTGTCTGATCATTGCTCCCTACATCTGACATTGACCCTGAACAGTAGGTTGAGAAATACAACATGGCGGTTGAATGTAGGGATGTTGAATGACCCAGGAATTGTAAGAGAAATTAAAAAGGAATTAGTTTCATACAGGGAAGAGAACGACAATGGGGAGGTGGCTTCCACCATCCTCTGGGATGCAATGAAGGCGGTGATGCGGGGCAAATTGATATCAAGGGCGGCTTACCTTAAGAAAGCTAGATTGAAATTATACCAGGATAAAATTAGGGAACTCAAAACCTTGGAGCAGCGTCATAAAAATTCAAATGAATCAGGATTATTACAACAAATAAAAAATGCAAGGAAAATAGTGAATGACATATTAGGAAGTGAGGTGGAAAAGAAAATGAGATATCTGAAACAAACATATTACGAATCTGGCCCAAAAGCAACAAAATTACTAGCAAGAAGGATAAGGAAGACTCAACTCATGAATGCGATACATAAAATCAGGGACCCCATAACCAAAGAATTAGAATTTGACCCGGGAAAAATAGATATAATATTTGAGAATTATTATAAAAAGCTGTATACACAACCAACCTCGGCGGATGAGGAAACAATTAGGACTTTTTTAGACTCAGTAGATCTGCCAACGATAGGGAAGAATCAGAACGAGACTATAAATTCGATTATCACAGTAAAGGAGTTGGAGGAAGCAATTAAGAAATTAAAATCAAATAAAGCTCCAGGAAGCGATGGCTTCCCGGCCGAATGGTTTAAAATGTTTAAGGAAGAATTGAACCCAATGTTATTAGCAGCACTCAATGAAACCCTGAGAACAGGCAAAATCCCCCCCTCGTGGAAAGAGGCCATAATCACGGTGATCCCTAAGGATGGTAAGGATAGAGAATACTGTGAAAACTATAGGCCAATATCAATTTTAAACTGTGACTACAAAATATATACATCCATTTTATCTAAAAGACTGGAGACCTTCATGACAGATTTGATAGATGAGGACCAATCTGGCTTTATTAAGGGGCGCCAAACACAAGACAATATAAGGAGGACCCTACATATAATTGAAGAATTACAAAGGAAAGGTGAGAGTGCATTGCTGCTCAGCTTAGATGCTGAAAAGGCTTTTGACAGCGTTAGCTGGAAGTTTTTATATCTCTGTATGGAAAGATTTGGCTTTAGTACGGATTCAGTAAATGCCATTAAAACACTTTACCAAGACCCAATGGCGAGAATCAAAATAAATGGCAATCTCACTAACTGGTTTAAGCTGGAGAGGTCTACCAGGCAGGGAAGCTGTTTGTCGCCTACCCTCTTCGCGATTTTCATTGAGCCTCTGGCTCAGGGGATACGGGAGGATCGGGGCATAGAGGGGGTAGAGGTGAGGGGTACGGAACACAAAATAGGGTTATTTGCGGACGACGTTTTGATTAGTGTAAAACAACCAAACACTTCTCTCCCTAATTTAATGGAAAAACTCGAATATTATAAATATCTGTCAGGTTACAAACTCAATGTTGCAAAAACGCAGGTATTATCCATAAATTATGCCCCAGCCCAAAATATCCGGCGAACGTATGACTTTAAGTGGAAAGCAAAATCAATAAAATATCTAGGAATAATCATTACTAAGAATCTATTGAATTTAGGAGAAGTTAACTATAGTACTTTAAATCAGGAAATCCAAAAAGACATGGAAAGGTGGACAGTGCTTACATTAGACTTTAGCTCTAGAATAGAGATAATTAAAATGAATGTGCTTCCACGGATCTTGTATTTGTTCCAATCACTACCGACAGTAATCACTAAAATACAATTTAAAGAATGGGATAAAAAGATATCACGGTTTATTTGGGGGGGAAAGAGGCCAAGGATTAAGTACTCAACACTTCAAGTGCCTAAAGGAAAGGGGGGAATGGCTCTACCGAACCTCATGGAGTATTATTATGCGGCACAGCTTAGACCCTTAGTATATTGGTGCGACACAGGTTATACCGCGAGATGGAAGGAAATTGAGCTAAAGACAGAGGGATGTCATGTACAGAGTATGCTTGCAAATAGAGATGTGTTTCAGAAGAATAAGGAAATGCTGGATCCGATCACTAAGTTCACTCTGGAAACCTGGTTCACAGTGATAAAGAAATATAATTTGGAGGGGGAGGCAAAACTTCTGAGCTGGGTGGCATTAGAACCTACATTTAAACCGGGGACACTAGATAAAAGATTTCAACAATGGATGCAAAGGGGGATAACAGCGTTGAGCATAATGATTGACGGGGGAAAATTTAAAAGTTTTCAGAATTTAAAGAGGGAATTTGAATTGGAGAGCCAAGACCTATTTAGGTATTTCCAAGTCAGGGACTATTTTGAAAAGGACATAAGACCAGATCTACCTCCAGAGTTGAACAAAGTGATAAGGACACTGTGTGATGCATATCGTAATAAAACGGGGAGAGTGATTTCAGTTTTGTGTCAGGGACTGGAGGAGAACAGAGGAGTTTCCACACTATATGTTAGAGACAGATGGGTGAATGAAAGCAAAACACAATTAACTGAGGAGGAATGGTTTAATATATGTGAAATGCAGAGAACAACTACCAGCTCCAGAACATGGAAGGAATTCTGCTGGAAAAATATAATCAGGTTTTTTATTACCCCCAGAATTACAGGTAAATTTTCACCTGCACATCAGCCATGCTGGAGGAAATGTGGGGATGTAAATGCTCATCATATGCATGTTTTTTGGGAATGCAAGAAATTGAAGAAGTATTGGAATGATGTGTGGGAAATATTGAAGGTGATATTGGGGTATGAAATACCGAGGACATTTGAGACACTGTACCTGTGTAATCTCACGAGAGACATAGTGACTGAAGGGGACTTGTACCTGGTGAAGAACTTGTTAGCAGGTGCTAAGAAAACAATCACCAGGAGGTGGTGTCAGGAGAAACCTCCTACCCAGAGCAACTGGCTGGACATTGTGGAGGAGATTTTTGAGATGGAAAAACTGACATATATCTTGAGATTACAGCAACCTGGATTCAATAAAAAATGGGAAAAATGGGAGATATATAGAACCCTGATACAGAGGCAACACTGAGGACTAATTGTGATTATACTAGACTGTTCTTTGGAGGAATGTAACCTGCTGGCAACTTAATTGTTAAGTGTACTGTTTGTTTCTGTTTCTTTTTGCTTGTGAAAAATTAATAAAATTTGAGTTAAAAAAAAAAAATCCATTTGTAAATAAAAGATTAATTGTCAGACACAAAAGTATCATGGCTACAATTCACACAAGGGGAAACGGGATAAATATTAAAGCAATATGACAACAACCTGTTCATATTACTGCATATCGGTATGGCTAGGTGATGTTGTGGCAGGACTTGAAGCGAGGTTCTGGCAAACCCCACAGCTGTGTCAATATTCATTAAATACCACATGTTAGAGTGCTATTTCGCTTTTATAAAATGGGTTGGGCCTATATATCTTATAATAATACATCAAAAAAAGGCAACGCAAGTATAATTTTTAATAGATAGAATAGGTGTGCGTCTGCTGAATTTATCAGGTTACTAGCAATGTGGATAACGTGGAAACACTTGATCCGGTGCCTACTCTCGGTTCTACTTCATACCTTTCAACCGTCAGTATGGTTGAAAGTATGGATATTATCCCTCGTGCTCCGCAAGGTCGAGTAATTATATCAACAAAGTCACGTCAGTGACGTGATGTGCCCCCGCAGTATAAAACCGCTCGTCAGCCCATGCACTGCCTCTTATCTTCTCGCAATTTCAGCTCCGCAGCATCTGTTGTTCGGATTGCTAGCTTGCAGGTCCAGGTAGGGTAAGCGCAAGGTAGGACCTACGCGTTGAATTGTCTGACAACCTGCGACCTGTGGTCGGAGTGCGAATCGCCCTCCAAGGTTGAGACGATTTTCTCCCTCCCTGTCCTTTCTTTTCCCTGCACTGTTAGCAATTGCAGTAATTTTACAGTAATATCATACAATAAAGTGCTGTATTTATATTTTATTGTAATTATACTGTGAATTGCAATGCACCATGGGAAAACTTTGGCCCCTGCTGTAAACAGAGACTTCTTTGCTGTAAATGCCACTGTAAATTCAAATTCTACAACAACTGCACAGGCCAGTAAGAACATCAAAATCGGCGGGAACCGACTATAAGGAACAAGGTATGTAGTTGCTGTTTTTCTTTTATTGTGGACAGATTTTACTTGAACTGTTATGATAAAAAAAGGTGACGTTAATTAATTTGAGTTTGCATTTCGTAATTTTCACTGATGCTAATTTTGTAAAAGTAGGTTCTGATTCAGAGCAAGTTAGTTCTAAATCAAATAAATATTTAGCGGATTTCTTGCAGCCCTGTAGTCTCTTGTCATTTGTAGACAGTCCCTTTTGCAACGAGGCGCGACGTTATATAGGCGTTAGACTAAATTAACGGCAGAGATCATTGATGATTAGAGAATGGCTATCATCACAGCTAGTCAAGCTTCATTAACATAAGGGCAATGGATAATAGCAGGTAGGCTAACACTGAAACAACATTTTAGGTCATTTCTTTATTCTCTATTTTAATCTACAAGTTGTATGCGTTATTTCCGTCACAACCATTGTGGTAAACATCGATTCCTCAGTTGTTGAGAATGTGCTAAATTAGTTAACCTAACGTTAACCTCAATTTTGATTAACTTGAGTGAGTGGCAAGTCATGTAACGCTACGTTAAATTACATTTTTTCACGTCAATTAAGACAGATTAATAGCTAGGCCTACTCTTGTATGCGTCAGTGCATTGAAAGCATTTGTATTTAGTTTGAGGTTGTACTGTTGTATTCTGTATTATATTCGGCATCATAAGCGATGTGTTAGCTATATGAATTTAGCTTGCTAGCTAGCTGCCATAGTCGGCAAATACATCGTGCCTCAGATGCACCCTTGCTGGATACCGCTAGCCAAATTGTTCAGACTGTTGAAGTTTCACCAATTAAAGTTAGCTTTAATTTGAGGGCATTTTCATCCATATTGGATGAACCGTTTAGAAATGATAGGAACCCCTTTTTTAGGCATCAAAAAATATTGGACAGTTTCTCATAATGTAGAATAAAGTAATCATTTTTAATATTTGGTCGCATATCTTGTGCACGCCATGACTTCCTGATGTCTGTGACCCAACAATATCAAAATACTCTTGATTTGTTTCTTATTTTCTGGTACTATATACTATAACTTCTCTGCATTTGAATGGATCTCTATGGGAATTGGGGGGTGGGAGTAGATTTAGAGCTGAAACAGTATGGAACACATGGTTGGCAAAATGGCTTTAAGACATCAGGAAGTCATGGCATGCAAAGGATCTGCGACCAAATATAAAAAATGCCCTCAAATTAAAGTTGACAGTCTGCACTTCAACCTCATTGTCATTATATCCTTTCAAACTCAAAGTGCTAGAGTACAGAACCAAAATAACAAAAAATGTTTCACTGTCCAATCAATTATGGTGCTCACGATATGTATAGAGACCACAAAAAGAAGCAATTTAAAAACTATTCATAACAATAGTCTATTTTGGTTTCAGAGGCTTGATGGGCATCAAACCACAGATGGATACCAAGGTGGCTCTTGGGAAGAGGAAGCGGGAAACAATAAACCGTCACGTCTGCACCCTGTTACGCAAGTTAATGGGCTGTGATTTGTTGGGCATGTGAGATGTCTCGACTCATTCCATTAATTGGGATGACAGAGATGTCATAACCAAGTTAAGGCTTGGTGAGGCATCCCTCATACATATACAGCATTGAGATTTTGGCACTTTTCAGGGTTTCCTACAGAAATGATCACAGACTCTCAGTCCTTAATGGGGAATACCACCCATTTTCAGCATTAAAATAGTCAAAACTATACCCCCTGTTTGCTTTAAGGTCCATAGAACACGTTCCTAGTCTTCTCTGTGTCTGAGAAAAAGGGCAGGAAAGCTCCTTGAGCAGCTGGGCTGTGACGTACCTGATTGGCATGCTTTACCATGCCCCCTAGAGCGCCTGGTTGAAATGAATGGAGAATCTCAACTAGAGTTGAAGCATCGCAACTTGAAGATGAAATGTACACTTGTTTGAGCTTTTCAGGGCAAATGAGCTATCTAACGCACTCGTCTTTTACAACATAAAATAGTCCTATGCTATCGAAACCACCTAGATTTACTTTCGTATCGATTTTCTCTCCCCACCTCACTCTTCATCCACCAAAAGTGTGTCACCTTGGCTGTGACGTTGATGCCCATATTTGGAGTTCCACCTTCCCTGGCTCTATTCATTGGCCGCTGACTGTGGTTTACCGGCCAGTGATTAGAGCCAAGGAAGGTGGAACTCCAAATAAGGGCATAAACGTCACAGCCAAGGTGAAGCTATAGGTGTATTCAAATGATCTTGGGATTTACAAGAAGAAAAAAGGATTTTAACGTGACACCCCAGTGATGAGATGGTGACGAATTAATGACAACGATCTCGGAAATCCGACATTGAGTTCGGGCACCTCCTGAGGTCCCAGAGATGACCGAGGTGACGAAAAATGCGTCAAAGGCTCAATTGTTTACCTTTGACATCTGTAAACATGAGACTGTAAACAACTAGAGAGACCCGTTGTGTGGTATATGTAGTCTTTCACCTTCTGCGTTTGTTTTAATCTTCAATCGTTTTTGCATACGCTATTTAAAACATTTGGAACTGCAAATGCTGATCAGAGGCCAGCCAACCAAGCATCAGCTTTCTGCAGGCGTCCATGTTTTTGGCCGCTGACCATTTGAACACCTTTACTGTAACTAACGGGACCATTGTCACAGCAAACATCACGCATAATCCTCCCGAGTTGGCCACTTAAATACATCATAACCCCCTGCACTTTTGGTGGATGAAGAGTGAGGTAGGGAGAGAAAATCTCTACAAAAGTAAATTTTGGTGGTTTACGATAGTATAGGCCTGCCTGCTCTGTCCGAGGAGAGTAGGGATGTGTTCTATGGACCTTAAAACAACCAGGGGTATAGTTTTGACCATTTCAATGCTGGAAATGGATGGTATTCCCCTTTAAGAACATACAGTTGGTTGAAAAAGTATTCAGCCCCCTTGCTTCATTGTACTTTGACAGCTATCCAGGCAAAACTCTGTTCAAAATTGCACATCATAAAGTGCCCAGACATTATGTTTAGATTATATTTAAAGGCATACTCAAGTTTGTTAGAACATAATGTTGTATAGCTACCTGGCACCGATATTAGTCATAATATACACTCCCGGTTTCGGATGTCATGATTGGCATAATCTGCGTTGTTTGCATTTGTTTATGTGCTAAAAGTGTGCTTTTGAGACCTACCGTCAAGCCAGAAAGTCTGCACACCCCTTTCACCTTATCCACGTTTTATTACATTACAGACATATTCTACAATAGATTGAGTTCATTTTTTGTCTCAAAATTCTACACAAAATAGCCCATAATGACAAAGTGAAAACAAGTTTTTAGAAATTTTTGCAAATGTATTCAAAATCGAAAACTGAATTTTTAAATTTACATAAGTATTCATACCCTTTGCTTTAACATATTTTTAAAGTATATTTAATATTTGGTCGCATATCCTTTGTATGCTATTACTTCCTGAAGTCTATGACCAATCAACATCAAAAGAGTCTCGATATCTTATTTCCAGGTACTCTGCATTTGATCTCTATGGGAATTTGGGGGTGAGACTTGATTCAGCTGTAAATTACACTGGTACAGTATGGAACACATGGCTGGTTAAATGGCTGTAAGTCATCAAGGGTCTGAGCTATCGAACGAGCCCCAAACCACTCTGTTGCCAGATATGGAGTAGATGTGGATGGATCACTGCAAGGGTTATTTCTCCTGACTCATTTTCCTATAGAACTCTATGGGGAAAAAAGTCTGGAGAAACAACCCTTAAAGGGATCCATCCACATCGACTCCATATCTGGCCGCAGAGTGATGGTTTGGGGCTCGTTTGATACCTTAGACCCTTGATGACGTACAGCCATTTCGCCAGTCATGTGTTCCATACTGTACCAGTGTAATTTACAGCTGAATCTAGTCTCACCTCCCAATTCTCATAGAGATCAGTTCAAATGAAGAGAGGTTATAGTATGCGACCAAATATTAAATATGATGCTTTAAAAATATGTTAAAGCAAAGGGTATGAATACTTATGTAAATGAGAGATTTCAGTTTTCGATTTTTAATACATTTGCTAAAATTTCTAAAAACATGTTTTCACTTTGTCATTATGGGCTATTTTGAGACAAAAAATTAACTCAATCTATTGTAGAATATGTCTGTAATGTAATAAAACGTGGAGAAGGTGAAAGGGGTATTCAGACTTTCCGGCTTGACTGTAAATGGTTGGTAAAATGGCTGTAAGTCATCAAGGGTCTGAGGTATCAAACGAGCCTCAAACCATCACTCTGCTGCCAGATATGCAGTAGATATGGATGGATCACTTTAAGGGTTGCTTCTCCTGACAGATTTTTCTAATTATTCAGGAAGTTATCCTGTTTACAACATACATTTTAATTATGTATTCTACCATGAGGCAATTTTTGTTTTCTGTTTTGTGGTTTTATTACAGTAACTTGGAATTCTGACATCATTGTTTCAAATTTAAGAATTATCTAGAAAAAATAAATAATTATCTGAAATAATAATAGTCTGTTAATACCAACCATCGTGTCAGCTGACAATGATGAAACCATTTTTATTTTATTTTTGATGAGATTGGTTTGATTCAGCATTCTAGAATCTACATTGTAACTATCTAGAAGATTCATACTGTTTTCATGCTAGCATTTAGGTTGAAGCATATTTGAAAATCATTTTGTAATGGGGTTGTCTTGTGATGCTCTTCATATGTTTTCTTTGTGACACTAAGATTTGTTAATTATGATATATGTAATTATGTATATACTGTATGATTAGTGATCATACATTATTTTGATGAGAGAATCTTACAAGAGAAGAGTGCTCCAAATAAATGTGTTTTTGAAAATGATTAATGCATTTTTCTTTGTTTGAAACATACAGGTTTTCCTATTACTGGTTCCTTTAACTGCATACATCTTACTCTAAAGAGGAAAAAATGTGTTAACTGAGTTTTTGTAAAAATTCAGTAAATGTCTTAATTTATAACAAACAACGGTCTGTATTATTTCATCCTGCAAAATTAGAATTACTTACTGGCAATCGAGTGGCAGTACAAAGATTTTCTGGAACACAATACTGCATTCCCCTTGTAAAATTACAATATCATACTGGCTACTGAGTTGCAGTAAAAATACAGTAAGTACCAAAAATTACAAGAGTGCGCTGTAATATAATACAGCATTCCTTTTGTAAAATTACAGTATCTTACTGGCTACTGAGTTGCAGTAAAAATACAGTAAGTACCAAAAATTATAAGAGTGCGCTGTAATATATATACAATACTGTATTGTATTACATTTACAGTACTGTTACTGTATATTACTTACTGTAATTTTACTGCAACCAGTAGCCAGTAATTTACTGTAAATTCTACAGGAATTTTTTTACAGAGTGTGTGTAAGAATATTTCTGTATTTTTTATTCCGGTAATTGCCCTTCATTGCATGAGACTACTTTCTTGTCTTTCTTGTTCTGACTAGACATTCCGAATCGTGTTCTGTCTTTCGCCCACGGTCCCCGCTCGGATTTCCTAGCCGTGCTCTGCCTGAAATGGCGGGTTTTGGTTGCTGTCTCTCGGCTATCAGCAAACCCTGTGGCGTAGCTAGCTGTCTCCCGGCTTGACTACCCCAGCTGAAATCACAGTACAAAATTTTTAAAATAAATTCAAAATTTTCCCGGATAGCTACCATTGAGTGTCGCCAGCTTCCCGGTTGTATTGTGGTAGTGGACACAGTCGGCTTCTGGCCCCCGCCACCTACCCTCCGCCATGATGCTTGATGTGCTGTAGCAGTTCTGTGACTGTGGGTGTGAGATGCTTGTGGAAAATGGGCATGATAAATGCCCAGCTTGACTGGGTGTATTACACCTAAGAGAAGCCCTCTCCAACCCCTGTATTAATTGCAGTATTCTTCCCATTAAAATGAGAGGCCCGCCTCGCATAAGTGGAAGGCAGGCAATCCTCTGATGGCATTGCGCCATCAGGTGTTGTTTGCCCAACTCAGGAACCTCGCCACAGGCGCAAACGGGAAAATCCATATGAAGCTGCGGGTGTGCCCCCAGCTAAAGAGAAAAAGAGACTCTCTGTGCAGGTGGCCTCGCTGACCTCAGAAATTGAAGGCATACTTGCATACCCTTGCCCCCCCAAAATCTGGTGCGCTCTGCTGCCCCCTCTTCCACCCCCCCTAGTATAATGGGGGATGAGTTGGAGGACCCTTACTACCATGACACAGATCGCTTTCTACCCATGCATCCAATCTGGATTTTTCTGAGCACGATGAAATCAATTTCAGACCTCCCCTCTGCTAAGTTGGAACCATCTAGCGTCAATGCTAAAGATGGTTCAGGGAGCTCACAAAAAAGGCCAGAGCAGTCAGATTCAGGACAGAACCCCTCATCACTATGCACCATTCTACGCACTGCTCTAGCCAGAGTAGGCCTAGATGATGCTCAAGTGACTGCCCCTGCGGCAAACCCCTTCTTTAGAAGGCTGCCTCCAACTACACCTTTCAGTGTGCCCCCGTCACCTCATTTTCTCCGGGAGCTGCAGATCTGTGTGCCTTCGCCCACCATAGCAGAGATAGCAGATTGCTATCTACAATGCGTAACTCAGAGGAACATAACTTAGACCACATGCCAGCAGTCGATCACTGTGTGAGAGCTCTAGTACTCTCCCTAGATGGAGCTTTGAGAGATGAGGCTCGCTGCCCTAGCCCTCAGTGACAGGTCACTGATGACCTGTTGACACGGTCATATGACACTGGCGCGCTGGGAAATTTTCTTTCTATGCTAATGCTGGCCCAGGCCCAGATGTTACAACCACAGCCTGTAGACTCAAGCATCGGTGACCTGAATGAGGCTTCTTTTCAGGCTTTCGCCCTGATGAGCAGAGAGCTAGGCAGGCTAATGTCCACCCTAGTGGTAGCTCGCTGTCAAGTCTGGCTTGCCCAGGCCCCCTGTCAGATGACTTAAGGGGGACCCTGAGGAAACACCCGGTGATCCCTGGCTGCATTTTTGGTCCCGCAGCTGAGCGGGCCCTGGAGAGAAGGCAGCAGGTGAACCAAAACCCACCACACTGGGACCCATTACAGAGAGTTTCTGCACAGACTGCCGTGAGGCGCAACAGGATGAGACCTGAGGGCCGTGAACCTCATCGTTCTCTCCAAGCCCTTTCGCCCACTGGGAATGGATGCTCTGGCCCACTCAAGGCCAGAGGGCCTTCTGTATGCATTTCCCCCAACTCCAGCGACTTCCAGCAACCCTACACAGGATTGCTCAGTCTCACCACAGAGTGCTCCTGGTGGCCTCCAGATGGCTAGCGAGGCCATGTTTCACATCCCTGCTCGGTCTCCTGGCAGGGGAGCCATGGCAGCTCCCTCTTCGCCAGGACTTGTTGTCGCAGTTGGACCGCAGGATATGGCATCACAATCCAGGCCTGCTGCAGCTGTGGGTGTGGCCTCTGAAGGGGCTAACCCCTTGATATTTGGTTCTAACCCAGCGATCATGGAGACTTTACAAAATGCCCAAGCTCCATCGACTAGATCACTTTACGCCTGTCGCTGGAAGCTATTTACTGAATGGTGTTCATCCAGGGCAGAGGATCCAATATCTTGCCCTGTTACTGTCATATTGAGCTTTCTCCAATCCCTTCTGGAATTGGGATGCTCAGCCTCTACTCTGAAGGTGTATGCCTCTGCCATATTAGCTTGGCATGAGCACATTGACGGCCAGACAATAGGGGCTCACTACCTTATCTGCCAGTTTCTGCGGGGGCCCGACAGCTGCGTCCCCCGAGAACTGCCCGAGTGCCTTCCTGGGATCTCCCTTTGGTCCTAGAGGCTTTGTGCAAACCCCCTTTCGAGCCTATGGGTGAAACGGGCATGAAATAGTTGTCCATGAAAATGGCATTCCTCTTGGTGATAACGATGGTGAAGCGTGTGAGTGAACTCCACACACTCTCCGTGAGCCCGGTTTGTGTACGGTGGAAGGCAGACAAACTGGGGGTGACCTTATGGCCCAACCCATCTATTTTACCTAAAGTTCTGTCTCCTTTTCATATGAACCAGCCTATAGAACTGTCTGCATTCTATCAACCCCCCTTTCAGAGCGCGGAGGAAGAGCAAGCACATCTCCTGTGCCCTGTTCGCTCACTCAAATGCTACATGCGAGTGACAGAGTGTTACAAAAAATCTGATCAGCTTTTTGTGAGCTTCAGTGGGAAGGCTAAGGGCTCGGCTCTGTCTAAGCAGAGCCTTTCACGCTGGATTGTGAATGTTATCGCTCAGGCCTATGAGAGCATAGGGCAAGCAGTGCCAGAAGGCGTGATCTGCCACTCCACCAGAGGTGTCGCTACAACTTGGGCAGTGTTGAGAGGCGTCCCAATGAGTGAGATTTCAGCAGTGGCTGCTTGGTCATCGCCTTGCACTTTCTCCAAATTCTACAAGGTCAATGTTGCATCCCGTCACACATTGGGGGCTGCTGTTCTCCCAGTGGCTTCGGTGCAGGAAAGGAAGCTATGCTTATTCCTTATGACCTTGCTGAGTCATCCATACTTTCAACTGTACTGATGGTCTGAAAGGTATGAAGTAGACCGGAAGTTACGAATACCTGGAAAAACATCAGTACATCCCATCACTCAGAATCTTTTGGGCGAGAACATTTTGTGAGGCAGTGCGTAGGCTGACGAGCGGTTTTATACTGCTGGGGCACGTCGGCCTACACGGTCACGTCACTGACGTGACTTTGTTGATATAATTACTTGACCTGCGCGGAGTGCGAGGGATAATATCCATACTTTCAACCGTACTGACGGTCTTCCAGGTATTTGTAGAACCATAGTTACATTCATAACTTCTGTTTGGCAATCTGTGCATACGGTTTTCCACGCTAAGATTTTTTTACACCTATGGGGACCAACACTTACTACACCGACGTTACTACTCTTAACTGGTGTGGCTTCTCATGTTTCTTCGGTAAAGTTAGCAATGAGCACAAAGAGATATTGTTTTCGTTATTTAATTACGTTAATTACATTAGCAACATGTTTTATTTAATATAATTAACCTTAGTTAAATTAAACAGGAAGTCGGTTACTTTGCAGCTAGAAACATTAACTTGTACATGACATTAGGTAACTTCGCTAGCTAACGTTAACTTTGTGAACTGCCCCCAGCCACTAACTTAGCCCAGCTAGCTAAGGCTAGTAGTGCTAGCTGTTGGTAGCAAAGCACTTTCATAATTGCCTAGATGCGAGGACATAAAGCAATTGAAGCCCTTCTCTAGTTAGCTTTTTGCTACATTTGTGCACAGTTTAGTAATTCTGCACACATTGTCCTTAATCTCGGCAGTTGTGATGCTTCATACACAATCTCTCCTGTGTATAAATATGCACTTATGCTTAAACGGAAAATGAGTGCTGGCTGAGACAAACTCAGAAGCGTTGCGTGCATAGAGCCAATTACAACTTCAAACATCCAAGCAATAAAGTCCCAAACTAGGGTTATTTTTGTATTTGTCTCCTTCTTTTTTCTGCCAATTTCATCATCAAAAATGCTCCATGCCCTCAAAGAATAATAAACAAATATACTAGTGAGTTTGGCTACATGTTATGTTGTGGTGTGAGGCACAGGATCCTTCATGTTTCAACCAGTAGACGTCAACCTCAACCACCAATGAAATCTTATCATTAGCTACGGTCTTGATTGCCAAAAAGCATCCAAAGGCAACATGACAAGTCAAACAGTAAACAATACCAGTCCAGCATAAACAGCAAGTACAACTGACAAAACGGGAAAATATAGCACAAAATATAGTAAATATAGTAAAATAGTATAGTAAAATAAGACCAATCTTCTCACCTGGACACATTTGCATCAGTAGCCTAAATTACATTTGAATGCTGAATGCAATTTCAACACATTTTACTTTCCTCTCTTCATTTTGAGTACAAGGCTCCAGCAATCAGCATTGCTACCATAGTGATAACAAAGCAATACTCTATGTATTTTACGCATTTATGTGCAATTATTGTAGTGATCTTTTGCCATCATGTCTCGTAATACTAGCTCGGAGCCCAGTTTGGCTCAAAGATGCAGTGAGACAAGACCAGACAGCAACACTTTATCAGAAAACTACCGAATTGTCTTCTGTTGGCATCTCTGTTGAGATGCCAGTTCTAGTTTGTCCTAGGTATTGTTCTGAAAACTTGTCTACTCGCATTTCTCCGCAGAAGCTTTTTAAAAATGTATTTAAGTTTAAACAGCTTTTAATACAAATGTTTAGAGCAAAACCTGCTGCCTAACATATTGAGTGCTTTGGAAGTCTCATCCGGATTCACACAGAAAACATCTCCCATTTTACATCACTTGTTTGCAAGTCCCTTAACTAGTGCACTTATTTCTAGCTATCCAACCCCTAGAAGAGATAAACAGCAATTCAGCAAACTTACCTTGCCACCTAATGTTTGCATAAACCTAGTAATGCGAGTTATAGCCCATTTATGTAAAAACTGGCATATTAGCCACATTATTGTAACTAATCAGTAAAATCTATCCATACAATTCAGAACTCGCATGGCATTCATCTTTTGTTATAAGCAATGTGCAATAAATACATCTTTAAAAAATGTTTTTTAAAAACAAAAACAAATGATATGATGTTAGAATTCAGTGATTCAATTGTGAACGTGAAGCTAAATTTGTAGCGTGTTTATTTATTTTTTTACATCGTACATGTTTCTAGTGGTCACTAGTAGGTGGTCGTTGTTGTTCGTTCTAAAACCATGTTCAGAGTGCCTGGTAACATATAGGAAGTTCAAATTAAACACTTTTGAAGCAACAGAAAAAAAAGATGACACTCAGACCACCAAATTTGTAGATACACACAGAACACTTGTGTCCCTTTTTAAAACAAGTCATTTTAAATTTATGGGATTGTGTGTTGTCAAACATAAGGCATGTTGGATGAATGCACTAAAAGTTCTAAATCCAAAGCACACATACCTTTGTCTGGGTTTGCTGTCGAGCTGCCGTGGTGGAAGGAACTCCATGCAGAAGATTCAGCCTGGCCTGAAAATCTGAGGACAAACAAGCACCGTCAATCTGTGAATCTCAAAGGGAATTATGCCATTTTTAAAGGGCAAACTTACATTATGGGTTCAAAGTAATAAAAATAGGTAATACAATTTTTTGTATGTACTATATGTAAGCATACAGGTAAGGAGTTATTTCTCACAATTAAAATTACAATTGTTGTTATGTAATATAGGCCTATTTGCCAGTAAAAACAAATCATAATGAATAAGAAATAGGAATAGGGTTTGTATTTCACCAGACACAATTAGCCACCCACATTTTTTTATTATAAGAAATAATAGCCCTGTTTTAAAGCACAACTGAAATTTGGGTTGTGTAGCTACCTGGCCATGATATGAGTCCAAATGATGGCGAAATATACGGAAGCCGACGGGTATAAAACACAACGACATTTCGGAAAAAACACCAACAATTTATAAAACACAACGGGACATTTCGGAAAACACACCAACAAGTTATAAAACATAACGACATTTCGGAAAACAACTGCAAATCAGAAAACACAACGACATTTCAGAGAACAACTGCAAGTCAGAAAACACAACGACAAAACCCAAAACACATTTACAAATCACGTTACGGAAAGGGTAGGTATAGAGCTCCAGAGTCACTTTGGTGACAAACTTCTGGTGCCACTTTTCGGAAAAAATATAATGGGAGTCAATGGACTGAAAATTTATTTTTTTCTATATTCAGGGAGCTAGACATTCAAAACACCCAAGAGAGGGGTTGTCAAAATTTTTAAATGATTTATAAATGATGTCCAACAAATAAACAACAAACACGTTTTCAAAAAAACAACTACAACATCCGGGCTACTCGCTCACCACCACTGCAGGAGTGAAAGCCATAAAGCTGACACTTTCGACATGGCCAGACTGATAGTGATTCTCGCCCTGGGTGATACTCACTTCCATAATAAGACAAAGTGATAGCCATTTTCACTAGCATAGCGGCCGGGAGCTACTGCGTTAGCTAGCAAAAGCGAGAGCCGGCAATGTACGACCGGGGATTCTGGGTAGTGTAGTTATGTTTTCTCAAACTCTGTTAATTATACGATTCAAATTTGCCCCGCAAGCCTGTCTCATTCATTACAGTTAATTCTGGTTTAATTGTTGACTCTTTTATCCAATAGAGTACATTATAACCTTAGCAATGATATCATGTCTTCTGGGGTGTTTTGAACTATTTTCTAAAATAAAATATCGTCATATAGTCACATAGTCACATGAAAATGATGCAAAAGTTAGTTTTTTTAGTTGATTTTTTTGTTGATTTGTAGTTAAATATATAATAAATAATTTTTTAAAAATTTTTTAGAGCAGTACACAATTTATCCATTTGGATAGATTTGGCGACATTAATGGACAACAGGGTACACTGCCTATATTTCGCATCATAGACCTTTAGTAGTTCTGCATATCATCCTCAGATTTTGCACACTTGTTGACATGGAGTTTATGATCCAGGAAACACATATATTTACCTGTTTCACTGAGTCTCAGTATTTTTTTTGCGTTTGTGGCACTTTATTTTGACTTAAATTATAAAAATAAGCAAATCTAAGTTCTTATTGTAAATGGTTTTATTTAAGCCATTTACAAAGTTTATGTGATGCTCACAACTGGAGTTATAAAGCCTAAATAGATGAAAATTGCCTAAATTTGCCATCTGTGCAAAGTTAAATAAGTTTATGGGAAAGTGATGGAAGAACGTAACCACACAGGTTCAGGAGACAACTAATTGGCAGCTTTTTTTTGGAAAGAAAAGCAGTGTTTTTCGCCGTTTTTGAGTTAATAAAAACTCAGATTTTTTATGCCATTTTAACAAGCTCAAAATGGCGAAAAATACTGTTCTGTGCACTCATTTCAGAATTCCACGCATGCTATTTATGGAACTAAATAAACTCCATAGGCTTGTCTTGAAAGTCACGTAACGTTAGATATTAGATAACGGAAACTGTTGTTGGTTGGTCACTCGCGCTCTCATACTGCATGTCCAATCAGAAGGAGGATACAATCTCCCGTCACGTAGGCCTAGTACCTACCCTTTCCGTAACGTGATTTGTAAATGTGTTTTGGGTTTTGTTGTTGTGTTTTCTGACTTGCAGTTGTTTTCTGAAATGTCGTTGTGTTTTCTGACTTGCAGTTGTTTTCCAAAATGTCATTGTGTTTTATACCCGTCGGCTTCCATAGAAATACGTTTGTTAGTTGCTCTGTGCTCCCCTGGGGTGACAATCCAGCATTTGTCGCTCTCCATTCACTTCTATAAGGCAGCTAAAACGGTCTGAAATGACGAGCACGAACAGGAATAAAGCGGATTTTTTCAATACAAACAATAACCAGTCCTCGTACATATTTTTTTTTCTGTGTAATTAAAATTATTGATAAAAGTACCATTTTTTTCTATGTTGTTAACAAGCTACCAGAAAAGACTAGCAAAATATTGGCAGGTCGGTTTGTTTACCATAGATATATACTACAACGCTTGCTTCCGTGGAAAGTTGGACCAATGAGTGATTTCTGACACATCGGTGCATTAACGCCGTTTCTGGCGTAAGAATTACCTACCGGATCTACGTTCCAAATAAAATAAGCACCTAACAAACATATTTCGCCACCATTTGGACTCATATCATGGCCACACAACACCCCAAAGTTCTACCACAGTTCAGTTGTGCTGTAAACATTTTTTATGTGATGGAGGATGTTCTGTACCTCCTGATGCATGAAAAAAAGCTTTGAGATAGTGATGCGAGTGAGGTTTTGTGAACCATGAGGGGAGCAACAATGACCTGTCAATCACTTGCTTAAATCTATTTTTTGTTGAATGAACTCACATAACCCCCCTCGCCAACACACACACACACACACACACAGACACGCACAACCTGTCCTTATTGGAGGGAGGTGGGGTGAGAACACTGACCTCCCTGTGCTTTCTTGGACATGATGGGGAAGGATCCGTTGAGAATACTGTTGAAAACGGGGTCGGACAGCTCCCTCTCTAGGTCAGAGGAATCTTCTTTCTCCCACCAGGGGATCACCCCCGCAATGCCACAGGCTCCACCTGGCTCACCATCATAGAACCAGTCACTTTGTTCATCATCACCTGGGAACAAGGGGAAAAATGTTGGTGGTCTCTAATAGATGGTAAAGTGGTCAATTCTAGTAGTAAATCAGCATTATTTTCACTGCTCCAGTGCACAGTCCTCAATAATTCAGCTTTTTTGCCCAGAGTGCAAAGGAATAGCATATATCAATGCACTGGGGGAAGAAAAAAAAGGAATGCTCATTTGTGCTTATTTTTATCAAATGTGTGTCTTTCTGTGTGCCACGGAAAACACCCCCCCTTTTGTTTAACTCGTGGGGTTAAGAAATATCTTATCATATGGGTAAGCGTATTTAAAATAATTGTTTAATTTTTACATTGCATCAATATGTCTTTTTCATTAAATGATGGGGAAAAATAATGTTTTACCTAGTCTCCCCTCGTCATTGGTGTACAAGCCTCCGTCACTGCTGTTACTCACGCTGCTAGTTTCACTGGAATAGATCACAGAGAGAAAAAATATCAAAATGACAGATTCCTTAATTGTAAATCACTAAGCAGAGGTCACAACAGGGTTCATACACATTTTAACCAATGGATTTCCATGACGTGTCAATGATTTTAAGCCAAGTTTTCATGACTAAACATTCTGTGATATCTCTGTGTATATATAAAAGTGTAGATAAAATGTTGTATTGAAACTAACCATGATAATTCAAAATAACACCTTGAATAACATGAATGAATGACAGACAATATAGTTTGATGAGAATAATAAACATTTCTAAATGGGTAGTTGACAAATGGAATGGAAAAAGCTTTTTATTTTATTTTTTATTTTAAGAGTAAATGTACATGGTTGTATACTAGAAATGGATAACTTACTAACTCAGAAAGTATAGGTGGTCATCAACTTTTTCTCTCAACACTGCACATAAATTGTCCATTAATCACATTTGATTAAAATATATAAAAAATATTAACTTAATTTTGGGGACAGATCATACCCACTGTAATTAAGACACTCTATTTTCAAAATCATTTGTTTGACATGGCCGCGTTTTTCCTATACAAACTTACTGAAAGTTGTTGTAATCTATTAAAATCTTGAAGAAAATGCCTCAGACTGTCAAGACAATAAGATGATTCAATGTTTTGTTTAGTAATTTAAAAATATAGTAGCTTAAGCTTCACACAGCATTTTTATTTCCCATTCTATTAGTGTCACACCATTGGACATAATGTCACACGGCAGGATGGGAGACAAGACAAAATTCTATTTGGTAGGATGGTAGGATTGAATCAAAACAGAAAACAATACAATTCATGTTGGTAACTTAATTTACAATCAGCTTATATAAAATGCATCACAAATATTAATTATTTCTGTCGTTTTATATTGAAAAACAATTAAGTCAACATTGTGGTTAACAACAACCAAACCATAATGAACAAGAAAGAGTCAACATTGCCGTTAATAAAAATACTCTCCCCTTTTCTCTATCCTACTCCCCTCTCCTGCTCCCCATACCCCCTCTCCTGCTCCCCATACCCCCTCTCCTTCTCCCCCTATCCCCTCTCCTTATTCCTTACCTCCTGTTTCCTTCCTCCCCCTACCCCACCTCTTACCTTTCCCTCCCCTGCCCACAGGGCTCCTTTCCTTTCTCCACCCCACCCCCCTGCTCCTCTCTTATACTATTACTCTGATCAGTCCACTGTTGAAGGAATGTTTACATCCTGAGATACCAGAACTTCAGGCTGGCCGATATTCTCGGGAGATGGAGGGGTTAGATTTAAAATGGCTTTTTGTACTTTTATCGTGCGTGTTTCACTTTCTCCGCTGGCCTTCTTTTCATGATATCTGTTAAGAAATTAAATGTATTCAGATCAATGTGTGTTAAAACTTTATGAAACTTGAAATCAGTTAAAAGCCAGTCGGCCTGATTTTCTAAGCAATGCAAAGATTAAACATGAAAATATTTTGACAACTTCTTCACCATTGGGTTTTATATAATTTTATCATCTTAACGTTAACATTTAAAGTTACATTTTTTTCTGAAAAAACAGGTGCAAACTTTGCACTGGTATAAATGCTTAGTAAATCAGGCCCATAGTTAATAAGGTAATAGCTATGCATGACTGTCCCTCCCTTTCATCTGCATTAATCCTCTCTATGCATCTCATTGTCCTCTCTTTACTGCTCATTTTTAAAGCAAGCTGATGAAGTCACATTTAATATTGATTTCAATGGCAACATACACTGCTCAAAGAAATTAAGGGAACACTTAATCAACACAGTATAACACCAAGTCAATTAAACTTCTGGGATATCGATCTGTCCAGTTAGGAAGCGTAAACGATTGTGAATCAATTTCACCTGCTTTGGTGCAAATGAAAGTGACAACAGATGGACAGGAGAGGCAACAGCAAGACAACCCCCAAAAAGTATATGGTTTTGCAGGTAGTGGCCACAGACCATTTCTCTCTCCTTATCCTTCCTGACTGATTTTTCTCTAGTTTTGCATTTTGCTAGTGCCCTTGTCTCACTACTGGTAGCATGAGGTGGTACCTGCAGCCCATTCAGGTTTCACAGGTAGTCCAGCTCCTCCAGGATGGCACATCCATACGTGCGGTCGCAAGAAGGTTTGCTGTGTCTCCCAGCACAGTTTCAAGAGCGTGGAGGAGATACCGGGAGATGGTCAGGGCCAAAGAACAACCCAGCGGCAGGACCGGTATCTGCTCCTTTGTGCGAGGAGGAACAGGGCCTACAAAATGACCTCCAGCGGGCTACTCGTGTGCATGTTTCTGACCAAACTGTCAGAAACAGACTCCATGAGGGTGGCATGAGGGCCCGACGTTCTGTAGTGTGACCTGTGCTCACAGCCCAGCACCGTGCAGATTGATCGGCATTTGCTAGAGAACACCAGAATTGGCAGGTTCGCCATTGGCGCCCCGTTCTCTTCACAGATGAGAGCAGGTTCACATAATTGATTGTTTTATAGATGTTTACATTTCCTAGATCATGCGAGTTAGTCACACTGCAGGACATTTTCCATGTTTAACTTACAATTACTAAAAAAATAAAGGCATATTTCAATTGATAATAAAGTATCCATAGAAAACTCAATGTTTTATTGTTCATTTAAATTGTATTAATCTAAATGAAAAGTTTGTGTTTTTTCATTTGGTTACAGTAAAAGTGACCCATCATGGCAACTACCCAAATTCACTTCGGTTGATAGGCCTTCCATAACACTGACACATATCAGAAAGAGCTTTAGTAGGCAGCAGCGTCTAACGAGTTCACACATTGCTTTCCTTTTTGTACTGCAAATTTTAACAAATGTTGGCTAAATGGAAGAATCTTCCCTGAGAAAATCTTCAGGGTTCATCAGTAAACAATTGTGGCTTCATAACCAAGTAAGATATTTGGTTCCTTAACTCCTCCAGGTTGGTCTTAAGATGAGGTATGGTCAGGATAATATTTGGTGGATTGCTATTTTAACAGAGCAGGAAGCGTTTGCGCTAAAACCACCACAAACTTGGTCTTAAGTCATGTCACAGTTGTTTCAATGTTATTTTAACGGCACAATATTAATATGCGTATACATAGGCGTGTGCACAACGTGCAAACACCCCCCTCCTGTCTGTTACACACACAGGGGTGCACACAAAACATAAAAATATCAAGATTACAATGTGAAATATTACTATTAAATATACACATAATAATAAAAAGGTCCATCGGTCAAGGACCACCTGTCTCTCAGCGAAGGGAAATGCCACCTTAAATTGTGTTTATCCCGACAGGTTCCAACAGACTTATATCATCTCCTGACAGCTGAGTTGGAGACAAATCCCTGCTGTCCTTATATGCACTCCCAGTTGCTGGAAAATTAACAATTAACAGTAATCGTATACTATTTTTTGCGAGTGGGGCTAGTTCCAGCATCTCCTAAATTCAATTGGAGGCATATCGTAAATTCAGCCATACATGCAGTTATGTACCTCAAGCAAAGTTCGAAATGCCAACAACCAAATAGTCAAGCCTACATTCAAGTCCCCATCACACCTGTCAGCTAAAAACGGGTAAAATAGGAATTCACAAGCTGGTTTGGATTTCCTGGAGTTCTGCCCCAGCAGAGAGCGATCTTATATGTGGAACATAAAGGAGCCCACTCCATCAACAACCAGGTGATTTGCAACGCTACACATGTGATTTGTGAGGTTATACATTGTGGTAGAGCGCTGGGGAAGGTCGCTGTACCACTTGGTGAACAGACAGGGAAAACAATGAAAAAAGGGTTAAAGAATTGAATTTATTTTACACGTTGGCACAAAACGGACCAAACAATGTGAAACAAAACGGACCAAACAAACCAAGATGTGAAACAAAGAGGCCAAAACACAGCATTAAGTCAAACCAAAACAATCTCAAGCGAAGCTGCTGGAACCCTATTGTATTTCTACGTATTATTACGCTTTCTTCCGCCGTTTTTCCAGTTCTGGCATAACCGCCTGGTCGGTTTTTACGAAACTTTGCAGATTGATAAAGGGGTACCCCAAACAGGGAAAACCAAAATTTTATTCAGATTGGCCTCATGGTGGCACTATAACAGTGAATTGAAACTGCAATCTTTAAACACTCGTAACTCTTAAACCGTTACTCCGATTGACACAACGTCCACAGATCTGGCTCCTCTGTCTGAAGAAAAGCATATGATGGCTATGAAATACTAGATGCTGAAGTGTGGGTATTGTCAGGAAAACTGACATATCTGGACCTAGAGGTAGGCAACTTATCATTGGAGAGCCATGGATAGACTTTCGCATCCCTATAAGCAATACTGTCTCTTCTGAATTTCTGAATTATTTGCTTCTGTACTTCTAATTGGTATTTCTCAGTGGTGGATATCAATTAATCTAAAAAGTATTTAAAATAAACTTAATTGCTTCTTATTTTAGAGTCTTTTCATCATAAGCAATTTCTAGCTGTATTTTTGTAAGCTCTTTCACTGCTACAGAGAAAGAGAGACCGAACACTGCTACAGAGAGAGACCGAACACTGCTACAAAGAAAGAAACCGAACACTGCTACAGAAAAAGAGACTGAACACTGCTACAGAGAAAGAGAAATTGAACACTGCTACAAAGAAATAGAGACTGAACACTGCTACAGAGAGAGACAGAACACTACTAGAGAAAGAGACTGAACACTGCTACAAAGAAAGAGACTGAACACTGCTACAGAGAAAGAGACTGAACACTGCTACAAAGAAAGAGACTGAACACTGCTACAAAGAAAGAGAAAGAGACTGAACACTGCTACAAAGAAAGCGATAAATTGAACACTGCTACAAAGAGACTGAACACTGCTACAAAGAAAGAGAAAGAGACTGAACACTGCTACAAAGAAAGCGATAAATTGAACACTGCTACAAAGAAAGATAGACTGAACACTGCTACAAAGAGAGACTGAACACTGCTACAAAGAGAAAGAGACTGAACACTGCTACAGAGAAAGAGACTGAACACTGCTACAAAGAGAGAAATTGAACACTGCTACAGAGAAAGAGACTGAACACTGCTACAGAGAAAGAGAGAGACTGAACACTGCTACAAAGAGAGAGACTGAACACTGCAACAGAGAAAGAGAGAGACTGAACACTGCAACAGAGAAAGAGAGAGACTGAACACTGCAACAGAGAAAGAGAGAGACTGAACACTGCAACACAGAGAAAGAGAGACTGAACACTGCTACAAAGAAAGAGAGAGAGACTGAACACTGCAACAAAGAAAGAGAGAGCCTGCATCCTGGTCACTAGGCATCTTCGCAAAGGAGTTAAAGCTTAATTAAAGGTTGTAAGTCCAATTGACATAAAATTTGGTTCATAACTTCTCTGGATGCTTCACTTACTTCATTGGGAAGCGCATGTTTCTACATTCAACAGGCTAGGATACGACTGATCATGGCTGGACATGGTGTTATGTTGCACAACCTGCTTGGTCCCCGGAATCCCCAAGCTATATTAATTTATTGTGTTTATTCTTTTTTCCTTTTTATTTTCTTATTTTTTTCTTCTCGATTCTAACTAAATGTGCCATAAAAGTTAAAGTCTCGTTCTCTCTGTGTCTCTCTGCATGCTGGAAGTTGGGTGTTTGAGTGTGTGTTGAGAGTGCATTTTTAGCAAGTGAAAGCTGTCATTGTTTAACTTTTTTCCCACTTTCGTTTTTTAGTTTCGCACAATAAGGTAAGAGGTGTTTAGATTTTTCGTAATGGGCGTAACGCAAACTAAAAATAGCTAATAGGTGATAGTTTTGACCTGGGATGGCGTCCCCACGGTATGGGAGAAACACTGTCCCTTTCTATTCGCCATGGGATGAGGATAGGTGCCGAGCTACGGTTCACAGTGGAGGAAGTTCTCCTCGCTGTTGGTAAACAGGTTGGGCATAATAATATCTCGTATGGCTCTCGGATGAATAAAGCTGTTGTTGTATTCGTCAGGGAAGAGTGTCTTGTTAATCAGCTGATTGCAAGCGTTTATTAAAAAATATATATATTTTTTTTTTTTTAGATGATACTTGTGTTAATGTTTCCCGCTGGCTGTTCCATCTGCACGGGTTATGGTGTCTGGTGCACCTCCATTTATTCCCAATGATGTGCTGGAGAGCGATTTGCAGTGTTTCAGAAAGTTTTCCAGTGTTAGGGTGTAAAGATCCAAAATTAAAACACGTACAGTCTCTTCAGCGGCACGTTTTCATGTCACCTACATGGACACTGGAAATGTATTTTTGTGTTGAACACAGAGATGGGCATTATATGGTTAATGTTAGCTCCGGTAATATGAAGTGCATTGAGTGTGGCGATGTAGGGCATAAACGATCGGGTCGCAGGAAACAAACTCGCCTTCCACAGGGGAGAGCAGGCATTCTAGGGAGCAGTCAGGTGAAGCACAGGATATACCTGGGGGAACTGCTGGGGTTATGGAGCATGCAGTAGAAGTAGAGGATGGATCTTGGAAGATTAGTGGGGTAAAAGAACATGTAAGGCCTGGGTGAGGCACATGATAAACCTGGGGAGATTGGTGGGGTAAAGAAAAGGCAGGGTGAGTTTCAGGATAGATCTGGGGAGATTGGTGGGGTTCAAAAAAACAGACAAGTGATGTACAGGGTTGCTCAAAGGAGGCAGTAAGTGCTGGCATATCCACCGTAAGAAATATGCCAGTTGTGGAGGAGGCTGGGATAGGCCTGGTGTCTTCTCCACTAGCAGAGTTGCAGCTAAATGTAGGAAGTACTACTGATACCAGAGAGGGGACAGAAGCAAGTTGTAGTACTGAGCCAGTTATTAAAAAGGCAAAAATCAATGAGGAGGAAATGCAGGAGGATGACCTCCTTTCTGACTTCATAGCATCACAAGTTGGGGAAGATCAACAGCTGTACTTACTGCAGGAGAATCAATTATTTCTTGGATGAAACCTTTGACTGAATACATTTTTTCTGATGTATTCAGTCAGTAAATAAAATGAAAAATGTTTGAACATTTCAGTAAACAAAGGAGGTTTCATTTAAGAAAATTATGGACAAAACTAAGAGGGGGGAAAGCTCCTCTGAGGAAAAAATAAAAAAGAATGGATCGAGCACAAAGGGTGTATTCTTCTTCCTGTTTTGTATTTACCTTGTTTTCTCTTCCTCTTGTTCTTTTTGATGGAGAGGCTGATAATAGGATATTTAAACATTGAGTGCGTTTACATGCACTCAATAATCCGATCATATTCGGAATATGGCTGTTATCGGATTATTGAAATTGTCATGTAAACGCAATATTCCGAAAAGCTTTTTCGGAAAAAAGCAGTTATCGGAATATGAGAAATCCGATAACTACACCTGGATTTCTGCCGTGTTTTTCGTTTTATTGGTTGCATGTAAACGCTTATTCCGATCTAGTTCGTTTTTTAAAATCTGCGCATGTGCGACAACAACAGCCATCTCCGGATATTGTTAGTAACGTAACGCTAACGTCAAAACAGTTGAGAGGTCAGAGAGAGATGTCAACCAACGGGAGAAGTCATTTCTGGAGCGAGGAGGAAACCCTCCTGATGTTATCCGAAATAATAAAGAGGAATATACTTCATCTCATAGATGGGAAAAAAGTTAGAAACGCGGAAATAATGAGCACATTTACATGCACTCAATAATGCTCTTATGGGTTTCGTCGTCATATGGTAAATTAATTCACCGATTCAGAATGGAGAGGCAACTTCAGTATGGCTCGGAGATCATTTATGAAACTTTGTGGTTTGGTACAGAACATAATGAGCCCTGACGAAGTGACAGTACCTCTTCAAATGCGAGTCGCAATAGCGCTGTACAAAGTCGGTAGCTGCGGGGAGTACAGGCTGATAGCGAACCAGTTTGGTGTCCACAAGTCTACAATCTGAATCGGTGAATTAATTTAGCACCACTCTCTCCCACCAGTCCTTGCTCTTAACGCGCATCCAGCACTACCGTGTCCTTAACAGTGCTGGAGGAAGGCCTATTCTGGGTCCAATAATCAGCGCTTGTTGTAACGTTAAAGCTCTTCGTCGTCTTCTGCTCATAACACAGAACGCTTGAAAGACAGTGTTAGTTGCCAAACGCAACCATAACATCTGCCATATGACGACGAAACCCATAAGAGCATTCCTGTCTAACGTTGCCATGTTTAACGTTACTTTCTTATACGTTATAGGCTACAGTTCTTTCTTATGTAACTAACGTTAGGCTATAGTTAACGTGTTTACTAACTTACGGTTACGCATACCAACCCGCGTGCTGTTTCTAGCAACCCAACAGGAAGTATAGACACGTTATGTATAAACGTTAAAATATGTAATTTATAATATATAACGTTAGGCTAATATATGTTTCTAATTTACGTTTGAGTTACACATCGCGTTCAGGGAAAGAAATCGGAATATTGACAGAATCATGTAAACCTGGATTTTTCCCATTATCGCATTACTTAAGTGCATGTAAACGCATTTATCGTATTATTGCCATGTTCGGATTACTCCCAGTTATCGGAATATTGAGTGCATGTAAACGCACTCATTAATGGAGGTAGAGCCAGGAATAAGAGGGCTATGTTGTTTGAGCTTATTAAAAGTAAAAAGGTTGATATTATATTTTTACAAGAAACGCATATTGAAAAGGTCAATGAGGTTGAGTGGGGAATGGAATGGGGTGGGTTCTATTCTTTTAATCACAGATAAAATCTAAGTGCAGATAGTAATATTGCTATCGCAGAAATGTAAGATTACCAAGTTATCCAAGCGAAGTAGAACAGGGTGCAGGCAACAATTAAGTATTAATGGTGCAGGCAACAATTAATAACACAGCCTTTACTTTGATAAGTAAATAATAGTTTAAGACAATTTAGCAGTAATTCCTTATTGGTAGTGGCAGAAGATTGAAACTGTACTACACAATTGACAGTAGATAGGACTGGGGAGAGGCCTAATTTACAGTCAGCAATATCATTGTCCAGACTAATTAAAGAGCAGTCTACAAGATATTTGGAGAGATATGAACACGGCAGTTAAACAGTACACATGGGTGAATGTGATCAACAGTAGGATTAGTGCAGCCAGACTTGACCGGATTTATTTGAGCCAAAATTATAGTAATAGGGCAGTTATTCAGTCCATTAGGATTGTATGACCATCATATGGTTACAGTGGACTAGAAAAGCAAGGTGTGGCTCTTTTTGGAATTTTCATAGACTATTACAAAATGTGGTGTTATGTCAATATTTTTATACTTTTTTGTAAAAATGGAAGTTGAAGGAAAATGTGGTGAGAAGTGGAGAAAACACAAGTGAAAATCTTCTGTCAGCAGTACACAGTTCACTCAACAGCCATGAGTAAAAACAACAGAGAGATTAGAGGAAGTTAAAGCAATTGAAGCTGAGATGAGCAACAGGAATGGCACTTATGTGGATGGAAAGCCGAAGGAAAAAGAGGGCACTGAGCTCCTTTCTCCAGGAAAAAGCAAAGGGGGCTTCAATTAGAGCACGAATCTCCACTATCGAGGACATGGATGCTCCAAATGCATTCTTCTTTAAACTGGAGCAGACGACAAATGAGCACAACCAAATGTTCCATCTCAAACTACCTCGTGGGGCTGTAAGAACGGATCTGGCGGAGATGAGAAAAATAGCAATAGAATTTTATACAGATCTCTTTTTTGCTGGGGCCATAGATTAATCTTGTGTTGTGGAGTTATTGTTATTGTTGTGGATGGACTACCCATGTTGGATTCAACACCGGAATGTCGCTGGACATGGACATAACATTCGAGGAACTGTCAGAGTTCAACAACACCTGGCATCGATGGAAATTTTACAAATGCTTCTGGGGACTGATAGGAAGCGAGTTATAAGAGGTGTTCAAGGATTGTTTTAATTCTGGGACTGTTCAACCTGTACGTTGAACAAGAGCTAATCAGCTTTGTTGCCAAAAAAAGGAGATCTTAGCCTTTGATGTCACTGTGTTCATTAAAGACAAGAGGATGTTCAAGCACTTATTAACAATCTGGAGTTGTATGAAAAAGCATCTTCAGCAAGAGTGAACTGGGAAAGGTGTGAGGGGAATGCAGTAGGGCAGTGGGAAGGTACAGGGCTAGAGTGGAGTAGGACAGGCATGAAGTGTCTAGGCGCCTCCTTTGGGAATAGGGATTTCCAAAAGAAAAACTGAGAGGGAGTAGTGGAGAAGGTGTGTTCCAGATTGTCTCGGTGGATTTGGGTCCTGCCGCAGTTATCCTACAAGGGAAGGCTTCTGGTCGCAAACAACCTGATTGTTTCCATGCTATGGCATCGCTTCACTATTATGGAGCCACTTGATATGCTGGTAAAAGGAGTGCAGAAGAAGCTTGTTGATTTATAATTTTTTTGGTCAGGGTGCCATTGGACCAGGGCTGCAGTACTGTTTTTGCCAAACTCGGAAGCTGATCGATTTGCGAAGCTGTATCACAACATTTTGCCTATAGACAATACAGTGTATGCTATATAGACAAGACAGGGCTTGTGCAATGCCCGTACGTGTGCGTGCGTTTGCACTGTACACAAGTCTTGTTGGATGCATAGCAGTTAGATTATGTAGATTAAACTATGTAGGGTTTAGGGATGTGCGCTAGTCTAGTCGATTAAACGTTGCTACCCTCGCTAGTCGACACCAGAAATAATTTTATTAATGTACACATTTAAATTACATATTGACATAATTTGCACTGAAATGTAATGTTTTCCTGGTCAAATGATGCATTCATTACTAATGTTAACAACGCCGGATTAAAAAAATAAAAATAAAAAAAAAGAAGGAAAAAAACTAAACGCATTAGCCCTGCAAGTAAAACCAGCGAGGTGGAAAGAGTAAGTAGGCCTATTTTTTTGTGTTCCTATTATTGGTAGCTTTTCTGATGACCGATTATTATTTTTTACTGTATTTGCTATGCGATCGCGTTCACCAAATGAAAATGCCGTTGTAATAATCAGACACATTTCCTAAAAATGCTTTGTTACGTTGAATATTGTTTTCAATAAATGTTATTTGTTAACTTTTATTTAGTGAGTTGTTGTCATGTTTTGTAGGATAATGTTCAATGTTCATAATGCAAGGCGCAAAGTGCCACACATTTCAGCGGCATTTAAAATATGATTTGGTTATTGAAGAATGTGATTAACGGTTTCAAATGGCTCTTATAATATACGCAATATTTTTTCGGACAATGTTTAACCTTATACATTAAATTGTGCTCAATTTTGACTGTTTTCTGAGTGTTTTTTTACTTTTAGACTCGTCGACTAAACTTCCGTTTAAACGTCAGGGAAATTAGTCGTTAGGAACATCCCTAGTAGGGTTGTAAATCAGGTGAAGGGCTGCTCTTCTTTGGCTACAAAATAAGCAGTGTGTATTATATTGACCATTTTCACCAACATATTTTCCTCCGTCCTATGAGGACAGGTGATGGTGGGGCATCAGGTACCCTCTGTCTGATTGTGGCAGCAGCTTGGTGTTGCTTGTCCCCCTGTCAAATTATGCAAGATTTTATTGATAACATACATGTTGTTTTTTGTTCTTTTATTTTGTATAGCACTTTATAACCCAGTGTTTAAAAGAGTGCTATATAAATAAAGTTGTTGTTATTATGATTATTTGCATTGTTGGTCAACTTTGGAGCTGAACAGCCATATGCTTCAAATAAAGAAGCATTTAGCAAAAAATATGCCAAATATTTAAGAATCTTAAGGTTTTCTTTTTGTCTTCAGTGAATGCACAAATAAAGATTTTCCCCCATTTCTGAAATAACTGCCGACTCAGAATCCAATCCCCCAACCTAATGATTTGTGCGTTAATGTTACCTAATATAACGTGTGCTTTCTCGTTGAGAGACTTGACGCAATGATGTGACAAAGTTGGAATGATAATAATTGCCAACCTAACGTTAGCATTTACCTACACAACTTTTGTCAATTGCCTGAATGTCAGCCAGGACAATTAACGTTAGCTTGCTAACTTAGACTTCACACTCACAGTCACGGTTTATTTCAATTTCAACTCATCATCATTACACAGGAGGATACGTTTGTTAACTTTTTAACAAAAAAAGCACAAGTGCTCTATTCGCCCGATAGAGCACTTGTGTGTCTCTATTGGGGCGAATCGCGGCAGCTTGTTCGTTTCACCTTGTAAACTAATCTGGAGCCAGCAGCTTTCTCAGGGGCTTGTCTTGGGCTTGGTTAGGTTTTGGAGGCTGCTTGTTTCGATTTCCAGTCAGTCAACGAGCTTCACAATTTGGAACTAAAATTACTTGCGCCGCAGAAACTCCCAATCTCCCAATCTCTGAACCTAGTGATATTCACATAATGAAGAGAATGAGTTCAGTGCGACACTGCAACACTTTCTGATCAGACGGAATTACTAACGTGATTCATATTTTATTTGTATTTTATTTTTACTTGTCCGTTCGAGCAAGTGAAGCTGTATTATGGTTGTCCGGACAAGCGGACAAGCGTTAATGTCGAGCCCTGATAGAGAAGAGTTAGTTTGGACGGATACAGCATGTCTGTTACTGCGGAAAGTAAGAAACATGAACTATGACAAACACCTTTTTATGCTGAAACTAGAGGGGATGGATCTGTCAGGAAGCACCCCCTTTACCAGTCAGTCCTGCGCGAGCATGGTCCTCCCCCAGAGAGAAGACTCTTGTCAGTGCTGGGATCACAAAGCTGGCTGACTTAAAGGCGAGTTCCACCAAACAATTATGTTTGATTTGTAGAAAAGTAGCTCTCCTCCTGAATAAAAAGCCAAAACTTTCCCAGTTGCACAACTCGAACGGACCGAAGTCGGTAATAACGTAGAAATTATGCATTTACCACCTCCGATATCCTGCCATAAATGAATGCAGGGTTAGCTACTGCATGGTAAACCCGGAGTTGCATCTTTGTTTAATGCCAAGAAACCCGTGGCTATCAGCTAACAACACTAGCCCAGAAAATCGTTAACATTGCTTCTGTAATCGAATGTTCAAAGCGAATGGTCATGGATCAGAATGTAACATTACTTAACATGGTTGCTTACCGGGTGATTCAATAAGGCAGAGAGGAAGATGTCAGGGAATGATACCGGAGGCCACTCCACTCTGTAACCAACAGCACTCGAGTCCTGTTTGGTTTAGTTTGCCAAAACAACTTAGCCTATCAATGTCATTTTCTGACATTATAATAAAATAGCAATGATAGCTAGCTTGATCTACGATGTGTCCCTACTCACACAGCATTTCCCCCCTCGCTGGCTCCACCTACGTGCCTATGTAATTTACATGCCCACTTGACGCCACTGTAGTCTTTCAAAATGGAGGAAGTGGTAGAGGTATATGTCAAAATGACATATGCCTCTACCAAAATTTCAACTATATTCAAATATCTCAGCACAGCATTTATTTGGCCAGCCACAAAGACAGACTTAATTAGTTACACCCTGATCTGTTAAATAAGGTTACCGTTTTTTGGTGGAATTACTGCTAACTCCAGAAAAAGGCTGCAGTATTAAGTAAAGAAACAGGGCAGAAATCTGTTTGTCTGTTACAGAGGCTTTTAGATGAAGTGGTGTCTTCACTCCCTGTTCCCTTTAGAGAGGCATTATGAAGGGAGGCTGCCTTAAGTCAACACAGGGGGCAACAACAGTTTCCACCCTTGATCATCTCTGCTGTGGGTGAGGACCACCAAGAAGAAGAGGGGTCACTCCTCTCCTATAAAATGCAACTGAAAGCATTTTCAGACACTTCAAATCAAAGCCCAATATATCATCAGCATCAAAGTGATCTTTAGACCATCACTGGTTGGACTGAAGGACTTAGGAGGTCCCTGTACAAGCCTCCTATAGAGAAACGTATGGCAGATCTCCAATAGAGGATTGTTCATGGGGCGGTGGCCACGAACAGACTTGCGACACATTTTGATCCAACAGTAGATAGGGGATGTCTTTTTTGTCCGGGGGAGGAAACTTTAGAACCTTTTGTTGAAGTGTCCTAGGCTTGCCGAACTTCTGAGCATAATTCAGGAATAGTCTAGGGGACTAGGATAGGTTCGGACTGAGGCAGGTTTTATCTTTGGTCCTAAATATATAGCTTCAAAACATAAGCAAATAAGTTTATTGGCTTTTTTGATAGGTCAAACAAAACTTTCAATTTGGCTGACGAGAAGAAATAAAATGAAAGGGATGGGTTTGGTTGAACCTGAACCCACGCTTAAAGGTTTAGTGGCAGCTTGACTTAAAATTGAGTTTGCATACTCCAAATTAGTCTCAAAAGTAGGTACATTTATTGACACCTGGGGGCTAAGAGGAGTATTATGCGATACGTCCGTCCTTCTCTGTCTGTCCGTCCGTCCCTCTCTGTCCGTCCGTCCATCTGTCTCTCTCTGTCCGTCCGTCCGTCTCTCTGTCCGTCCGTCCGTCTCTCTGTCCGTCCGTCCGTCTCTCTGTCCGTCCGTCTGTCCGTCCGTCTCTCTGTCCGTCCGTCTCTCTGTCTGTCCGTCTCTCTGTCCGTCCGTCCGTCTCTCTCTGTCCGTCCGTCTCCCTCTGTCTGTGTCCGTCCGTCCGTCTCCCTCTGTCTGTGCCCGTCCGTCCGTCCGGCTCCCTCCGTCTGCGTCCGTCCGTCCGTCCGGCTCCCTCGGTCTGTGTCCGTTCGGGTCATAAACCCATAAACCCATAATAAATACAACTTTATCCTGTTGAATACATTTAATTTAAAGGGATATTTCACCTTAGTGTGACATAAGTCATTTTGTGGAGCCTACCCCATAATATTTGCATAGCGTGAATATGAGCGACATCAGATGTCCCTGCTGACCGTTAGTCACGGCATCCCCGGTAGTCAGGGTCCCCATTCACACCAATTAATTTTCGAGACCTCACCAAAATGAATTGTTTTAAAGCACACACTAACGACGGCAGAGAATACATCGATAAAAAAGAACACGGCCCACCACCACCCCCCCTCTTCGGAGGACAACTTTCTTATTTATTTACAATTGTAATAACTAAAATGTAATAACAATGTCACCTCTTTGAGGGAGGGAAATAACAAAAAGACAAAACAATTAATAAACTAATCCTAATAGGGACTAAGAAAGGGGGAAAAAATGGGGACATAAGAATGAGACAGACGAACAAGCAAGGGGTTTGTCAACATTTATGATAATTAATGGAGAAGTTTATGGGTTGATGTAGGGTTGACAAGATCATGGAGTAAGGCGATGAGGAGTGTGGGGTAATGATTTGCATGTGTGTGTGTGTGAAAAGTTATGTTTATATATGTGTGTGTGTATGTGTATACGTGTTTTAATTTTTTAAAAAATTTCTTTTTGTGTGAAAAATGTAGAGGGGAGAGAAAGCGAAAAGGGAGACAGTATTGACCGAAAGTAGAGAAAAAGAAGAGGGGAGAAATAAAATTTAAATTTAAATAAATGAACAAAATAAAAACAATAATAATAATATAAATTAATTATGTAGCTACAATGCTCTTGATGAATGGACTCCAGATTGTGTTAAAATCAGCGGTTTGTTTTTTGATTGCGGCAGATAATCTTTCCAATGATATGTATTCGATTAGTAGGTTTTTCCAAAGTGTAATATTGATTTTTTCCTTGGTTTTCTTGGCGATGATTAGGGCTACGGAAAGTATTCTACTGTAGATGTTGTTGGATATGTTTCCTAGAAAGCAGAGTGGAGGGGATAGGGGGATGTGGCAGCCTAAGAGAAAAGAGGTTGTCAGTGATGTCCCGCCAGAATTGTTTAATTGGTGTACAGTCCCATGGCATGCATATAGCTGTCTGTGGTATTTTGTGTGCAGTGCGGACAAATTTCTGAATCTATAAACCCATTTTAAACATCCTTTTCCCCGTGTAGTGTACTCTATGAATAATCTTATACGGTATGAGTTGGATGTTTGTGTTGGTAGATATGGAGAAGATGTTTTTGCAGATTTGGGTCCAGAAGTCGGCATCAGGGATGATCTGCAGGTCTTGTTCCCATTTTTCTAAAGGGATGGCTATTGTGAGGTCGGATGTGGAAATTATCTTGTCAATTTCGGATAGTATTTATTTATTTTTTTAGTAGTAGCGATGTTGATCAGGTTTGAGGTTATTGGGGGAAGATCTAAATTAAACGATTTAATGTTTATTTTGGATTGAATAGAGGATTTGATCTGGAGAAATTCTAAAAAGTGATTCTCCCCAATGCCGCACTTCTGGACCAAGTGAGGGAATGAGACCAAAGTGTTATCATGGAAGATATGTTTGAGGTAAGTGATGCCTTTACTAATCCATGTTGAAAAGTTTAGTGGTTTTTTGTTAATTAAGAAGGGTTTGTTAGTGTTAGTTATTTGATGAAATTTTCACCAGGCTGTCAGGGTTGTAACTATGGTAGGGTTTTTGAAACAAGGATGGTGTACAATAGAGCGGCCTATGAATGGTAAGTCTGAAATATGGATTTCTTTACATAAAGTTTGTTCTAGGTCTGTCCAGGAGCTGTCGGATTGATTGGAATTGGTCCATTTGTGAATGTATTGGATTTGGTGGGCAATAAAATAATTAAAGAAATTTGGTGCTTCCAAACCTCCTTGGGTTTTGGATTTTTGTAAAGTGGCTAGTTTGATTCTAGGTGTCTTGTTTTTCCAGGAGAATTTTGAGATGGAGTTTAGGGATTTGAACCAGGATGATGGGGGCTTCATGAGGATCATTGAGAATAGGTAGTTTATTATGGGGAGTATGGTCATTTTGATTATAGCAATTCTGCCTATGAGGGATATTGGTAGATTCATCCAACGTTGAAGGTTGTCCTCTACTGTTTTGAGAAGTGGGCTGAAGTTGAGATTGACTAAATCTGACAGCCTAGGGGAAAAGTTGACTCCTAAATAGGTGATATTATCAGAGCACAGAGAGAGAGGTGGTGTCTGGACTGCCACATCCCATCTATTAGGGCTAAGAGGGAGAATGGAGGATTTAGACCAGTTGATAGTGTAGTCTGATATTTTCGAGAAGTTGTTTATGAGGTGGATAGTTTCAGGTAATGAAGATGAAGAATTTTGAAGGATTTGTCCTGGTATAATGTCTGCATAACGGCTGATTTTATGGTGGATATTTTTGTTTGAATTCCTGTGATGTTTATTTTTTGACGGATAGCTGCTACAAGTGGTTCAATGAAGATGGCGAATAAAGATGGGGAGATTGGGCATCCTTGCCTTGTACCCCTGCGCAAAGTGAAGCGTTGTGATATTAGTCCATAGGTGGTGATCGTGGCCATTGGTGATGTGTACAAAACCCTCACCCAGTGGATAAATGATTCACCGAAACCAATTTTCTTTAGTGTAGAAAATTTTAATTCCCAATTTACTTTATCAAATGCCTTTTCTGCATCCAATGAGGCTATGGCTGTTGGTGAGTTCGCGTGAGATGTATAATGGATTAAGTTAAATAGTCTGCGAAGGTTGTTAGATGAGTGTCTCCCTTTAATAAAACCAGTTTGATCTGAGTGGATGATAGATGGAGTAACTGTTTTGATTCGTGAAGCTAGGGCTTTGCTAATGTTTTTCGTGTCTGTATTGATGAGAGATAAGGGGCGATAGCTTGATGGGGAGGTGGGGTCTTTGTCAGATTTTAGTAAAAGTGAGACTGTAGTAGTGTTCACGTCTATGGGAAGTCTGGATGTTTGTTTAATTTCAGCTGTTAATCTGTTGAAAACAGGAGCTAGAATATTCCGAAAGTGTTTATAGAACTCAGCGGGGAAGCCATCAGGTCCTGGTGATTTATTGTTAGGCATGAGTTTGAGTGCATTGTAGAATTCTGTTATTGTATACGGTATTTCAAGTGCATTTGCTTGGTCTTCAGTAAGTTATGGTAAATCAATATTGTTTAATAATGTGTGAATGTCTTCTTGGTTTGGTTTATATTTTGATGAGTATAGGTTGGTATAAAAAGCTTGGAAGGTCTTATTTATTTCTTCAGGTGTCTGCACGATCTTTCCCGCTGAGTGTTCTTCCATAGGTGCGTGAGTGGAATGTATGTGTGTGTGCCTGCCTGCCTGGGTGAGGGGGGTCTAGTATGAAGACAAGAGGAGAGAGGAGAAAAGCAGAGTAAACAAAAAAAAGAAAACAGGGAAGACATAATATACAAATACATAAACTGTAAACATTTCACATTAACTTTTTTCCCCCTTACAAGTGATTGGGTGCCTAGTGAAACCAAGGTGCATCTTCATATATAGCCTACAAGTTAGCATCGTTGAGTGAACAGAGATGAATCAGGGGGAAAGAGAGTGGTTATGCTGGGAATAGCCAGGAGGTTATATTTCTGTCTCAGTAGAGTTTGCCATCGATGTACAACCTATCGACTGAGTTGATTGCTTTCTTTCCTTGTTGCATATTCTGTTTTCTGATTGGGAGGACTATTTTGCGTCTGTCCAGGATTTCTCTGGGGAATTGGTCGTTAAGTCCATAGTCCGTGCCTTTCAATTGTCTGCCGTTACGTTGTACCAGTTGTTTTTGTTTGAAGTGTTCGAATTTTGCCACTATGGGTCGTGGGCATTTGTTTGCGGGTTTTTTTGGTCCTATGCGGTGTACTCGGTGGAATGTAATGTTGTTTACTTTGTCCGGGGAGATTTTGAGGTGAGTGGTCATAAATTTCTGTATCAGTTTTTCTGGGTTGTCGTCCTGTGTTTTTTCTGGGATACCGGAGAAAACGAGGTTCTCTCTCATGCTACGTGATTGTAGATCAAGTATGGTTTCTTTCATGTTCTTATTTTCTTTAGCAACGGATACTAGCTGGGTTGTGAGAGAGGTGACGTGTTGTTGTTGTTGTTGTTTGAACGAGTGTTGGAGGGTTTTGTTTTCTTTAGTCAGTGTGGCAAGTTGTTCCTGACTGAATTCCAGGCTTTCGCATAGCTACTGGAATTCACTGTGACGCACTTCGACAAGGGCTATTCTAGCATCTAGTCCAGAGAGTTTATTGTCAATTGAGAGTAAGATTTCACTGACCTCAGCACAGCATGATTTGTCCGGGGAGCTATGGATGGAGTCGGATTGCCAGGATCTCTTGCTGAGTGGTGTGGAGGCGGGATTTCCCTTGACTTGGGCTTTTTTCGTGTCGCTCATGGTGCAGAGTCCGCTGAAACATTCATCAATGTAGACTTCGAAGTCTTCCAGATCGAACGGTTGTTATTCGGTTGTCTTGGGACACCTTCGTTAATCGCGTTTCAAAATACCATCGGATAAGTTTTATTTTGCCTTCAAAAGTCTGATATTCCTCATTCACTTTCATGGGGAGCACCGACACCATTTGTTTACCAGGTAGCTCTTTGCGTATTTTGAATACAATCAATCAAGAGGGGGAATATTTAATGTAGTTTCAATGTTTTATTACCCTTTAAAAGAAAAAGAAGATCCGGCAAAAGCCTTAATTTGAACTCAGTGAAGAATCCTTGCGTACGATAAAGTTGACATCAATTCACCAACTGTAGTAGGCTACCATTAGTTGTAGGTTTATGTCATAATAAAACAAAAAATCTAACTATGACTTGTTGTATTTCTACGCAGTCGTAAATCCGAAAATAGTTCCACTATTATAGCTAATTTAAACGTGACAACATCTTATAAGCTCATAACAAACACATACCTTTTCACTGTCGTGTTCTCTTTTATCGATGTATTATCTTCCGTAGTTAGTGTGTGCTTTAAAACGATTCATTTTGGTGAGGTCGCAAAAATGAATGGGAGTGAATGGGGACCCTGACGGACGGACTAACGGCGATGCCGTTAACGCATCAGGGATTGCTGGTGTTGCTAATATTCACACAATGCAAATATAATGGGGTAGGCTCCACAAAATTACTTATGACACACTAAGGTGAAATATCCCTTAAACCAACTTGTTTCCAGCATGTTTCGTCTACTTCCTACTCCCAACTCATAGAATATCAATGGAACACCAATACCATCCAATAAACCAGGTTCAGATCAGACAGGCCTTTGAAAATGTAACCGGTCGATCGATTTTTTTACTCATGTTAAGCATGTCATACAGTCGATAGAACGCATATCGCTAGAATAACATGAAAACTACCAGATTTAAGGTTGGACTCCCTTTAGTTTTATATCTTATTGTGCAAGCAAGCTACAGAATACAGCTACTGTGCCTATACATATACACAACGGTAGTAGACTGGTTGTATCTCAAGATCCTAAGCGAATTAGTTGGCAGTGCAAGTTAGTCACTACCCTGCTACTTTAATTATGGTTAACTGGATGCTATTATTAAGAAAAGCACCTTCACCTTCCCAGCCTAACTTTTAAGCCTCATTGCCTTCAGACTTGATGTCCATTTCAGCCCATTGGATATTGGTGCAGAGTGAAAGCCACAACTTTTCCTTTTTTCAAAAGGGGAAGTCATCAATGCCCTGCTTGTTTTGAGGAGTTAAGTAGCGAATATCACAGGAAGCTTTGTCCATTAGCAGGCTGTTAGCCTGACTTTTTAGGTCACCATAAAGCCACACAAATTAAACTCCTCATATCAGTGCAAGCTTTGCTGCCACATGGTGTTGGGACTAGTTTGTAAAGCAAAAAACAGTTTTCGTTCATAGATGTGTCAGCTGCAGAACACTGTGCATCAACATGGGGGGTACAGCAGTGACAGTGTAGACACTAGCCAGTGATTAGAGTAGACTATACACACAAGTCCTATACACACAAAAGGCAGGTGAAAAAAAGAGGGAAAAAATTAAAAAACACGAACCACCTGTCACTCATCTCCTCATCTGATCCTTTGTGCTCCTCGTATTCCATTTTGTCTTTACACGTTTGGACCATTTCCTCTGTCTCCACAACGACCCCTTCATCAGTGGCCTCAAGGCCTTGCCTGCTGATAGCCAGTTTCCTCTTTTTCACCCTGCTCTTTCCAGGTTCGGGTCCATTGCTTTCTGGGCTCAGTGCTGCATCTTTGGTGCTACTGTACTGCTTTGAGAGGGGCAGGGTGAACATGTCGGCGACCTCCAGTGGTGGGTCCACCGCCATGCGCTTCACCTTCCTCCGCCGCCGAAGGCTGCGGGTGCCCAACTCCTCTCCCCCAGGGGCATCCTTGTGCCACAGGGGCCTCTTGCTCCGTCCAACCTCTGGGGTGAAGGGGGGGCAGCGCTTGGGCCCCTGCAGCTGCTCATCTGAGTCACTGTTGGCCTTTGCATGGGCAGAAGCAGTACGGTAACCCTTGTGTTCCTCCAGGCTGGACTCAGAGCCCTCACTCTGGAGGTGGCAGGGCTCCCAAGGCGGGTGGGGGTTGTCCGAGCGCCGCTTTCGGCCCCTCCTCTTGCGGGCCTGGCGCTTCAGCAGGCATCCCACGGTCAGGGCATGGTCACCCCCGTCTCCACAGCCACCCCGTGCCTGCTCTGAGCTCTCCTCCAGCGCAGACACCAGGTCATGGACCAGCTCATCCATCGTCCGGTGAAAGTGCCTGCTCAGAACAGGAGGAAACCACTCTCAGTGACATGAACAGGAAAAAATATGGCATGAAGTAGAACCTGAGAAGTGGACACTTCAATAACGTGGGTCCTTCAGAACTGAAATTCCCAGAGCTTTGATAGTGACATCAAAATACACATTTTTTTAATTTGAATAAATTGCATTATATTACGCATGGGCGATATAGCCTTATATTCATATCACCAAATTTGCCATGGGGTATTTTTGCTACTGTGCTGTTCCTTTAAAGTGATGGTCAAGGGATTCTAAAAACTTCAAATAACCACAACATATCACAGAGGGATGTGTCCACTACACACTAGGGGTGGGACGATTCAATCCCATAACGATTCAATTCAATTACAATTCTTTAGGCAAAGGTTCGACATTTGACCACGATTCGATAAGATTCGGTTCGATTAATTTTGATACTTTTAAAAAATGTAATAGGTATGCTAATGTGATTGATACCGATACATTCAGCAGTAATTAAATATTCAATTAGAAGCTTATGCCAAGTTCACAGCATTATGTTTATTGTTAAGGTATGCCATACATTTTGCAGCTGTCTGCAGCAAATAATGCAGCAATAAACATGACTAACTGTATTTTTAGGTTTAGGTTATTGTTTTTCAAACAGTGTCAGACATGGTACCCTAATACATTTCCTTTATTTAAAAAATTAAAATGGCAAAATGTTTAACAATTACTAAACTAGGCCAAGAAAAATGAAATAGCCTATAGGTTAGTGTCATGCATAGTACTTTCCTAAATCTTAGTACGATCTAGACCTTCGGTGGAGCAAGATGCCCATCCATCCGTAGGTAAAGCTACTCTCATAGCGTTTTGCAAGGACAGTCGAACAGTTTTCTTCACCTCTTCATACAGAGCAGGTATACATTTTTCACTGAAATGTTTTCTGCATGGTATGGTGTATCTAGGTTCCACGACATTCATTAAGTGAATCGGACAGTTAACGTAGTAATACTTAATTGAACGTAAGACATTGGAAATAGTCTTACTATTTAAGTTTTTTGTCTTGAACGTCTACTTGATTTTGAATAGAAAATGGTTTCAATTTAAATATCAGAAAGCACTTTACAATTAACTGTCTGGACACGGTATGTGTATAAAAACTAATAAAAACAATTATACAAAAAAATAGAACTGTTTGGACATTTCTCCAGGAAACTCAGGGGAAGTGTCAATGACCCCCGAGTTTAGCTTGCTAACCCGCTGCTGTCCTTCACGTCATTGGTGTGTCGTCGGCTCAAATGGTTTATCATGATTGTGGTGTTGCCTGTGTATCTGATTTCTACTTGGCAGATCTTGCATATTGCAGCGGTTTTGTCAAGTACACCCTCCTTCTTTCTAAACCCGAAATGCTTCCATACCACTGATTTTCTGTTCGGAACATTCGTAAGTTTCTGTCTCTTTTGTCGCACTCAGCGAGCACGCAGCTAGCCATTTCGCTCAGATCTGTCCGTCTCATTGTCGCTTGATTCCCGCCTGTCGCTGCTTTCAACTCACGCTTACGTGGGGGTTGGAGCAGAAACATGGATTAAAGCTAGTCAAAACAGTTTTAAAAGTAGTCGTGTCTCAGAAATATTTTTTTAAAATAATGAAATGAATAATTTTTTTTAATAAATAAATACATGTGAACATTCATTTACAATGCGATATTAATCGATGCTTATCAATTCTAATCTTACAGATCGATGCAGTTGTATTTACACATTCAGATCGATGCATCGGTGCATTGTCCCACCCCTCCTACACACCCACCAAATATATTTTCAAGAAAATGTGAATAGGTATATTAATATCTCAAAGTCAGCTAATAAACTCAGTCTTGAAAGGACTCAGGATTGTAGGGGTGTGGTCTAAATCCACACCCTCATTAGCCGAGTGCCATTGACGTCATCCAGCCTACAATAGACTGTATAAAAATAGGTTTGAACCACAGAATGTACTTATACTCATATTAGCAAACTATAGTGTTGGGAAGTCAGTTAGGACATCTACTTTGTGCATGAGTCAGACACAAGTACTTTTTCTAAAAATGTATTATTTTGTTTTTAATTCACTATATCACAATTCCAGTGGGTCAGACGTTTACAACTAAGTTGACTGTGCCTTTAAATTTGTGGTCAAAATGTGGTAGTACTATGTGATATGCAAGGATATGAGATTTAACCATCACCATTTTCACTGTGCATATTTATAAATACATGAACAAACAATAATACAAGCCACAGCTTCTCATATGTTGTCCCACATAGGCCCCGTTCACACGACAGCTAAATACGGTTGTCGCTCCTCATTTTAGTGCTTAATCTGGTCAAGTTCACACTTAGTATGGTTATTAACGAGAGCGACAACTAGTAGTAAGGAGTCCTGTTCGGACCAGGTAGTGACTACTGAAGTTGACTACTGCTCTTATGAAAATTAGCTTGGTTGTGCGAGTGTCGACGGGAAAGAGTTGACAACTGGTAGCAAATGCGCAGTGATTAACTGCGCAACACCCCCTGACTTCCATAGAGCGTGCTAATGGCAATGTTCAGTAGGCTTCTGTTAAAAGAAGCATTAGGCGACGTTGCTTCATTCGCTACCAGATCAGATGTGGAAACACACGTCTTCTCCGGCTTCTCTCGGCAGAGATTAACAAAAACTGAATGGCCGCGTCCATGTTTGTTGACATTGGAGATCACGTTTACACCTGCGCGGTAATTTAAATGTGAGATTTACATTCAGAGTAAACACTATTACAAACTTACTGACAGTGTTGTAAATACAAGAGTGAGTACTGTTACTTGTTCATACTTGTATGCGTTCTCGGTCATCTAAATATGTGTGTGTACGGACAAAGAACATGAGCGACTCCAGCTAATCCAGCTCCAGGTTGTCGAGCTCCAAGTGCAAGTGCAAGGAACTTGCAATCTATGCAATCTATGCTATCTATAAGGGTGGGGGTGGGGTATAGGGGGTTCTTGGGTGTATTTTTCTAAGAATGGTCGATCTAGCTTTATTAGAAGACATAGCAAACAATGCCTCCAGTGTAAGTGAAAAATATGCTGGTGGGGACAAATCGCTGTTGTTGCCAGGGCAACTTTCCCAATGCTATCCCCCATCCTCTCGTCTACAGGTGAGGGGATAACCTTTCCTCCACCTTTAGGCTCCCGTCAGAACTTTTGTGAACTGAAATTTTCTTTTTCGCTGTGAGCTTCATGTCCAACTTTTTTCTTTTTAAATCTAAGCTGTAGCCTAGTTCGCTATTCAGAGGAAGCAACATTTACATCCCTGGTTATCCTCTCCGGCATAGTGGCTTTTGAGGTAGGCTGCACACCACTACTAACGCTCCGAAAAAGCACACGTTTATTTTCATGTAGGCTACTTAATTGAGAAGCATTTAAATTTCACCCTCACATAAACATATTTCTTTGCTTTCCCGTTACCCGCCATGGCCTAGAATACTGAGAAATCCGCATTGGCATGTGCATTTTAAAACAGGTGGCCTTGTCAAATATGGTAGTAAATGGGCGTGTGACTGTGGTAATTCATAGTGATGTGCACGCGCTTCCTGATATACGATCAAGTCTAATTTATCAACCCGCAAACAAATTTATGCTCAGATCAATGGTTTACACAAGTTTGATGAATCACACGCAAGATTTTCGTTGATGATGAATTAGGCCCATTGTATATGAAGTGATCGAGTCCATATATCCATCCTTTTCTTCCTTCCAACTTTTGACAAAGGCTGAATCCCATTCTCTGGACACGCAGACTTGTGGACTCAAAGGCACATTCTCGTTAAGTCCGTGAGTGCTTAGGGCTGTCCCATTGTGAAAATTTAAGAAGAGCCAAAAAATGGTCATATTCACAAATGAAAATGCCATTGACAAAAATGTTTTAGTTTTTTTTCCCGGGTTGACAAAATTAACACCTGGATAAGCATAGACAAGGTAGAATTCATGGAATTCTTTATCCTACAATTCATGAATGATTGTAATAATTCAGATTTTTACCAACGAACAAGGCGTCATTATCAGCAGACAACAGAAACATGCTTACTTTAGAAACTATATAGACATGCATTAGCCTAATTATTCCAAAATTAATCATTAGATTGTTCTAAACCCAGTAGCATATAATATCGAAGAGGATGGTTGTGGTTGGTCTGCGTAGAGTGTACCAGAACTGGACTGGAAAACTAGTTGTTAAGTGACGTACACGTGCTAACTTTACACGCACTCCTATCCCTCCTTCCTCCTTATTGATTCCAGAACAAGATTGAGAGCGACAAAACACTGCATGAATTTTTAGGATTTGATAGAAAAATATATACTTAACCAGCTACATTGATCAAGTGAAACATTTACTGCCACTGAATAGAAAACGGCAGAAAAATGCGAGCAATTATTCGTATTCTGGCCTGGTGATAATACGATGATGGAACATATGGCAATATAAACTAGGCTATATGTTGCGCGTAGAGTAGACTACATAGGCATAGCAAAAATTTGTGTCGCGATAATTTGTCAGACAAACTCACGCCTCAAAAGCTGTCAAAAGAACTGAAAATTGTCACCGTCATCTTGAGATCGGGGAGGAGAGTAACTTCTGTTACTTGCAGGGCTGGAAATTAAGCTTGACCGCTTGCCTCATGCAAGTAGTTTACATTTCAGGCGAGTCCAATTTCAGGACCACTAGTAGTTAGGGCCCTATGAAATCAGTTTTTATTTTTTTTCAAAATTCCGTAAATAAATTTTTTATTCGGTGTTTTACGATTTATGCTAATTTTATCATCAGAAAGAGTGTCTAATAATGTGAATGAATAAAACGTCAACAATTTAATAAGATATAACAGTACATTTGTAATGATGCAACACAACATTGCACTATTTTTTATAAAGGCAAGTGCTTCAATACAGAGTTCTACCAAGTGTTTCATTATAAATGAAAAGAAGTAATGCAACAATGCAGCAAGCAATAGGCAAAACCTAAAAAACTGTTGCATTCATTGTTTTTTTGTAAAATAAAGTGCTTTGGGCTGCCCCCAAATAGTCGACTAAACCATTAGTTGATCAAAAGAACTTTGTCGACCAAAATCTTAATTGGTCGAATCGACGCAGTGTGAAAAAACGTGAGAAACGCTATTAATTCCGGACGTGCGCCTTGGAACAAACAATTGGTCTATTAATTAACGAATAGATCAGTTGTATAGAATTTCTGAGAAAAAAATCTAAAGTATGTGAGCATTTCGAGCATCAAAAGGACGACCCCAAAAGAGTTAAATGTAAAGTCTGCAAGCAACAATTCGCCTATCATTCAGCGCATCTTCTCAAAAACCGGCTTCATTGTCAGCAAAATGAACCGGAGCTCACTTCTCCAGAGCAACGTCGTCAACAAACTCGTGTTCCTCATGCATAATATGAGAAGACTGCTTAATGTGACGAGGTTCGCTGGTCACAAGTAGGCTAAAACACACTTTTACGTGGCTAATATAGATTATAATTAATCTTTCGTTGGCCTGTTATTGATATTTCTCTTTTAAGGGTTTCAGTTTGCTGTGTTTTATATTTATTCGTTTGTTTATATAATTTAGGCTATAGCCTATTAATTTGCATTTTAAAAAGAAAATACGATTTTTTAGCTATATTGTTTTTGCTCTTTCGTATCACCAGACAAAAGGCTGATTTTTTATTTAATTATTCACTATTTTTAAGTTGTGCGTTACCATAAAAAGTATAAATAAAAATAACAATGTTAAACATCTCATTGGTTGTTGTTCCGAAAAATTAATTTACCGCTTTGTCTATGACGTTAATAGCCTACAGCGCGGGTCATAAGCAACCCGATGCCGTTAATAGGCAGTGCAGGCCAGAAAATCTCAGCCTGTGCTTGTAGCTATAGCCTAATGGATATTTTAAATGCTCATAATGACGGTTTGGTATTTCTCTGTACTAATATAGTAAACTTACTATAGATCAGATGGAAGTCAAACCATTTTATGATGCTCAAAAATACATAGTCTATTGAAATAATTAAATTAATACCATAAATGTGCGACGTTAGTCGACTATGGGTTTGATGACTACAGGTCAACTAAGCAAATCTTTGGTCGGGGGCAGCCCTAATAATTAGGCCTACTTTAGATTTATTTTTCATTATTAATATTATTTTTTAAATCAATTTCAGTCAAATTATGGACAATTCTGCAATATTGCACGTTTTACAGTCGATTCCATTTTTAGTACCAAATTCCGCGATTCCGTCCACTTTTTCTGCATCGCGGAAATCATAGGGCCCTACATTAGTCAGTCAGGTGAGTGAAACTTCTTAAATGGAGGTGCAATTCTAGTGTGGTAAGCTTCAAGACTCACATTAAACATATAAAATCGATATAGAAATAACCCGGCGTTCCCCTTTAAGTGTGCCATTCTCATCCATAGGTTGTGTAGTCATCAGCAACATGAACAAACAAGCTGTGGGCCATGTTTGAAAGATTAAACTTTTCCCGTCACCTGTCAGCAGACAAAATACGTCCCGCTTTTCCAGTAACTATTTTAAACAAAGATGTTGCAGTGGTTTGAAACTTTCAAAAGAATGTATCCTACTAATTTCTGAAATAATCCTGTTCAAAAATTAGTCTGTAATCTCCATAGCATGGAGAAGGGAAGGGAAGACTCTTCCTGCGGATATTCCCAACAGGGAACTGCAATGAGCTGATTATGTAGCTAGATAGCTAGATAACTGGCCTGAAATAATCATTCTAATACTGAATCCTAGTAGGATAACATGAAACTATTCGCTGGAGAAAGCGATTTTATCAGACCACTAAATCAATGTTATTTCCTAATTTATTCAACCTTTCAGTCTTTTAAAAAAACTTTTAAAAGATCTCTTGGGTGCCACTTTCTCTTTTTAGGATTTTTCCCGGGAGATACCAAAGAGGCTAGGCAGAGCAAGAGGTCCAACTTCGAGACTGGAACGTCCGCACTTGGAACTTATTAGACAGGCAACAGGCGCTCAATTATTGGCGGTCAATGGAGTTTTAAAAAAATTTATTAGCTATCAAAAATCTCCCTTTTCTTTTTAGATTATATATGCCTTGGTTGTCAGGACCCAGTACTACTACTTATAACCCGTTATGGTTTTGACTATCCAACGAAAACCAACTTTAAATCCGGTTGGCGCCGGTCAGATGCGTGCCACTCTAAAGCATACGTTATGTAACTTTAGTTGCTAAGCTAACTGAAAACACTACTGCGCATGCCTGATCACGTCCTCTTGTGCGGACAGAAAATCTAATGGAAAAAAGCACCAGTTGCGTATCTTGTCATATATCTAAAATCTTTGGAGATACGCAAAGGGGTTAAAATTTAAAAGGGGTTAAATTTTAAAAATTATTATAAAATGTTTTTTTTTTTTTTAAATGAGCCATATCAAAAGGTCGAGGGACTAATTTCACGTACTTCACTTGCATTTCTAACAGATTGGACCGCACTCGCCATCGGCAACGCCCAACTTCCAATTTCTAAAGGGATTCCCCCAAGTGGAAGTGGCGAGAGGAAGTGCAGGAGGGCAGAACATTTAACGGATTGGACCACAGCCCTAGAAACCCTGTGCCCCACCCTTGTGCGGCCATGTCACGTGTTGTTTTTGAAGAAAAAACGTCAGCGAAGCTGCGCCTCATACCATATTGACAAGATGGAAGCACAATGTAAAATGGTATTGAACATCATGAGATGTTCAACAAATATGGATGGGGAGTAGGGATGTTAACAGTTAATAGACTATTGATTAATTGCTAATAAGAATTTAATCAATAAGATTTCAAATGAAACAATTAACTGAACAATCTGCGGTCTTGTTTCAACGGGAGTTTTTGTGTGAAACGTAATCATGGTTTAAGGTCTCCACGCGAGGGCGCCAAATTCAGCCTAGTGTAAGCCGTGAAGTTGAGCCTACACACGAAGTTAATGTAGGCTACCACCTGAAAAGCGTACTTCCAACCGTGCTGTCAGGGCAAAGTGGATCGCAATCTACCATCACCTCAGTGTTGGCAAAGAGGGTATGTGACGATAGACGAGCGGAGTAGTGGTGGAAATTACGAATCACTTTACTGATTCGAATAGTTCAGTACAAAGATTCTAGTCACTGACTATGTGATTTGTTCACTGGGGTCAGTTGCGCAAGCGCACAAATATTCCAACAGCATGCATGATCAGTTCACTATAGCTACTCGTAGATCAGTATATCATTCGTAGGTATTGTGCAAAATGATTCCAGTCAAAAGCACTGCAAGTAAAAAATATAAACTTTTTCTATAAACCTCGTATGAACTTTTTGTATTTTGTCCTTGTAGTTATATAGTTTTATGGATTAGGTTTATATGGCCGCTCCAGGTGAGTGTTTTAAATATGGATTAGAAACTACGGAAATATATGACAATTTGTGTGTTCTCAAGTTCTGACCATTTCGTGGTAAGTAACCTATTGTAAAACATTGCGTTTTCAAATGGTAAAGTTGTCAAAAGGGTGACAAGGGCCATAGTTTATCCTCTTTTTTTTTTTTTTTTTAAAGCAGATGATTCTTTTCTCCCAAATTGAATGTCGATGTTCAGTCATCTATGGGGGGAGCCCTTATACAAAGGCTTGAGCTAGGTGCACTGATGTAGCATAGTGCTATTAATCACCCAGTTCGTCAGTAGGCTACTAGATTAAAATAGCGGTTCAGATTAAAATAGCAATCATTCACGCAGTGCGTGATCTAGACTCAAATTACCTGACAACAAATAAAGAAAATGGCTTTAGCTAAACTTCTTACTGAATTTCAAGTGTAAAGAAACAAACGTATAGCCACATATTGGTTATATTTGTGTAGCCTATATAAAACATGGTTATAGCATATTAGGCCTTCTTAAAATAGCCTACATTTATTGTGCTATTTCGATACAAAAGAAAACACGAATGTGCTTCATTTAATCAATATCATTATTACAGATTTTAAATGGATTAATAACGGGCAGACTTTCATTAACTCTTAGTTTGATAGTTACAGAATAGGCCTACATGGAAAATGTACAATATAGCCTAAAGTAGCCTATGCGATTTTGATTAGAAATGCTTGAACCGTTTTGCTTTCGGTAACGTTACGTTGGGTGGACGTCAGATGCCAGTAGGTAGGCTACAGGTTCCGATCAAGATTGCAGGCTATATTTTTTAAATTTGAAACTGTACCAAAAAACAGTTGACCGGGCTATATATTATTTTACTAATACCCCCGCCATTTGTTGCTAACTAATTTATTAGGCTATTGAGTAGCCCGTAGCCTATGCAGAGAGTAACTGATTCGGTTGACAATTATGTAGGCTACTGCGGTGCGATAGTCAGCAGTTCATATAGGCTAGTCAGTTCAGTAGGACTCACTGAGGTTGATGGTTGAAAAGGACATGATGCCAATAAGCACCATTGACGGTGAGGGATTTCGAGAGCTAATAAACGGGCTGCGCACACGACTCACTCCTGACCACGTAGCTTAAATGTTCTTGAATAAAAATACGTAGGTCTATCTAGTATGCATATGAGAAGCCTATTCAAAACATAATAGCCTATGATTTAAGTTGACTGTTCTAGGCTAGGTCTACTAGTTTAACTGTCGCCTTTCCATTTCAAGTGAGATTATGTTAATGCTGCTAGCGGCTAGCGCAGCAACGGTTTCGCTTGCAACTGATGAGACGGAGCGCAATTTCTTTTCTGTTGAAGTAGCCTATACACGCCTTCATATTCTATTTTTGTTACGCTGCAATAATGCCTGTTTCTCAAATGTTACAATAAATCTTTGATTGAGGAATATAACATGCATTTTGTATTCTGTATATCATAAGCTATATTTAGTATATTATGTTATCAATTAATCGACTATTGTTTGTTAAGGTTAACAACTATCGATTAAAATTTGCATCCCTAATGGGGAGCAGACAAGATGACCTTAAAAACCATATACAGTCAAGCCGGAAAGTCTGAACACCCCTTTCACCTTCTCCACGTTTTATTACATTACAGACATATTCTACAATAGATTGAGTTCATTTTTGTCTCAAAATTCTACACAAAATAGCCCATAATGACAAAGTGAAAACATGTTTTTAGACATTTTTGCAAATGCATTAAAAATCGAAAACTGAAATCTCTCATTTACATAAGTATTCATACCCTTTGCTTTAACATATTTTTAAAGTATCATATTTAATATTTGGTCGCATATCCTTTGCATGCTGTTACTTCCTGAAGTCTGTGACCCATCAACATCAAAACTCTCGATATCTTATTGCCAGGTACTGTGAGACTAGATTCAGCTGTAAATTACACTGGTACAGTATGGAACACATGGCTGGCTAAATGGCTCATAGAGAAATTTCTCATAAAAGAGATCAGTTCAAAAGCAGAGGGGTTATAGTATCGCTTGTAACAGTACCTGAAAATAAGATATCAAGAGTCTTTTGATGTTGATTGGTCACAGACTTCAGAAAGTAACAGCATGCAAAGGATATGCAACCAAATATTAAATATGATACTTTAAAAATAGAATAGTAGTAGAATATGTCTGTAAGGTAATAAAACGTGGAGAAGGTGAAAGGGGTGGGCAGACTTTCCGGCTTGACTGTATATTTCTATAATCAGATCAGATGTGTAGCACAATCACCCCTCCATTTGCAAAAGTAGTTTATTCTTAATTTAATATCTCGTACGCTACGCAATAGAATGCTTTGAGCGTACGAAGCGAGAGCGTATTAAAGATAACACTTTTTATTCCCTCTTAACACAACAAAATTATGTACGGACTCACCATTGAACATGAATGTTTTGTTATCAAAAACTGTATTCAGACCTCTAGAAATGACAACATTCTGTTGGGCTTGTGTTGGTCTACTCTTGTGTGTATTTGTAGCCGATTAAATGCAGTAAAACGCACGATATGGTACTTTTACCAAAACTGAAACACTTTCTGCTATTATTACCATGCTCACAAAGCGTAACGAAGAATAATCTAGAGCGAGGAACATCGAGAACCCCTCAAAACAAGCCATAATTCTTTGGCGTTTTGAAGATATATGCTCCCTTCTTCTTCGCTTGGCGTTCATGTAATCTGAGTACACATAACTGGGGTGGACTCAGTAGATTTCAGGGCATTTTTATTGCATAAGTAAGTAAGTTTCGTAATTGCGTGATCTAAGTCACGTCCACGTGTGCTTACAATTTTGTAATTACAAAATGCAGCTTACAGCATCTAAAATTACTATATTTAATTATTTTCTATTGATATCATGATCTAACATCAAAATACATTAAATGAGACAAACTAAATTGCTGTGAAATTTGTTTTAATCACCTTTGTAACACTAAATTGAGGAGTGATTGTGCTACTGATCATCAGTATTGGACTATGGTAGTATAGCATTAGGTTCAGCAGAAAGTTCTAACACAAAAGGGAGGGAGTGGTTTCACTATCTAGTGAAAGGAAAATAAAATAATGTACAATAAGCAGGAAGAGATTGGGTCATGCTAAGTTAAACTCTACAATGTAACTGATAAAAAAGCATCCAACTGGAGTGTGTGATCACTCATCAGAAAGAGACTGTGGACCATGTTATGTTAGTATGTCCCCAATATTAAGCACAAAAACACAGGCTGCAAGAAGAGCTTAAAAAGCTGTATTTTCAACCAAACGGGACTCATTACAAGAATATAAAAATTGATTTGACAATCGAATAACAGTAGGAGGAGGAGGAGGAGTAGGAGAAAGAGGACAAGAAGAAGGTCAGTTTAAAAATATAAATCGGGGAAGTTTAAATTCGCCTTCAAAAGGCAAGATATTTCCCATTCATTTTAAAGCACAACTGAACTTTGGTAGATGTGGATTTGGTTGTGTAGTAGCCTGCCCATGATACGAGTCCAAATGGTGGCCAAATATGTTAGTTGCTCTGTGCTCCCCTGGGGTGATAATCCAGAATAGGGCATTTGTTGCTCTCCATTCACTTCTATAGGGAACTAAAACGTTCTCAAAATGATACTTCTAGCACTAGAGGTGGGACAATGCACCGATGCATCGATCTGAATGTGTAAATACAACTGCATCGATCTGAAAGATTAGAATTGATAAGCATCGATTAATATCGCATGTTAAATGAATGTGCACATATATTCATTTATTTAAAAAAAATATTCATTTCATTATTTAAAATATATATTTCTGAGACACGACTACTTTTAAAACAGTTTTGACCAGCTTCAATCCATGTTTCTGCTCCAACCCCCACGTAAGCGTGAGTTGAAAGCAGGGACAGGCAGGAATCAAGCGACAATGAGACGGACAGATCTGAGCGAAATGGCTAGCTGTATGCTCGCTGAGTGCGACAAAAGAGACAGAAACTTACAGAATTTGCGATGTTCCGAACAGAAAATCAGTGGTATGGAAGCATTTCGGGTTTAGAAAGAAGGAGGGTGTACTTGACAAAACCGCTGCAATATGCAAGATCTGCCAAGTAGAAATCAGATACACAGGCAACACCACAAACATGATAAACCATTTGAGCCGACGACGCACCATTGACGTGAAGGACAGCAAGCGGGTTAGCAAGCTAAACTCGGGAGTCAGTGACACTTCCCCTGAGTTTCCTGGAGAAATGGCCAAACAACTCATAAAAACAATTATACAAAAAAATAGAACTTTTATATACATACCGTGTCCAGACAGTTAATTGTGAAGTGCTTTCTGATATTTAAATTTAAACCATTTTCCATTCAAAATCAAGTAGACGTTTTCAACAGACTATTTCCAATGTCTTACGTTCAATTAATTATTACTACGTTCGACTGTCCTTGCAAAACGCTACGAGAGTAGCTTTAACTACGGATGGATGGGCATCTTGCTCCACCGAAGGTCTAGATCGTACTAAGATTTAGGAAAGTACTATGCATGACACTAACCTATAGGCTATTTCATTTTTCTTGGCCCAGTTTAGTAATTGTTATACATTTTGCCATTTCAATTTTGTAAATAAAGGAAATGTATTAGGGTACCATGTCTGACACTGTTTGAAAAACAATAACCTAAATAGGGCAACTTTAGAAAATACACTGTTAGTCATGTTTATTGCTGCATTATTTGCTGCAGACAGCTGCAAAATGTATGGCATGCCTTAACAATAAACATAATTATGTGAACTTGGCGTAAGGTTCTAATTGAATATTTAATTACTGCTGACTGTATCGGTATCAAATCACATTAGCATACCTATAAAAAAATGTTAAAGTATCAAAATTAATCAAACCGAATCTTATCTAATCAAATCGTGGTCAAATGTAAGATGTTATGATGATTCGAACCTTTGCCTAAAGAATCGTAATCGAATCGAATCGTTATGGGATTGAATCGTCCCACCCCTATCTAGCACGTATACCAACGCAACCTAAGCGGATTCTGTCGATACAAATAATAACCAGTCCTCGTACGTATTTTTTATTATAATTTATTTTATTAAATGGCCCTTTACGAACTTTACAAACAGCGAGAGGGACATCCCCAGACGACTGGAGGAGACGAGCTGTCACAACTCCACGACCATGTGTTCCTCGGGGCGCAACAGCAACCACCGGAGATGACAACACCGGTGGAAGGATCTCAGTAAGACTGACTAAGCATCCCAGGCAGTAGCTACAGTTTAGTTTAGTCTTAACTGAGGTTAATGTGAATCTGTGGTTATATATTTCCTTTTAATGTTTATTTTAATGAGTTCTGTTCGCCGTGTTTACCCTGCTTGAATTGGCTAGCTAGTAGCTACCTACATAGAGTAACACCCCTACGTGGTTTCTCTCTTCCTGCATACTAATTCTTCATTCAACTCTCCACATTACTAACAATATTAATATAGTCGGCATTCAGTGTATAACGAGTCCTTTGGTGCATGTAACGTTATCGGTTCGGAGCTGCAGTAAGCATCAGTCTTCTGCACTGCTAGGACCGACACTTCATTGTAGCTAAGCTAGGTTATTCAACCACGCCGATACCACTGTTCTGTACAGGCCCACACGTGCAGTTTTCTCCCCATTGTTCAGAGACAAAGGACACGTGCGCAGACGCTTGCACATGCACACACGCATACACACACACTTCCATAGTTAGCGTAGCACTCCCTTGTTAGATTAGTCTGTGATTGCTCTGTATTTTTACATGTTTGTTTGATAAATTATATTATTAAACCAGCGTCTGTTTTGATGTTGCGTAAACAAGAGAATCTGAGCCAAAATAGTCTATTCAAGCACTCCATCCTTCAGATTATCTATTAAATCATTGATTTAATTACATTTATCCACTAATACTTGTGATTTTGATTATTAATTGAAGTTCCAAATTTATGGTTAAATATTTTAGATAATGGTCATTTTATGATTACTAAATTGCGGTTATACTGCTACACCTACATAGGTGGTGCCTTGTATCAATTTTTATGAATATTCCCTACAAATACCCCACAGGCAGTAGCATAGGTGAAACGAATAATCAGCGAGGTGAAGCAAAACCCCGGAACGGAACTTGGGAAAAATTCTGATGGATTCCCAACCGGAGAGAAAGGACGAGAACTGTAGTGAAAAAAGAAAAATAAACCACAGACCATGACAGCACTATGCACGGGCTGTTGAACACACATTCAAAGGAGATAATGTTTGCTTAGCTGTAGGTAATTTATAATCTGTCGTTTTATGAGACATAGCCTAGCAACTCAGAATGTGTTAATCATGTAAATGAGTGTTTGATTAAGCAATAACTTTTTTACCTAATAGACGTCGGTTTTAGGGCGCATGCAGTTTCTCGCTCCCGTTTGCCAACGTGAATTCTTCACAAATCCTTCTTTTTTTTTTATAAGGGACAAAATATGGAAAACAACTGTGACAGGGAATAATTAATTACATAATTTTATAATAATTATATAATACCAATTAATTAATTAATTTAGATAGCCTACATGTTTAAAAAGTGCACTACAGTGCACTGTTATTTAAACAAACATCACAATGTCTCAACCATCGTCTCAACAAGCGTCTGCTCAATCATCGTCGATGGACGATGACATCATCCATCGAGTCAACCCTAAAATGGAGAGCGACAAATTCCCTATTCTGGATTATCACCCCAGGAGAGCACAGAGCAACTAACGAACATATTTCGCCACCATTTGGACTCATATCATGGCCAGGTAACTACACAACCAAAAATTGGTCAGTGGTTCTCAGATTTTCATTTGATAAGTTCCAACATTTTCATGAAATTTTTGCAATATAGCACAATAAGCTAAATGTGAAATGGGACATTTATTCTACATGGCATGCAAAGCTATCTCAGATCGCAATTGTGGACCTAGTCTGAGAACCACTGGTTTAAAGTATACTATATTTAGATAGAATTTCACCTACTTAACGACTTTTTCCCCCTGTCTACTCAACAAGCCTACCTAATAGTATGAAAGCGTGCCGATTAGGACACAGCCAAGGGAACCAGGAGGAGCAGTTCTAGTGTGGTAAGGTCACATTAAACATAAAATTGATATAGAACAGGGGTTCCCAAACCGGTCTTGGGGTCCCCCTGTGTATGCTGGTTTTCGTTCAACCACAGTTGCAATCCCAGAATTTTAACAAGCTGTTGGGTGCTTTTCATATTTAGAGAAATTATTTACCCTCTTAAGCCACATTATGTCAGAAATAGCTATGTATGTCATGCAGAATAAACTCCCCATGTTCACGTTGTGCTTATTGTGCTATATTGCAACAATTACATAAAACATAATAACTCATCAAATGAAAGAGTGAAGTGACTCAATAGGCTCCTAATTATGTTGTTGAACACATGTTTAACTCATAATTTTTTCTTTAAGCTTATTAAGACAATGCAGGTTTGGCTCTTTATCATTTGATTTGTGTTTGAATTCTTCATTATCTACCAAATGGTTAGTTTTAGTGGCCATGTGTTCATACTTTCACCAATTAGGAATCTTTAAATGGATCTGTTAAATAATTTTCTTATCTCTTTTAAATAATATAGCACAATGTGAACATGGGGTGTTTATTCTACATTGCACCCATAGCTATTTCTGATATAATGTGGCTTAAGAGGGTAAATAATTCCTCTAAACACGACAAGCACCTAATTAAGAAATTAAGAGCTTGTTAAAATTCTGGGACTGCAACTGTGGTTACAACGAAAACCAGCATACGCAGGGGGGTCCCAGGACCGGTTTGGGAACCCCTGAAATAGAAGTTTATGAAATAGCCGTCCATTCCCCTTTAAGTAAAAAGAGCTGTTCCAGGTTTTACTCAGTGCAACTGTCCAGCTAACTCAGTAAATCCGGATTCGTAGAATACCCACTGCTTTGTGAGATACATTACTCCCACTGATCTCTCCCTTCGATCAAGCCAAGGCACCTTTGGAAGCTAAATTAGTTAACGTTACGACCAAAACAAACATATGTGCTACCATGTTTACATATTGATATTCGCCGGTTAGTTAACAACGGTGGCCACCGCAAAGTTTTCAGACATTGGTCAGGATTCTGCTAGTTAATAGCTAGACAAATAAAGTATGTTAATGTTGCCGCTTCGTGTGCAACACAATCTTTATGGTGTGGCTAACTTAAATAGTTACGTGCAAGATCAGTTCGGCATTGGCGAAGCTGACTAACGTCGTTAGCAGTCGAAGCTAACGTTACAAAAACAGAAGAACGTGTGTGCCTGAAACACCGGCAAATGAGAAACTTGCTAGCTAACGTAACTGCTGACATTTTCATTTAATCCAGGTACATTGCAAACTGGCAACTTACCAGCTGGTTCCCGCTTTACCGAAGCTCTTTATATTGGCGGCACGGGACATTAAAACCTCCCAAGGACTTGTAACTTTCAACTGAAAACTATGGGAACACACATAAATGAGCCACCATTGCGGTTCAAGAAAGTACACAGGAAGCGAACGATTCTTCTTCTTTGGTTGAATTCCCGGCGGACTAGACGCATGCTGGCGTATTGCTGCCCTCCACAGTTTGTTTGTGAAATTTCACAAAATCTCCACAGGTATATACTTTTTTAAATACACCCTGCTGGGTAGGCTCTCACAATCAAATTATATTAGAAGTGATCTACTCTCTTCCTTCTTTCCGTCAACAAACCTATTCAAGCGCCAGACTTCACATACTCCTGCTATCATCTTGAACTGCCTTAAACTCTTTTCTACGGGGACTCCAGACATTAGTCCCTTAAGTGGAGCCCTTCGATGTAACTGAAAACAAAACACTTAAAAGTTATCTCCCAGATCGGTCATTCCGAGAGCTTTCTTCATTTGCCTCTTCGATTCACATTGAATCATGATCAGTCCACTCCTTGTTATCCTGATGAGGATCACGTCTCCCAGCTTCGCTTTCACCCACTTCACTACTTCATGCTGGTTTGAAAGAGCACTTCCCTTCTTCTTTTTCCTTACTTGAACACCTCCATCACTCGATTGCCTCACGCCACTTGATTCAAACTCATTCTTTGCACCAAACACATCCTGCTCCATGTTCCTCAAAAAACCAACAGTTCCTCTTTCGCAAGAATCTCATCAGCCTGCATCCTTCTCCTCCTCTTCTTCTTCTTTTTTTTCTCTCCTCCATTTTATGGCGGATGGCAGCCAAAAAAAAAACACTAAATCCTATTTATAAGTTCTGTTTCCCTCAAATAATTTTTTACATTTCCAAACGCATTGCTTCTTGATGAAAGATTAAACACTGTTTTCAGACTAAAAGTGTGTTAAAAGTGCGTGGCGGTTCAAAAACTTTTCAACCAATTTTAGCCGGTGTTTCACATGAATGTGAGATGCCATTTTAGCGACTTTTCAACGTAAAAATATTCACTAGGAGGCAAATGTTGAAACTTTGGTGCTGATGTTACTTCCCTCAGAATCATTGGACACAGGCATGATGTTTAATTCTGCGTGGGTTTTGGGTTTAATTGGTAGCCTATTACAAACGTGGAGTCAACATCACCTCTAGCGATTGATAGCTGCCACTATGGAGAGTCAGTACAGTAATAGGCTAGTAGCATACCTCAACAAACAGCGCTTTTCAATTGGTTGCTTGTTTCACGTTTATTTCACCAGAATATAACTACACCCGATTTGCCCGTGGGTGCCCAGGCGCCTGAGCACCCACACGATTGCCGCCTGTGTACTCATACAGTTCATCTTGTTCGCTGGCTTGGGATGCAGATGCAAAAGTGTCCTCTGATATTAATCCTTACTGCAAGTACCCCGTCCCTGTATGACATATCCTAAATTGCATGTTATTGAATCACTTTATGATATTTCCAGTTCTTCTGGTCCATGATTTATTAAAATTCAATAACATAAATCTGAAAGCACCAATATAATCTTATTCTTTAATTTTTTTCCAAGTGAGATACATATAGGTTTTTTTTTTCACATTTCATTCACCACTTAATCCCAATATTAAAAATACACAAATATAATGTTACCAATCAGGCACGTGCACACATAGACCTCAAAGGGGGCTTGAGCACCTGCCATTTGGCCTCCTATAGAAAAGTGCCCTTTTTCTGTTTAAAAAAATATATTATAATTTTTTCTTTTTAAATAAATAAATAAATAATTGTTTGCGCACAGCCTGCCCTGCCGAACAGATATATTGATTGAATCAAAATATCAGGTCAGAAGATTGGTGCTCCCGGGCGATGCCCTCTACCATCCCAGCTGGTTTCCTGCCGCAGCGGCCGGCGCTGTGTGGGCACCGAGCCTTTCTATGGTGAAAGAACGCACGCACGCAAAATTGCATGCATAGGCACTCGACAGTCGTAAGTCAGTCATGAGTTTCTTTGAGGCAGACATCAGGTATGTGGCCAAACAAAGTATAAATATACTGTTAATTTTCGTTTTATATTGATATTGATGCGCTTTAGGAATTTCTTGACACTATTTGGCAAGTAGGGTCTATCTATGCTTGAACTATTTAGCAGCTCAAAATGTGCAAACTAGCTATTGTTAGACTTTTGCTAGTAATGTGATAATCAGTGGAATATGGTCGAGTTCGTGTGTCCCATCCACTTAACCTAAAATAACTGTCCAATCGCACCACAGCAGTTTTAATGTTGTCTAGATAGCTGGTTAGCTAATGTAATACGTTCAGGGATTAAAGTTCTCCGTCGCTATGATGATGCAGCAGAGCACTTAAAGGCGAATGAGAATTGCGTTTAATGTGATGTTTAACTGTAGCATAAATATATGTATAAATTTAATGGGCTATTTTTTGTTATCCTTTACATTTCAATAGGCTACATTATTGAAATGGGATTTAATGTAATTAATTGTTTGATGAGTTGAAGTGTTAATAATTTGAACGTTAAAAGCAGTAGCGTATTTAACCTATTTCCACGAATCCACACTGACTGAGTGTGAAAACCCTATTTCATTTGATTAGCTTTTCATATTTGTCAATGTCGTTTTAAAAGCAACATTTTGAACACCCTGTTACTATGTTTATATTGTCAATTGAAACGAGCTGAACACGTTTAAGAAGGTCAATTAAAAAGGCTATTTTCCATATGTCTTTACTCTTCTCTGTTGAATGAATCTCAGTCAACTATATGTTAACGTAAAGCGCCCTTATGAGGATTTTCACAAAAGTGCAAAGCATTGTGAGAATGCAAGAACGAATACGGGTAGACTTTTATTTTATCGGTTGCTATAGGCCTACTGGCTAGGAAGGTGATACATTTTTCAATCGTTTTGTAAAACAATCTACAACATATTTAAACAACATGTTGTAATGAATACGTAAGGTTAAATTGTATATATGTACCATTTTATATGCTGGCTTACTTTAGGGGGGGGGGGGGGGGGGGTTGTAGAAGTAGTAGTAGTTTTATTTGTTATATGAACTGTATACAGGTACACAAAGCAATATCAGCATCTTCTTATTGCCCGTTATTACTAAAGAAATTATGCCTTCTCTGGAGAGGTGGTAAGAGACGAATATGGAGGCGAGAGAGGTAGCCATGCAGCCAGAGGAAGTGCATCTTTGTCAGCAGTATTAAGCTGAGCTTCTGCAAGTGAGAATGTCAGTCAGAGGGCTAGGTAAGAGTTGGGCTAGTTAACATGTGAGGAGAATTTATTGAAATAGACTTCATGTCTTTGCATGTATCATTATTGAACTGTCATGTGGCAGTGTTTGAACCAACCTCAGTCATGGGTTTGTTTTAAATACATACATTTTAATATCCCTTTAACAGTGTCGCAAAAGTAGTCATTCCAGGCATATATTTATTTAATTATTTGCAAAAAAAACGCCGACGTGCCCTTTTATAAATTTGGGCCCCTGCCCCTCTAATATCCTCTGCACGTCCCTGTTACCAATAGCCTACAGTGCAATCTGTACTTGTACAGTGAAAAATTTTATGTTGTTTTGGCTCTGTAACGTTACTCCAAAATCCTTTCGCCAAACAGCTATGACCCAGGCTCTCTTCTGTCTGGGTCCTAAGGAAACCTGGCTGTGACAAAAAGTCCACCTCAAAAATACTATTTTGTAATCGTTACTAATTACAACCTGGCATGTAGCTGAATCATAGTCTAGAGTGCATAGTCGACAAGCAGCCTAAATACGGCCCAGCCTATTGTTTTAAACGAGATTTAGGCTAATTGTCACAAGCAGTGTCACAGACGCCACGTAGGCTATAATCTCATAAACGCACCAAATTTGCTATATACCAATAACACAAAGAATGTGATCATTTTAGTCATTTAAGTCATGCATTGCTTTGATAGCTAATTACTACCGTTTACTAAAAATAATTTAGTAACGTTAGCTAACAGCCTAGCTATGTTGCTATGTTTTCATATATATGTCCGCTTTCGCAAGCAAGGCGCTAATAAATGACACAAGTCACGGACACCAATTTACATGCCAGTTACCTAAAATACTCAAATAGCTTATGAAGTTATCCCACGATCCTTGCTTTTGTCGTTTCTTCCGTTTGTTTAGCCAAATTCCACAATTTTGTGGCCTTTTTCAAGCAACTGATTCCCCCATTGCCTGCCGCAATATGGCCGCCATGCAGACGTATCTGAATGGTAGAACACGGAATCTACGTATATATACAGTATCTATGGGGGAAGAGGACAGCTTGATCAGAGTGACTGTGATCTTCTACGTCCTCTATATCCTCATCTGGTGTTCTGAAACTACATAGTATACCTTCAATGGGAAAATGCATGTACATTCTACATTTTCCACAAAGAGCTACTAGACACCTTAAGCTCTGAACTCTGTGGATTTAGAAAGTCGATGGTCTGCTGAGTAGAAATGTCAGAAACTATGCGGAGACATCAAGCATAGTTTTTTATGTACAAAGCAAAATGTACTTGGCTATGGGAAATGCATTGTAATAGTGCCCCTTTGGTGGTGGGCACACACACGGGATCAAATTAGAGCCCCCCTCCACAACTTTGTTCGCTTTCTCTCTCCTATCTCCTCTCCCTGCCCACGGCATGCAGATCAACCACTGAGATTCGGTTTTATAGCTGGGGCGTAGCCCGCCCTCGCTCCAAAATGTCCGGGCGTAGCTTTACAGATTTCTATATCGTCACCGAGTACCGAATACGTTAGGGAAGACCTTTCTGGCCAATCACACATTGAACGTGCAGTACCTAACGTTTTACCACTAGAGACACTTTTGAGCCAGATTCTTAAAGTTTATACTTTTTTACGCCGACTGCAGTAATTTGTTAAGATTTGGACCAGGATCAATGAGTAATACTTAGAAAAACCCAAATGTTTCAGTTATCATCTAAAATAAGTGGTTTTAGTACTTTGTTACCCTTTAGGTCTTACATTAAGGGTCTCTCTCTGCTGAATATTTATGACACTGAAAAATAGCATGCTCTACTGACTCATCCTCTATTTTTCTTTTGTGATCCTTGCTATTGTCCTCTTACCACCCACTTTCTGCTGTCATCCTGTCTGTTCCTTATCCCAGCTTTCTTGCCACTTTTTTTGATGTTTCCCCATATGATCCCTTTCACCTCTGATTGACTAAATGGAATTTCCATTATCTTTTTCTGTTTTAGTGCTTCATTTACCAGAACATCTACCAACTCATTCCCTTATATCCCTCTATGAGCTGGGATCCACATACATTGAACTGCTATACTAATTTTCTGTAATCTGAATAAAACTAATATTTCAATTATTATATCTGGCCTACCTCGAGACTAAAGTGACGAAAGATTTTAGTGCTGAACTTGAAGGATAAAAGTGCACATGCAGAAAATATATGACATTAAAATTAATTGTGAATTAATTGTGCAATGTGCTGCAAATTTGTTTTAGTTTCTAATTAGACTCGTAGTTCTCTTTTAAATCATTTTGTTCAGTTATGGAGCAACAGGTGAAATCAGCAGGGTTTGAATTGTTGAGAGTATGGAAACCTGGTCACTAATTTAAAAAATATGAAGGATGAAGAATATGGTTACAGTTCAATTAAAATTTATCTCTGCTTTTTAATTGTAGGCTATCGAAAAAACCTTATGCACAGTGATATTTCACATTGTAATCTTGATATTTTTAGTCATGCTTGTGTGCGCCCCTGTGTGTAACAGACACGCCTATGTAGACGCACTAATATGCGCTGTTAAAATAACATGTAAACAACTGCGACATGACTTTAGGCCAGGTGGTTATAGCGCAAACACTTTCTGCTGGCTCAAGATAGCAATATGCCAAAAATTATCCTGGCCACACCTGGATCAACCCGCCCAGTTCACTTGCTATGGGTGCAGGATCACTTGGTATTTAAACAACGTGAGTGTTTAAATACCAGACTTTGGTACGGCTCTCTTAATTTCCCCCAAAGTGAAGGGAGCATCCATTGGATTATGAGAAGCCTTCCTTTTATCAAGAATTCCAGGGTATTTTGCTCATGTTGTTTCCTTTCCTCTCCTCCCCTCATTAGATAAATTGTCTGAACTGTGTATTTGAGTAAATGTTCTGGCCATCATATCTGCTTTCTCCTCATTAGTCACTGCTGTTTCGTCTTTCGTTTTCATTACTGAATACTGCATTTCACGTCTTCTTCCACCCATCATTTTAATCATTCCCCATACCTCACCGACAGGTGTAGCTCTTCTTACTGAATAGAGAAACTCTCCCAACTTTGCCTCTTTGCTTTACGCATTGTCCTTCTAACATGTGCCTGTGCTTGTTTGAACTGTATATGTAAGTTTTGAAATGTGTCCTTCAATTCTATTCTGAATGCTCTATTCCTTTCCCTAATATCATCTCCACACTCTTCTGTCCACCAAGGAACTGCTTTCCACTGCTTTCCTCCCTAGAAGTCCAGAAAGGATTGTTTCACTAGCCGCTTTGAACAATGCTGCTCTAATCCTACTGTTCATTACCCCAATATATTCGCTTAACCCCTTTGCGCAGATGGCAAATTTGGTAAATTCTCACCTATTTAGAGGGTGCTCTGTTTAAGGCTTTATAACTCCAGGTGTGAGTATCACAGAAACTTGGCAAATGGCTTAAATGAAACAAGACAGGTGTACCATTTACAATATGAACTTAGATTTGTTTATTTTAATAATTTAAGTAGAAATAAAGTGCCACAAATGCAAAGAAACTTTGGGATTTTTTTTTAGTGTGCAACAAAATACTGAGAGCTACATAAGTGAAACAGGTCAATGTAGTTATTGTATTTTTTTCCTGATTTTTTTCTCTCCAATTTTCTCCCAATTTAGTAGCCAATTGAACCCCTATTCTAATTAAATTCCCCCCATGTAGCAACCGCTGGAGAACCACTGCTATACAACCCTGTCAGCCAGTAGTAGGAAGGAGGGTGCAACGTCCTCTGCAGGGCGTGACTCCTTGAGCTTCTGACCATGATTCCAACTTGCCCAGGGCCTTTCTGTGCGCAGCAATTCTCTCCGAGCCCCTCCCCTCACCCGGAAGCAGCCGCCAATTGCCACTCCCGCAGGGCACCAGCTATGAATCTGGCAGGACCGGGGTGCGAACCCCGATCCTCGGAGTACAACTGCATGGACTGAAAGTCGGCGCTCTTACTGTTGTACCACTGCAATGGCCGAAATGGGTAAATCTATACATTTCCTGGATCATAACCTCCATGTAAAATATAGTCAGTGTACCCTGTCCATTAGTGTCTCCAAATCTATTCAAATGGCTAAATTGTGCACTGCTCTATATAAAAAAAGTAATGATATATTTAACAACAGTTTTGGCTCATAAAACTCACTTTTGCATCATTTCCAAATGGGAATAACTATCTTTTCATCAGTATAGGGAGGTAGATATCTATGGGTCCAAAACCCTATCCAAAACATGTCATAAAATGAATAAAATATGTTTTGTCCAATATAAAGCATATACAGTTGCTCGTTCTGCTGGTTTAAGATAAAGACATTGATATCACAGTATTACATAAACCTAAATATGTAGCCTAATCATTCACTCTTCCCTCTCACCTCAATAAAACATCACTTTTACCTGTACAGTATGCATACTTTTGCCCCGGAATAGCACGTTTCTGTCTTTTTAAAAACAATTTATGTTCCCATTCATAATGACTCCAAGGAAAGATTTTACATTAATCTACCACATATCAGCGCACAGTAAATTGGATTGAGCATTTTCCATGCCCTAAGTGACAAGTATATACGCCATAGCCTATATTAAGTACAATAACATGAAAATAAAACAGTATTCCACCATCTGCAAAATGCTGCCAAATGTTCTATCTTTAATGAAAATCCGTAGCCTACATCAAACGTAAAATGAACAATTGCACTACAGTATGTGAAATGCACTCAAAATGCGAAAATAACAATAGGCCTATCAATCATATTGGATAAGACAGTGCTCGAGTGGAAAAACTAACGTACATATGTAGCCAGCGAGACCAACCGCATTTCAGAAGCAGTACTACTTACATATCGGGATGGGGAAACTCCAGTCGGGCAATGCGTATTTTGTAGAGCTTGCATAATACTTGACAGTTAAAACAAAAACTGCCGTTACGCTGGGCTGTAATTAATTTTTGAAAGCACCCAATACGACAATTCATATTACCATTCCTATACATCTGGATATATACTGAAGCAAATCAGGTTAAGTACCTTACTCAAGGGTACAACGGCAGTGTCCTACCTGGGAATCGAACCTGTAACCTTTCGGTTACAAGTCCAGTTCCTTAACCATTATACTACACTGCCGCCCATATAGCGTTGCTAAGGTTATAATGTACTCTATTAGATAAAAGAACGAGCCCCAAACCATCACTCTGTTGCTAAATATGGAGTAGATGTGGATGGATCACTGCAAGGGTTATTTCTCCTGACTCATTTCCCTATAGAACTCTATGAGGAGAAATTATCTCCATATCTGGCTGATGATTTGGGGCTTGTTTAATACCTTAGCCTCTTGATTACTTATCGCCATTTCGCCAGTCATGTGTTCCATACCGTACCAGCGTAATTTACAGCTGAATCTAGTCTCACTCCCCAATTCCCATAGAGATCCATTCAAATGGTGATAGTATCGCTTGTAACAGTACCTGAAAATAAGATATCGATGTTGATGGGTCACAGACTTCAGGAAGTAACAGCATGCAAAGGATATGCAACCAAATATGAAATATGATACTTTAAAAATACAATAAAGCAAAGGGTATGAATACTTAGAGATTTCAGTTTTAGATTTTTAATACATTTGCAAAAATTTCTAAAAACATGTTTTCACTTTGTCATTACGGGTTATTGTGTGGAGATTGATGGGCAAAAATGGGCATTTAAAATTAAATCTACTACACAATAAAGTGTGCAAAAAGTGAAGGGGTATGAATACTTTCGAGCACCACTGTATCTATGTGTAAAACCAATGGTAGGATTCAAATTCATTTCATATTTAGTAGAGATATGAAAAAAAAAAAAGAGGTGAAAAATAAATGAAATAAAAATAAACCTCTCACTCTCAATATAGCAGAGAGTAGAAGAAAAGTAAAGAATCAAAAACAGCGAAAAGGAACTATTCCCTAAAGTGTCGTGGTTCGTGGGTTTTTCTTTTCTTTTCCATTGCGATTCTCGTCCAATTGAGAATCTATCAGATTTTTTCCACATACCGCTCCGGGGTTTGCTTTCCCTCACTCATTATTTTTTTCACCTGTGCTTCTACCTGCGGGGTATTTAAGTTCCTCATTTCCGCTTCCCCGGTGCTTCTTTGTCATTGGACATTGCATTCAGCCAGGTACTAGCGGCCTTGTGATATTAAACGCTGTTTATGTTCACGAGGGACTTGCTATTAGCTTATTTTCAGGTATAGGTATTTGTTGTAATGTTAGCATCACATAAATAAGTTAATACTAATTAGAGTAATGGTAAATAGTCATACGACCGCTAGGGGTTGCTGTGGGTAAAGAAGGCTGTTTTCGGGTTACAGGTTTACTCTATGTTTTTGCCGGTGTATATGGTATTCAGGTTCCCGTGCGACAGGGTACATGCTCTGTAAGTTGCTGTATGAAAATACTGTTATCTGAAATGCTGGATAAAGTCAATCTTCGTGCAAGAAGTTGTAGAGTGGTCTTTGTTACAAAGTACAGGTTACCACATATTTTTGGTGACGAGGTGAACTGGTATTTTATGGCCGTGTCGTCCCGTTTTTTATTTTAGTTGTTAGCTTGAGCTAGGCGGCTACGCAAGAGCACCAGTGGCTGCAGAGGAGCGCGGGGACAGTGAGCCTCGCTTTTTTTCAGATGGCTACGTTTGGGAGTATCGGTGAATTTGTGGAGGGCAACGAGGACTGGACAGAGTATGAGGAAAGGTTGGGACATTTTTTCTGTGCTAATGACATTGCGGATGAGGGCAAGAAACGCTCCATTCTCCTGAGTGCGTGTGGGGCAAGGACTTACAAGCTGATAAGGAACTTAGCCACACCGCGGAAACCAGGGGAAATCCCGTATGTTGAACTGGTCCAGCTCGTGGGGAACCACCACAATCCAAAACCGTCTGTGATAGTCCAGAGATTTAAGTTTCACAGTCATTTCAGGAAGTCAGGTCAGCCTGTATCCAACTTTGTGGCGGAGCTAAGGCAGCTATCAGAGCATTGTGATTTCGGGGCAGTGTTAGATGACATGCTCAGTGACAGATTAGTATGCGGCATCAATAGTGACGCCATACAACGCCGTCTGCTGGGGGAAACCCCACCACTGACTTTCAAGAAAGCCCTAGAGATTTCCCAGGGTATGGAGATGGCTGCTAATAATGCCAAAGATATACAAAAAGGGAATGGGGGGTCGCAGACAGCAGTAGTGCACCAAGTCAGGAGAGAGACTGGTAAACAGGCAAAGCAGGTGGATTGTTTTAGGTGTGGAGGGACACACTATGCAAAAGACTGCAAATTTAAAGAGGTTGTCTGCCATTCATGTAGCAAAAAGGGACACTTAGCTAAGAAGTGCAGGAGTTCAAAGTGGAAGGGGAAGCCTGGGCAATGGAAAGATAAACAGGCTCAGGCAGACACACACCACCTAGAGGAAGCAGACGAGGAGGCAGCGTGTTCTTACAACATGTTTGGAGTGGAAACGGAGGAGGAACCACCTGAGCCCTATTATGCCACGGTCACTGTAAAGGGGCAGGACATTAAGTTTGAGATTGATTCAGGGGCTACTGCATCGGTCATCAGTGAGGAGACCTACAGGAAGACATGGGGGTCTAACCTGCCTCCCATCAGCCCGTCAAAGCTCAAACTCAGGACTTATACGGGGCAGCCCATACCGCATGTAGGGGTCCTATATGTGGATATTTCAGCTGATGGCCAGAAGGCAAATGCCAGGCTGGTGATAGCTAAGGGCAGGGGACCCAGTCTGTTGGGCCGCGACTGGCTTCGCAAACTCCAACTCAACTGGCATGAAATTAAGTATGCACACACGACAAAGACCGAGGACATTTTGCGGAGGCACAGTGATGTGTTCAGGGACGAGCTGGGCACACTGAAGGGGGTAGCAGTGAAACTCCATGTCGACCCTGAGGCCCCACCACGGTTTTTCAAACCCAGGTCGGTGCCCTATGCCATGAAAGGCAAAGTCGAGGAGGAGCTGGAACGTTTACAGAGGCAGGGCATCATTGAGCCTGTCCAGTTTTCAAGGTGGGCAGCTCCCATTGTTCCAGTTTTGAAGGAGGACAAAACTGCAAGGATATGTGGGGACTATAAGCTGACTGTGAATCAGGTCTCTAAGCTGGAGGAGTACCCATTACCAAGGGTGGATGACTTGTTTGCGACCCTGTCAGGAGGCAAGTTATTCACAAAGCTGGACATGAGCCACGCTTACCAACAGCTGCTACTCGACGAGGATTCAAAAGAGTATGTCACTATCAACACTCACAAGGGATTATTCAAATACAATCGCCTGGTGTTTGGAGTGGCGTCCAGCCCCGCCATTTTCCAAAGGACAATGGATACTTTGTTGCAGGGGATTGCGCACGTAGCAGTATATCTGGATGATATATTGATCACGGGGACCACGGAGGCGGAGCATCTAGCTAACTTGGAACAGGTGCTGAAGAGGCTCTCAGACGCAGGGCTGCGACTAAAACGCAGCAAATGTGTGTTCCTGGCACAGAGTGTGACCTACCTGGGACACAAGATCACAGCTGAGGGGCTCTGCCCAGTGGAAGACAAAGTGAGAGCTATTAAGGAGGCTCCAAGCCCCAAGAACGTTTCAGAACTCAGATCATTTTTAGGAATGGTGAATTATTATGGCAAGTTTCTGCCGGATCTCTCAAAGGTTTTGGCCCCACTGTACAAGCTGCTGCACACTGACACAAGGTGGCAGTGGGTAAATGAGCAGGAGGAAGCGTTCAAGGAAGTGAAAGAGCTCCTCCACTCAGCAAAGCTGCTGGTTCATTATGATCCAGACAAGGAGATCACCCTTTCATGTGACGCCTCGCCCTATGGAGTCGGGGCAGTGCTATCGCATGAACTGGAGGACGGTTCAGAGAAGCCTATTGCTTTCGCTTCACGTACCCTGACAGTAGCTGAGAAGGGATATTCACAGTTAGACAAAGAAGGTCTGGCTATTGTTTTTGCGCTTTCATCAGTACCTCTATGGAGACTGTTTTTTCATTGGAGAGGCTGGCAGAGACACCTGTAAAGGCATCACAGATCAAGCAGTGGACAGAGAGGGACCCTGTCCTGTCCAAAGTAAAGACTTTCCTCTTACGAGGTTGGCCCAGTGTGGTGGACGAAGAGGAAATGCGGCCTTATGCTAAACGCAAGACAGAACTGAGTCTGCAGGATGGCTGCATTTTCTGGGGTGCGAGGGTCATCATACCTCCCCCGGGCCGTTCACGGATTGTGGAGGAAATACATGAAACTCATCCAGGTGTGTCTCGAATGAAAAGTCTGGCGAGATCCTATGTCTGGTGGCCAAGAATGGATCAGGATCTGGAAAATAAGGTGAAAGCATGCACACAGTGTCAGACTAATCAAAACATGCCACCACCAGCTCCCTTGCACCCATGGGAGTGGCCAGACCGCCCCTGGTCTAGGCTACATTTGGACTTTGCGGGCCCCTTTATGGGGCAGATGTTCCTTATAATGGTGGATGCACATTCAAAATGGATAGAAGCCCACATCATGAGCAACATCACAGCCCCCACGACCATAGAGAAGCTCAGGCAAGTGTTTGCAATCCACGGGTTGCCTGACACTCTAGTCACGGATAATGGCCCGACGTTCACCAGTGAGCTGTTCAGTGAGTTTATGCAACAGAATGACATTCAGCACATTCGGACAGCTCCTTTCCACCCAGCGTCAACTGGTTTGGCTGAACGGGCTGTTCAGACAGTGAAGGAAGGTTTGAAGCGGATGTCAGGAGACTCTCTCAGCACTCGACTTTCACGGTTTCTGTTTAAATACCGCCTCACGCCACAGACTACAACGGCATGCACCCCAGCAGAGATGCTGATGGGGCATAGGCCCAAGTCAAGATTGGACCTGCTGCGCCCGGACATGAAGGCAAGAGTGGGGAGAAAGCAGGAAAAACAGAAGGAGGGACATGATCAATATGCCAGGGAGAGACAGTTAAGACTGGATGACAATGTCTATGTGCGAAATTTCAGCAGTAGCAATAACCAGCAATGGCTACCTGGGGTTATTCTCAGGCAGAGTGGTCCAGTCTCCTATGTTGTTAAGCTGACTGATGGACATGTTTTCCGCAGGCATCAGGACCATGTACGTTTGCGTCATGATACAGGCTCAGAGACAGACAGTTCCACGGATTCTCCTATGGCAGGACAGACTACTGTGGGAGCATGTCCACAAGTGACTTTCACAGAGAGACCGACACAGGAAGAGGTGTCTGTGTCCCCTGAAGGGGTTGGACATTCGTACAATGACACACAGTCCCCTCTCAGGCTCCCAATACCAGATCCACCCTTAACACTCTCACCAGTGGTGCCTGCTGGATCAACAGGGGTGGTGCGCAGATCACAGCGCGCTCGCAAACCTCCAGACAGACTGAATGTTTGATTGAACAGAGTTTGTTGGACTGAATGTTAAAGCTGCCATATTTTTCAGGTTCTGGTAGTGGTAAAATGTTGCTGAAACACTAGTATAAGTTCTAAGTGTAAGCAAGCTAAAGACATCATTGTTATGTTTTCCAGTCTCAGTTAGATTTGGGGAATGTTGGAATTTAAAGGGGGAGAAGTGTTGTAATGTTAGCATCACATAAATAAGTTAATACTAATTAGAGTAATGGTAAATAGTCATACGACCGCTAGGGGTTGCTGTGGGTAAAGAAGGCTGTTTTCGGGTTACAGGTTTACTCTATGTTTTTGCCGGTGTATATGGTATTCAGGTTCCCGTGCGACAGGGTACATACATGCTCTGTAAGTTGCTGTATGAAAATACTGTTATCTGAAATGCTGGATAAAGTAAATCTTCGTGCAAGAAGTTGTAGAGTGGTCTTTGTTACAAAGTACAGGTTACCACAGTATTATTCCTCCTGTTAGTGTTCTGTGCTATTTATCTTTGCTGTTCTCTCTGAGACAGTTTTTCTTTGTTTGTTTCATATTGGTTTTACATCCTTTCGGCCATCTGAACTTATGTGCCGAAGGTGTTCTTTTCTTTGCTAAGTTTCCCGTTTTGGCTCCAGTATTGAGCTCGGGAGATTTGTGTTTCACTCGTTATTCGAGTTCACCCTATTTTAGTGGGTTGATTTTCGTTTGGCTGTTTAGCCACAAGGAATTAGTTTCCTGTCTTTTCTTTCTTTGAATTTGTTATTGTGTTACTCCCTTTATTGGTCCTCATTGCGAGAGTGACTTGTTCTGATCCCCCTACCTTCGCGTTTCATTATCCGTCACTAAAATCCATTACATAAAGAGCTTCAAGGGCAGCTAAAGCCAATCTAATCGTGAAAATATAGAGCAGCTAAAACCTCACAAAATGACAAAAAAGTGCCAGGAAGTGGAAGTGAGGGTCTTAAATACCGAGCAGGTAATGGGACAGGGGAAACTAATGATATGCGGGGAGAAGCAAAACCCCAAACCGGAACGTGGAAAAAATCCGATAGACTGCTAACCGGAGAGAGAGGACGAGAACTGTAGCGAAACAGGAAAAAATAGCCATGGACCATGACAGCATTTGAGTGAGCAGGGCTTCTCATGGCTTTTTTGGCATAAGATCAGGTTATTGTTGGGTTTATCTCTTTGCTATGACAGAATTCAAATTTTATATGATGAATAAATATATTTTTGAACTCACGCATAGACGCTATTGTCCACTATGTCACGCATGGGTAGGTATAGACTGGGTGGGGGGTTGCTTGTTAAATGGACTTGCTATGGGTAAAGAACACTTAGAAACTCCTTATTCGGCAGAGTTGTCACAAATCATCTACCAATAAAGTTAAAACACAGAGTTTGTGATTTCCACTAATAGTTTAGTTGCAGGAGCAACAAATGTCTCAGTTCAGCAAAATCTTGTCGGCAGCGTCATGGTCACTAGGCATCTGCGGGGTTAACTCTACTTAGTCCATTCCTAAATCGCATAGATATTGAAACTCTCCCCACTTTGCTCTACTAAAAACCCATTTTCGCACTCTCTCTTCTGATACGAGATTTGTTTTCAATAGCAAGCTACATAATACTGGATAATGATCACTACCACCCATTGAATATTCCCATATTTAACATCCCCTTGCCAAGTTCCTTGATACAAGTGACAGATCTAATACAGATGTATTTTCTGTATGTACATCAACCCTAGTCCCTCTGCCATTATTTACATAAACTAAATTATTCTCTTCCAACAACTCCTCAATCGCCTGCCCATTCCCATCAGTCCTCGCCCCACACCATCCTACTTCTTCCCTGCCATTCAATCTAATTCCAACCTCTTACAGGGGTTGTCATAATTAATAACTACACATTCTCCCTCCCTTGTCCATATCTCTATGACTATATATATTCCTGTTCATTTCCCTTTCTTAAAATTCTGTATGACACATTTTCCCTTATAAAGGTAGCACACCCACCTCCTACTACTGTTTTATCACACCGAATCGCAACATAACGATCTACCCTAAAATCTAAATTTAGCCACCTTTCTTGAACATCAAGACTACTTGGTAACTCATCAATACATTTTTTAAATTATTGTCCATTAGTCAGTAAACTTCTAGCATTCCATTGTAATAGTAAACCCATAATAACAGTTAACAATCCCATGGATGTTCTTGGCTCAACTGGCTGTTGAGATCATCTCACACCTCATGGACTGCTGCTTTCACTATTATTTGGATTCTCTGTTTTGGATTTGTCTTTTGCTGTGGCATTTATTACTCCTACAATAAAAGTCACCAGTTGCCTAATACCAACCCAGACTCTACCACTTTCTCCTTGATCTATTTTCTTATCAGTTGATAATTGTGCTCTATTTTCTGTTTTCGTTTCTCCTTTCTGCTTGATCATCCTAACAGCTTCTGCATATGAAAGTTTATTCTGAACTCTAACTTGTTGGATCTCCACCTCCTTTTTCATCACTTCCATAGGCCACACGATGGCTGCATTCCAGTCCCTTATTTTTACTCCTTGCATCCTTTCCTCGCTCATTAGCTCCACCCAGTGGAGGGCATAAGGAAAGGATCCAAGGACCACATACGAGGACGCAGCAACCGAGGCAACATGAATTAGGCAAATGGAACGTCCTTGCTCAGTCAAGCGTCAGCTGAAGCGACGTCAATTACTAATGACGTGTTGCACAGCTGTATCACCTGTCAAAAAAAGAAAGCCGTATCACCTGTCAGTGGCCATGAAGGCTAGTTCTGCTAGTACAGGATTGTTCTGTAGCCTATCGTATTTTTATCTCTGAGCTTGTTTTTGCATGCAAAATGGTATAAGCTATTGTTTTATTTGACGCTATATTGCACTGTGAAGTTATCACAGTTATTTGCAATGATTTTCTCCTATGCAATTTGACAGATATGAAAATGATATGTGAAATAGGGATATTGTCTCTCAATTACAGGGGTTTGTGTTTGACGCAGTGTCCCATTAACACATCCACAACAAACGGCTATTTATCACTGTGTGAATAAAGATCGCACAAAGCATAATTTAAATTGTAAGTAGGCTACGCCTATATTCCACATGCTCAATGGCCAATTCATCAATGGACTTGAATGCATGTTTGTTCGTTAAAATCGGAGCACATTACAAATGACACTTGAGTCATTTGGCTCCATATCATGCAGTCCCATCAGTTCAGCTGCGATATCCAATTATTAAAGAGCTTCCAGCCAATAACCCAGCTGATGCCGTTTAAATTAATCAAGCATGTATGATCTGATGGTATATAAGCGACAGATACTGATTTCAAAACTTAGATCGCGCACATCAATAGGCTACTATACTGTTCTGCTACTGTACGCAATCAACATGTCCGCAATGAACCTAGCATTCGCCCTAAACGCATGACACACGGCTTCAGCGGGAACGGTGGCGTTGCCAGTTCAGGAGATTGCGACTGCTTCGCTCCGTCCTGTTCCTAAATGAGGTAAGAATTACGTATTCTCAACAGTAATCATAAGACAGTGCTCCTGATAAAACATGGACATTGATAAGTATGAAGCACTTTTAACAGTGGGTGGAGTAGAATTCACCTGGATAAATATACAGCAGTTATGTCATGCACACATAGTAATTGCATGTTCTATAATACCACACATTTACCTGCATGTCAGACTACAAACTGTACATTTGGCTACTGTGGTTTGGTGTTAATCAATCAACTTATGTGAACTGTAGGCTGCATATACACACTTCATGTTTTTAATTTCATTCTTTTTTAGGTCGACGATCCAACAGCTGGGCATTATGCCCCAAAAAATGCCACTGTGCCAGTGCTCCAGCTTTACTTTAATGGGACCAGGACCTCATGGTAGACTACCGTCTGAGCTATGGCTCCATGGAAGCATTGATAATGCTACTGCCACATGGGGAGCGTTGGCTGGGCACACTACTTAAAGGTCCAGGAGCTGCCTGCTCTTCAAGGCTCTGGAGGTGGACCGCACCTTTGTACCCACGGTCATCACCGCATGTGCCGTGCTCCATAACATCTGCCTGACAAAGGGGGACATCCTTGAGGCCGTTGAGGATGTTGGTGATATTGGTGTGGCAGTGAGGGGGAAACAAAGCGGCGAGACCGACTGGCGGGGCAACAGTCTGCTCCAAATGTGTGTCCAGTAGCACTGAATGTACATGATTATATGTAATTTGGCAATTGTTTGAAATATTATTTATACAGGAGAGCTTTTTGTTAGTGTCTCCGTTTCTTGTTATGTTTGTATATTCTCCCTTGCAGCCCCTCTTTCTGTCCATAATTAGTGTTAATCCACACTAACATATCAGTTTCATACATCTTTTCTGTGTCACATTTTCAACCTTTATTTATTTCAAAACACACTAAGCATACCACTTTGACACCAATGTATGTCAACCACCTGTCAGGGAAGTGAGGATTCTGTAAAATGTCTTTTCGGAATCCAGCGTTTCCAACAGTCAATGCCCTTCCTTGGTAAAATGTTCAGAATACTGAACACAGGCGATATTGCGTGCTAGAACCCCTCACTTATCTTGCTGTAAAAATATATTTCACATAATTTCATAATTATTAGAAATGACAATCCTCAATTCAATCGCATAATTCATCCATAGGTCAGTCGAACCGTAACCTGGTGGAAGCAACAAGTCACAACAAAGTCTAATTCAGGCCTAAGAGTACATCATTTCAGTAAAAGAAAAACTGTCAATTAGAATAATGACTGCAAATCATTCATTAATGAATGTTGGCTGACTACTTAGAATTTACAAAAAGGAAGACATTCATTTGAAGTTACCAGTAAAGAGCGAGAGACCGATAAGCCAGAAATAGCCCAGGTATTACCCTCCTGAAGCTTACACGATCAGCAAAATTGTTAGTATTCGTGTATTTTTTTTCTCCCAAATTGTTCTGTGCTGCTGAATGGGGCACTCAGATGAAAACTGTATCTTAAAAGGTAAAAACACAAGTAAAAAACAAATTGACAAACACTTATGTGAACTATTTACATTTTATTAAGCATTTTCTTAAACACATCCAGTAACCTGTTTGAGCTTTCCAGCGTGGCCTTGAATCGCTCCACTTCTCTGGCAGCATCTTCCTTCAGGAACCGCAGAACGGCTCCCTCACCGGTCCTTCTCCTTTTGGGGGGTAGGGAACAGGCAGAGGTGGATGGCCCATCATCATCCTCCAGTGGGAGGCTACTTTAGCCAGGCTGTGCATCCTCTTCCTCCTCCTCCACACACGCCCGGCTACAAGTGACCGCCACAAATCCAGGAAGAAATGAGCCAGTGCCATCTGAGGTCTCATCAGCCACATGTGCCAGGTTTTCTGCAACACATGAGTCCATCAGGACAGGAGGAACAATAGATGGCCTCCCCCAGATGTCCTCATGCTTTGCATTAAACCATAGCCATGTGGCTGCTGTGGCCTCTCCCCTGTCTGTCCCGTCCCTGAAGCAGGGCATCTGAGTGCCTACAAGGAAAGATGCAAAGGTGAAGGTGAGCCGTGAGCCTATTGCACAGGCATAATTTTGTTTCACTATGCAAAAGAAACTACAAATTTGCAAAGGAAAAACATCACAAATTGAACCTCACCTTATATTTCCGCTTCAGATTGTCCCATTTCTTTGTAATTTGGGTGACTCTGTAGGCCCATCTGCAGAAGAATTTCACTGAGGAAAACAACACATGTTACCATACCATACCCAAGTGCCCTACAACAATTACTGCCATGCCATAACATGTTCATCTGTTATCCATTTACAGGGGCAGGCATGCCTCTTGCTATCACACTTACATTAGGGATATCAGAAGTTATAATTTGCATAAACTACTTCAACACAAGACATGAATCACGGTGCAGAGGAGTGATTCCGTCAACGTTAGCCTATGACATGTAGAAAGAAGGTTGCAAGTGAAGCATCAGTGCCCTGTGACACCCTCAGTCTCACAATGTTCTTCACATGACAAAACTGTAACAACAATGACAAAGCAATCACAGGTTTATTAAGAGCAGCCTAATAAGTAAGGGGATACCCACATGTAACTCCTTATGGATATCTTACAGTGATTATCATACATTGGGAACACCAAGTCACATGCTAAATATAAGAGTATAGGCAAGCATATACAATATGGACAGTAACGTGGTCCTGCAAAAAAATACAAAATTAACACTTTTTTGGCTTATTGCCAAGGTTTCTGTATAACATCTTTTAGTTACATGTGACATCACACATTATAGAATGTATAGAATTTTCACACCTCAGCCGAATGAGGCTGAGGGTGCTCTCATTTGTCCCTGTAAATGACAACAAACCTGTAAAAAGTAAAAGCCAGCTAGTAATGTCTGTGTATAGCCCTCAATAACAAGGACATGTGTCAAGGGGCTTCACAAGCCCATATTTCAGACATGACATATGTAAGTACATGATGCAAAAATAATAGGCTATCCTAATAAGCTAGCCTAATATGAATTTCATTGGTCAAAGACAGCAAATGCAGAAACATAGACTGAAATAACATTATTATTTCTCAGTCATACAAGAGTGAGGAAGAACATATTTTGCAAGGCAGCTGCGTGTTCATGTTTCAGTTGTTGCACTGGAAAACGAGCAGCGACTGTAGAGCCTATTTCTCAGTTAGCCTACTTGCCGGGATGCATTCAACAGTGTGAATATAGGCTAAACGTGACATAGCCTATTGCATAGCCTACATATATAGGGAAATTTTATGCAGTTTTGAAAGGACATGGGTTCATTGAAGCTTGCGTTTCCTATGTAGTAACGTTAGCTAACAAACAACTATATGGGACAAAAAAACGTCAGAAATTTTACGCTTACACGCTGAACTATAATGTTTGTTGTCTCTTTTTTCATGAATAAACTTGACTTTCGTTTGTCCGAAAGAACGCGACATTATAAATTAAAGCGCTTTATAAAATACATAGAAAGGAACGATAAGCACTTACATTTGTGTTGGAGTGGTCCCGCCATGTTTTTAAACCGTGCCAGATGTTCTAGTTGTGGATCAAACACGTCACGCGTTTCTTCACTGAAGGATTCCCCGGGAGCCTCCTCTTTCCCCACTCCTCGGTGCATTTAGCGGTTTGGAATGTCCTTAAAGATGACGGACCTCGATCGATTTCCGGGTCAGACGAGGACCAAGGAGAGAAGGACGGCTAAAATAAGAGATTGAAATGCAGCCTATGAGCACCACCACAGTTACAACACTTCATGACCACACTGCCCATACTCATGGTCTTCTAGCACACTTCCTTTTCCCCTTACATATCATAGCTGTATGAGCAAACCTGTTACATCTGCAGCTTCCTTCCAGTCCACTTCTCTATTGTTCTCCCTGTGTTCCCCATTCCTCTCGTTTCATGTCATGTTTTTAATTTTACCTTGTCTCTCTTTCGTATTGTGCAGGCTGGGCATGGTTTCCCTCCTCGTTTCTTCATTCCCCAGCCAATCACTCGCCTTCCTTGTTCGCATTCCACACTCACTCTCGTTAGCTTATTAATTCTCGCAAACATTCCGCACGCTTTACTCATCAAATCTCCCTTCTCTGTTTGTTTTTTGCCAGTTCGTTACGTTAAGTCATGTTTGTTACTCTTGTCTATTGTGTCAGATCTTCTCCTGTTTTCCCTGATCTTCATCTGCCCCTGGTTATCGCCAACCCCGTATCCAGACCTATCGAGTCCTGCATTTGGGTCCATACCAGTTGGGAGAAACATAACAAAACCTTTGACATTTATAGCATCTCATTAGCTTTGACACAAACTCTCTCACACTATAACTGAAGTATCCTAGTGATACTTTTTTTTTGGAAGCTTCATCTTCAAACTCTAGCATTACAGACTCACTATCCCTTCTTTGAAGTTCTCTGACCACCTGCAACCTCCAAGCACTTCTTATTACCCCACCTTATGTTTGCTTTTATCTCCATATCCATGGTGACACTAACTGGTACTCCCAAAATCACTCCTCTATTCTATTTCTTTTCTGACTGAATATGACTTGAGCTAATCACTTTATTTCTTCCTATATCCTTCAGTTTACTAGCTTTCTCTTTCTGTTCCTCATTACTACAAACAGGTTTCCATCTCTCAATACCTTTGCCATTCTAATATCCCCAATCTGATTCTTCAATACCGTTGTTAGCTTCACTGGATTCATTGAAGTAATCCCATTCTTTTCCCTGAATCTAACTATAAACTTGTGAAATCGCCTCACAGTCTAATTGTCATGGTTCGTGGGTCATTGTTTTCTTTTCCGTTGTGGTTCTCGTCCTGGTTTCCCGATTGAGAATCTATCAGATTTTTTCCACATTCCGTTCCGTGGTTTTGCTTTCCCTTACTTGTTATTCTTTTCACCTGTGCTTCTACCTGCGGGGTATTTAAGTTCCTCACTTCTGCTTCCCCGGTGCTTCTTTGTCATTCTACATTGCATTGAGCCAGGTATAGCCAGGTACTAGTGACCTTGTGATATTAAACGTTGTTTATGTTCACAAGGGACTTGCTATTTAGCGTTATTTTCAGGTATAGGTTTTGCTCCTAGTGTTTCTGCGCTATTTATTTTGTCCTTTGCTGTTCTCACTGAGACAGTTTTTCTTTATGGATTCGTTTTGGTTTTGCATTCGCCGGCCGTCTTAGCTTATGTGCCGAAAAGTGTTCTTTTCTTTTCTTATTTTCCCAGTTTAGCTCCAGTATTGAGCTCGGGAGATTTTGTTTGTTTCATTCACTCGTATATTCGAGTTCGCCCTATTTTTGTGGGTTGATTTTCATTTGGCTGTTTAAGCTACAAGGAATTAATTTCCAGTTTTTTCTTTCTTTGCATTTATAGTAGTACTCCCTTTATTAGTCCTCACTGGTGTGAGTGACTTGTTCTGATCCCCCTGCCTTCGCGTTTGATTATCCGCTACTAAAATCCATTACACTAATGTTACCACAACTGCAAATTCAGATAAATGAGCCGTGAATAGTTACTAAAAATGTTTAATAGCCATCTCGTTAACTAGCATTGTTAACAAGCTGTTTGGTTAGTAACTAGCTACTCGCCCTTATGTTGTTCGAAGCTGTGTTACTAAAGCAGGCTTATTAGCCAACAAGCTATATGGTATGCCATCATATGCATCGAGAGGGGTGTAAATGAAGGTTGACAGTTTAATAAATTTTATCAATTTAATAAAATGTATCCCTAATTTAGCTAAGGTTTTACCCGGATATAGCCTGCATCCTAGTTGGTTAAAATACTCACTTTTCAAACAAATATTGCCGCTGGAAGCTTGCCGCTGGTAAACCGTGTTGCAAAACAGTGAGAAGCCCACCAGCTGATTCTGCCAGTCGCTAACTGATCCCTGTCGGACCAACTTTTGAACTATCGGACCAACACAAGACGACCTCTCGTACTCAAACTCATCTGTTTTAAAAATACCAGAAAACTGCGTTTTGAACTAACTAGGCCTATGGATAGCGCAGAGCTACCCAGTTGGATGGCTCGCGCTACCCGACTGGATATGTGGAGATGTCCACTGGGTATCTCGCGATGTCCACTGGGTGGCGCAGGATGAACGAATAGGTGGTGTCTTGTTAACTGGATATATCTCACGTAAAAACTGGATAGCGCAGAGCAACTGGATATACGGTGTCAAGTTTGCGTCAGCTTTTGAACCGTTTGGCCTACCATAGAAAGACATAGCTTGCACAGCGAGTTGGATGGAACACGCTCCAATTAAACTAGGCTACAGCTTTAAGAAAAGGGTGCTATTAATAGCCCAAAGCGCTTATGACCCTCGTCTTGCCACAGCCACAGACTATAAAATGCACCATTTACAAGAAAATCATGTTCAGATATAGCTAGAAACAATAATATATTATTGTACAAATAGGCCTAAGCATTCTTCGTTTTCCGTTGCTTAGCTTACTGGAGGCTATTGGCTACCTGATGCACTTTCGGTTTAGATGACACCTCATTTTTTTCCTACAAAATCTCTCGTAGCTATAAATATGTTAATGAAACCAAATATCTTAACTGTAGGATATATGCAGCTACCACTGTGTTACGATAAATCCTGAAGAGTTTATCTTGTTACGTTTCACCAAAGTCCCGTACATTCGACATATCCACAGTGACCTATCGCATTTAGGGCTGAAATAACAACAGCAACGTAGACAATGTACTTTTTTTTTTTTTTTTAACTTGTAGCTACACTTATTTTTTATTTCTGTTTTAGAGTGTTTATTTATTTTTCTATTTGTGTCCTATCAAAATAGCCTAAATGTTGTAATATTCAAATATTCAAAAAGCTTCAAGGACCTTTGATTTCTAAACCCTAACTCCTAAACACAACCCTACTGGTACTTTACAATCAAAGCCTACATTGGCTCTTTGTACTCCAAAAACTGTAATTACTGAAAAATTATTGCAAAAAAAAATTGCTACTGCGTGCGCTCGCATAGGCTACGTACCGACAAAACCCATTTCTCTGCCAGGAAAAACCCTGACTAAATACATACATTTCAATATCCCTTTAACAGTGTCGCAAAAGTAGTCCGTAGTACTCTTCAGATTCCAGCAAGGTCCCCGTCATAATGACCTGCCTGGGGGGATGCGTGCGCGAGTGGGTGACTGCTGTGTGGGACAGCCAGCTACCTGCTTGCTTCCACTTCTCGCTTTCAATTAAAAGCTACCCTATTATGGGACACTCAGTCGACCTCTTTGTCAGCCCTGGTCGACTCCGGAGCCGAAGACAACTTTATCGATGCAAGCTTAGTCAACCGATCTGAAATTCCCACAGAACTACTGTTGGGAATTCCATTAAATCCATTGGTCACCTGTGACAATATGTATTGATTATATTTGAATATGTATCACTTGTAAACTATATTACTTGTGACAATATGTATTGATAATATTTGAATATGTATCTGTGAATGTATTAAGAGCAATATACAGAATGTATAAATGTATTAAGAACAGAGAAACGCATTCATAAGCACAGTAAAATATTATAAGAGCAGAGAGACATGTTCTCTGTCTCTCTGACTAGAAGGAGCTGCTGCTTTTCAGAGTCTGATAAGAAGATAAGATGTTCCTAAAACAAGGATTGTGTTGGGCGCCTTCTAAAGCGTTCCAAGGCAACCGTTATCAAAAGTTGTTTTGGGTGCCCTTCGGGTCCGAACACCTGGTTCAGTACAAAATAAGCACAAAAACACATAGTAATATATTAATTAAAATGCACTTTCACAGAATCCCATAAAGTTAATAAATAGAATGGTCACAGTGAGATATAGACATTTCTGTGAATATGAACGCTGAGTCTGACTATAAAAGTTGAAGTCACTGTTATTTTTTACACACAGTTAGCCGTCCAGAGAGTTGGAGAAAAACTTGGATAGTGTCCAAACACTTGGTATCTGATCACCATGGTTACTCAGTTATCTATGCAAAATGTTGTTGTTCGGTTAAAACTCTTCTCATGGGGCGGGGCTGGAGATGGGTGACGGAATCTACGAAGGAAAGTTCTGGAAGGTTCTCGACACGGGATGACGCTAATAAAAGAGGGCGGAGCCAGAGATTGATGTCTGGAAACAACCAATGAGGCCTCAGAAGACAAGACACCTGTTACGTGGAGAAGATTGGAAAGTTCTCGAAGAAAGGCGGAGATGGAGATGGCCTGTGTCTGTATGGTCAAAGGGGTCACATGGGCAAAGAATGGGATGGACAATATGATAAGAAACTGTATAAAGATGGACTGTAAACCAAGAATAAGGGCCAGCGAGCGGGAGTGTCTCTGCGGAGAGGCACTACGCTTGGGGTGTCTCTGCAGAGATGTCAAGACCTTGATCGTGCGGTGTATGGGATAAGGTCTGGCATTTTTGATCGTCTCTGCGGGGGCACTACGCTGGACTTTTGTTGTATGTTTAATGAAATAAAGTCTAGCATTCTCTGAGAATTATTGCCTCGTCCTCTTTATTTAAACACTTTGAGATTTGAGAGCTAAAGTTGAAAACTCTGAATTTTGGCAAGAACTCTGAGATATTTTCACTCGGAGATCCACAACAAATTGGCGTAATCAGACAGGTTTGGATCCAGTATCCACAACACTACTTCTGGATCCACTCAACGCCTTTGCCTTGGACGGCAATATCCTAGCTCGGGTCACACACTCCACCGTTCCTCTTTAACTCGTCTTGTCTGGGAACCAACGGGAGACCATTCAGTTCTTCATTATCCACTCCACCCAGTCTCCGTTAGTCCTTGGCCAGCCCTGGTTTCACCTGCACAACCCGCACATCAACTGCGAGACATCACAAATTCAAAGCTGGAGCCCCCGATGCCACTCTGTATGCCTTTGTTCAGCCTTGCCTCCCTCCAGAGGTGCCAGGGCACCCGCTAGTACTCCCAAGCCTGATTTGTCCTGTGTTCCTCAGCAATATCATGACCTGTTCCAAGTGTTCATGTTCTTGCCCCCCCACAAACCCTATGATTGCTGCATTGACCTGCTGCCTGGTGCTCCACTCCCGTCAAGCCTCCTCTACAACCTGTCCGTTCCTGAGAAGGCCTCCATGGAAGCGTATATTCATGACTCCCTGGCTTCAGGTATTATTCGATCCTCTTTGTCACCAGTGCGAGCGGGGTTCTTCTCCATGGCAAAAAGGGACGGCTCGTAGACCGGTTTTCAAGGCGGCCCACTTCGTTCCCCTGCCCAAGTTTCCCTCTGCTCTGGAGACAGCAAAGCTTCTGGTGCAACATGTGATGAGGCTGCACAAGATCCCCGTAGACATTGTGCAGACCGTGGGCCCCAGTTCTCCTCCCAAGTATAGATGGCGTTTTGCACATCCCTGGGGGCTTCCGCCAGCCTGTCCTCAGGCTACCACCCCCAGATGAATGGCTAGACGGAACATGGCAACTAGGACCTGGGAGCTGCCCTGCGGTGCGTGTCCGCCCAAAACCCCTCCTCCTGGAGCAAGTTCTTCCCGTGGCTGGAATACGCCCACAATTTTCGAAGGAGCTCTGCTACAAAGATGTTCCCCTTAGAGCAGCGGTCCCCAACCACCGGTCCGCGGACCGGTACCGGTCCGTGGGTCATTTGGTACCGGGCCGCACAGAAAGACTGATAATCAATAAAATATTTTTGTATTCAGAATCTGAAAGATGTTTTATTTTGAAAAATGCATCTGCGTCTCTTGAGATGGTGAGTTGTATTTTTTATGCACTTTATACAGAAAAACCTTGACATACGAGTGCACTAACTTACGAGTATTCCGAGTTACGAGCCGTTGCTCGGACAATTTCTTGCTTCGCCTTACGAGCCTAGACCCGAGTTACGAGCCGAGCAAGTGGAGCGAGCTTAGAGACGCCTCCGCTAGTTGGCGCAGTTAAGCAAGCGAACACCCGCATGAAAAAAAAAAAAAAAACTAAAAACAAAGTTGTATCAATTAAGTTTAGGGATAAAGTGTGATGAGCCCTTCAAATCTCCTCCGCCTATCTCCTCCACCACCTCCACCAGCATCTTCCGTTAGCCCAAGTCATCTGATCTCCAAGGTAAATACACTTTATAAAACCAATTTATTTCTTTATATTCTATTTTATTATCTTTGTATTTGTAAGGGCGTTGTAGTGGTACAACGATGAGCCAAACGCGATGAAAGAAAAGAAAGAATGAAAAAACCTCCCAGCCGTAGCCGAAACCAAAAACACCCTTGTAAAACCGGGATAGCCACGTAAACACGGGCGACACTAATACCGATAGCCAGAAGAACAGCGAAAACAAAGGCACCCTCGGAACGTGACTATAACGCCCGATAACTGGTGAAACAAATGAAAATAAAATAACGCTCACGCCCTCTAACAACAAAGAGAGCGGGAGTGGAAACGGAGAAGTGAAAAGAGGGAAAAACCTAAACTATATTCCCTGAGCTTCTAGTAGTTATCTGGGTATAGCTCTACTACGCGAATAAAGAATAACAATCTTTTAAGTGCGAGCAGAGGAAACAAACAACAACCATACATACGTGAAGGCACGAAATGATAAAGAAGCGCCAGGAAGCGGAACTCAGGGGTTTAAATACCTCCTGACGCGGGCGACAGGTGAACTAGATAATCACCTGGGCGAAAGGAAAATCCCGCAAGGGAATGCGGAGAAAAATCTGATAGACCGAAAAAAGGACGAGGCGTCGAATTAGAGGAAAGGAAGGGAAAACCATGACAGTATTATGTTTTGTATTAATTATTTATAAATACATTTCTCATTTTTATAACTACGTAACAAAGAAATTAGGGTGTTTTTTGGGGGGCTGGAACGGATTAATGGTATTTCAATTCATTTCAATGGGGAAAATTGATTTGATATACGAGTAAACCGAGTTACGAGCTCGGTCACGGAACGAATTAAACTCGTATGTCAAGGTATTACTGTATTTGTTTTTATGCCAGTCGTATCATATTATTTTGTCATATTTATCCCCCCACACCTTGAAGGCCGGTCCGTGAAAATATTGTCTTACGTGAAACCGGTCCATGGTCCAAAAAAGGTTGGGGACCGCTGCCTTAGAGTGCTCCTTGGTGTACCAACCTCCTTTGTTCCCGCTCCAGGAGGAGGAGGTTTCTGTACCATCTGTCCGGGCCCATTTTCTCCGATGTCAGATACATAATACATTTACCGATGTCGGAGGATTTGGAAGGCGACGCGCGCCGCACTCCTCCACACCACCTCCCGAACCCAATGCCCGGACGACCTTCACAGAACCGCAGCCCCACGTTATGTCACGAGTCAACAGGTCTGGCTGTCCACGTCCTCCTTTCCCCTCCAAGACACCTCACAAAAACTCCAATCCCGATTCATTAGCCCCGACCCCATCCTCACTCAAGCTTAAGCTCTCCTCTTCACTCCAGATTCACCCTGTATTCCACATCGGTCAGGTCAAGCCCATCTCCTCCAGTCCCCTCAGTGCTCCCGTCGAAAACCCCCCACCTCCCCGGATCATTGATGACGCCTCGGCATACACGGTTTGCTGCATCATAGATGTCCGCTGCAGGGGTCGCGGCCACCAGTATCTTGTGGACTGGGAGGGCTACGGCCCAGAAGAGCGTTCCTGGATATCCCGCCGGCTCATCCTGGACCCGTCCCTCATCCGGGAGTTCCACCGGGACCATCCCCTCAAAATCAGGCCTGGTTGTACGCTTGGAGGCGTGCCTTGAGGGGGGTACTGTTACGCTCTCCGTTCCCTCTCAGTCCTCATCCCTGTTTGTGCTCCATGTTTTCCCCTTTTCCTCACGTCTCTTGTCATGTTTTACGTTTCCCTGTGTCTCTTCCGTGTTGTGCAGGTCTGGCGTGGTTTTCCTTCTTGTTTGCCCATTTCGCCCTCACTAATTCCCCACTAATTACATTCCTTCCCCGTTTGCATTCCTCACGCCCTTGTTACCGCTCAATCACTCTCGCATACATTCTCAAGCTGCAATCACTCATTATCTCATTTACCACACTATATATTCTCCTATTGTTTTTTGTCTTGTTGCCAGTTTGTTAAGTCTTGTTCATTGTTACCTCAGTCATGTCAAGTTTGGAACTCAGTCTAAGTCTTGTCTTGTCTTGCTGAAATTAACTATTTATCTTGCCTTCTATTTTGTACCCGCCAGCCTACAGCTTTCTGCCTGTTCCAAGCCACGCTTCCCTGCTTCCCGCATCCCGCTCTGCCCCTGCTACGCCCAACCCAGGATTCAGTCACCATCCAGCTCCTTACCCGCTTCCCTATCCTGCTCTGCCCTCTGGTTCTGCCCTACCCAGGATTCAGTCCCTTCCTCTCTCTTGCTTCAAGAGTTTGCTGTAACTAATAAACACTCTGTGTGAGCTTATTGTGAGTTCTGTCTCTGAGTTGTGCATTTGGGTCCAGTTCTAATCAGGAACCTTAACATAGTTAACTATACTCCTTGTAACCTAACCATAGAGTTCAGTGGAGATTGGAGGCAAAAATGGTAATCGGCCTCCTTGCCTGATGCTACTGTGACGTAACTAGGATCATCACGTAACTATGTTCCAAATCTCATCGGTTTCTTCTTAACCTATCAGAGTTCAGTGTGCCTACTGAACACTCACCGATTACTTTTTTAAATCATGCCTCTCTCTTTTCTGTGCAGCCTAGAAAGTTTTTTGACCCAGAATTAAAGGGTTGTTTCTCCTGACAAATTTTCCTATTGAACGCTATGGAAAAATAAGTCAAGAGAAACAACCCTTTAAATGATCCATCCATATCTATTGCATATCTGGCAGCAGAGGGATGGTTTGAAGCTCGTCAGACCCTTGATGATTTACAGCCATTTAGCCAACCATGTGTTCCATACTATTCCCACGTAATTTACAGCTTAATCTAGTCCCACCTCCCAATTCCCATAGAGACCCATTCAAATACAAAGACATTATAGTATCGCTTGTAAGAATACCTGAAAATAAGTATTTTGATACCCTTTTATACCCAGTCATGATAGCATAATCTGTTTACCTGTGGAATGTTCCAAGGTGTTTTTTGAACTTCCCAGTCTTTTTTTTGTTGCCCTGTCCAAACTTTTTTGGAACGTGTTGCAGGCATCAAATTCAGAATTAGCGTATATTTACAAAAATCTATAAAGTTGATAAGGTAAAACATTAAATATATTTTCTTTGTACTGTTTTCATTTAAATATATGTAAAAGAGAATTTACAAATCACTGCTTTCTGCTTATATGTGCATTTTACATACTGTCTAACCTTTTTTCGAACTGGGGTTTGTATTATTTTGAGCCAGGACCCTGTGCGGGAGAACGAAAAAAATGTTCTTTATTTTTTATTTCCTACCTCCCATTCCATAATATTTCTTATATGACATAAATTAATAAAATGAATGAATGCAGCAATATATAAATGAGCCAAAATTGGGAAATAATTAAATAATACTCAATTCATTATTAAAAAAATATTATTTCATCTTACTCATTTTCACAACAAAATTTGTACATTTAATTTTACTTCATAAAACAGGTTTTATTCAAAAATGGCTGTTTTTAAAAGATTACTTTTATTTCATAAGGGTACTTTTTCAAATAACGCATTTCCAAGTAGCTTTTTCCTCCTTTCCTGTTTTTTCTTTCATGGCAACACTTTTATTTCAAGGTGTGGTCATCTTTATATCATAAATACGTATTTATTAATTTATTTAGACAAAAATGGGATTCCATACCTGTGCTCATCTTATAGATATTCCGGTACGCAACATAACAACTGTATCTTCTTGTGTCCAAACATTTCTGTACCTCAAAGGGATGTGTAATGGCGTGAATATTTTTCTTCGAGAACAATCTAAAGCAGGGATAGTCAAATCTGGACCTCAAATCAAAATCCAGCCCTGGTTTTCTTTCTCCCAGGTAATTAACTGCAAAATTTGTGCTACTGATTGGCCAGACTGTCTTCACACCTGACTCCCAGGTAAATGGAGGGTGGAAAACCAGCAGTTCTTGGACCTCGAGGACCGTGATTTGAATACCAGAGATCTAAAGGATGCTAAGCTGGGTGACAGGGCAATACACTCTGCAGACAACACTACCTTTACCCAAAAGCCTTTTCATGGTCATCAATCTATCCAGGGAGCAACAAGGTCCTACTATTTACATTAGTGGGGATGGGATGCTGCTCCTCCTGTCCATGTTTGTATACTATCTGTTACAAAAACTAGCATGGATGATACCTTAGTGTGTGTGTGTATGTGTGCAGACCAAATGAAAATAAATTAAACAAAACAATGTTAAAAAAAAGTTGGATTACTTGTTTCCATGGGTCTCTGGCATGCAGACTGTGGTTGGCCCCCAGGCCTCTGGTAATTTTTTTTTTTTTTTTTTGTATTTTAAAGGTAAAACAACAAAACACGCAGGTAAAATCGGAAAATAAAGTGCAAAAAAGGTTCAATGTTAAGCTCAGCAACAACCCTGTGGCACAATCAAAACAAATGCAGTATGATGAAAAACCAAATGCATAGCACACAAAAAGAACATATGTACTATACATTCAGGGATGTGCCAAAATACCACAAAAATAGTTTGAATTGAAAACAATTAATTATTGAATCAAAATGAAACAATTGTCCACATTCTTGCCACCATACAAGCCCATGCCAAATATGTCACACCAAAACCCCTTTCAGTTTAATGCTCACCTTTTTGCATCAGAGCTTGATTTTCATAAAGCATAGTTATATATTCTGCTTCAGGTTTCTTACAGTTTTGGTTGACTGGGATGGACCTGGGGGGTATACTACGAAGGAAGCTTAAAGGGACTGTAAAGGTAAATCCATACTTTGCTTCAGACTGCATTCTATGTGGTTGTTATGTCATGTATTAAGCATCAGCAACAGTATGAGATTTCAATTTCATTGTAATATCAATTTATATCCATCTATGCATTTCCATCTATTCCGATCTGGGGATTAAATGGGTGGAGTTCAAATTATTACTGGGCTCAGTTCTATTGGCCACAGACAGGTGGTTTGTGACGTCATGAACCACCAGAGTAATGGCTAATAAATGTTTTAATGTCATTGCATATCTCCTCCCATAGTTAGAGGCAAATAAAACTATTCTGTCCCACTAAAACAGCCTCTTTGAGTCTGAGCAAAACAATAGTTTCCTATAGCTTTGTCTGCATTATCGATAGTTTTGTAATCCTTAGCTGTAGTTATTTTTATATTTTTCAGTTCTTAATCTCTCTCCCAGTCTCTCCTTCTTCAACCGGCTATTTCATTCCCCGACCTTATCTATCCCTTCGTGGTGCTATACCTAGCTGTCTAGTTAGCAAGGCTACTTTAGCCCTAGAGCTAAGTTAAGAGTTATAACTTATTTGTCGTTATCGCCTCCGTTTGCATTGCTAATGTATGTTTTTGTTTAGCCAATGGAAAAAAAGCACAAAAAAATACCAGTACCGTTTCTAACTTCTAATTGGGTAGACAGCCTACAGCCCGCCTCCAATGTCGCCCACTGCCCATCCTCTCTTCTCGTCGTGTTCAGGCACAAACACACAGAGCTCTGAACTAAGCAGACCCGTCGGCTGCACAGTGTCTCTCGGAGCATGCCGAGAGGGAGGGGTGTTGCCATGACAATTATGAACTCGAATGGCTCAAATTGCACACACAAAGGGCAAGGCAAATTAGTGTTCTAAATGTTTGTTTAACTTCAGTTAAGTTTTTGTTTATTACGCTTATTTTTGTCAGGGATCATGTACAAAAACAGTAATCTCAGAGAGAGGAAAAAATGTGCAGGTGACTTTGAAAATTGGATATTATCGGAGTATCATCTGCAGCTTATTTCTCCAAGTTATCTTCCGTCTTTAACCCCTTCCGCCATACCATGTTGCATGGGCGAAAGCAAAACCTGGTTATTCTTGCTCATTGGAAGGCCATTACATCGGCTCTTGATATGGATTAAAGTAGTCTAGCCTACGTGTTTTTATGCGGAATTTCCGTATTCCACTTCGTGAAATAGCTGAAGTCCAGATGTGGCGCATGTTGTAGGGCACGGCACATCATGGGATATAGCGAACTACAGCGAGTAGATTCTTTAATTTTGTTCATTTAAAAGCACAAACGTAATAAGTAATCGTACATTACCTTCATTAGGAAAGAGAGTGAAACTGATATTGCATATTAACCCCTTTCCGGCGCACCATGTTGCACGGGTGAAAAAAAAAAAAACCTGGTTATTCTTCCTCATGAGAAGGTCATTACATCGGCTCTTGATATGGATGAATTTGTATGTGTTTTATTTTTATTTATTTTTTTAAATCTGTGAAGACCCTGAGTGTAGAAATGCAGGAAATACATTTTAAAAGGCTCAGAATTTTATGGGGCAGGACCCCCAGACCCCCTCTACTTTGTTCCCCCTTGTGCCCCACCAAAATCTCTTCATGTCCCCCCAATCAAAACAGTCTAGAACCTAGGTATGGGCCTGATGCCGCATATACCCCGTGTAGGCTATGTGCCCTCCCTGGAATACAAACAGAGGATGAAGTCGAGGGTAGCTAATGCTACGTGTCATTTTTTTCGGTTTACTCAAGATGCTGACATTTGTAAGAAATGCTGGGAGAGGGGGTTGTAGCTGAACGGAACCACCAGTACACGGACCAATGGTCCGTATCACTAGGGGCGCTGGAGAGCAACGGGCCAGTGGACATACATTCTATATAGCGCTTTTAATTTTACAGGGAAAATCTCAAAGTGCTTTACAACGGCAAGTAGCCTACAGCAAACAGAGAAACAGACAGCAACACTGGCACGCAGATAGCTACAGAAATACATGCATACACAAATAAAGTAAAGGGAAAATAAGGAAATATGTATCATTACATGTGAAATTGCCTAAATAAATAGGTAGGCTAATATAACCTATACAGATTTATTTGTTTTACCGTCTGAAGTGAAAAGTCGTTCTTCTGAAGTCAATTGCGGTCATAAGCAAAAATAAGAAAATATGTAGGCTAACGTTATCATTACATGCACATAAATATGTATCTCTTTTCCACTGGTCAAGAGTACCGTACTGGACCTGTACTGGTACGGTGCGGTACGTTTTTCAATTACCTTTTGAGGAGAGTTCGGTACGGTCACGGTACGCCTAAGACGTGCTGGTTAGGTAAACGTGTAGTTCGGCGTCCGCATTAGGACGTCAAATTTGTTCGTCTTAGGACTTCAAATTTGTTTGTTTTAAGACGACAGAAAATAACATGTCAACACGTCCATTTTTAACGTCTTAAGGCGTTTAAAATGGGGTGCTACCACTTTATCAGTTTCTGAGGGGAAATCCTACATACAATAGGAGTGTTCTAGTAGACATCGGTGAGCAGTTAGCTTACCTGCCTCAGGCGGAAATGAAAATCGCCTGAGCAGATCCAACTGGGATAGTTTCGGACGTTTCTGAAACCGGCTGGGAGAAAAACAACATGGAGGAATTAGCCGTGTTGTTTGTGGTTGCGGAGGACTTGGAGGCAACACACGTCTTTTTTACTTCAAAATCTTGAATAAATGGAGGAGAACGAATGAAGGTTGTTTTAAGACTGACTTATATTATTTCATGACTTGTATTGTTCGGGTAGTCAATATTTATCTTTTGCTTCGCGACTTTGGCTATCACCCTGAATTGTGCCACAGTGAAACTCCAATTAAAGTTCTTGAATAAATACGTATCATTTCCATTGGAATTAAAGCGCTGGGTGCCGTTTCATTGTCGAATAACTAAATTATTTAGCTAAGCTGTCATCTGTTGTGGTAACATACCTGTAAACATTAGGCTGCTTATGTTCTATTGCTCATATTCAGCTGTTTCTTGTCTGTCAATTCATGAGATGGCCTAAACTACACCTGTCATCTCTGTTTAGACTAGCAAACATGGTAGACATGTCATTTTAGTTAATCTAAACCCAGAAGACATCGTAGCCATCGGTAGTCACATTGTAATGTGAGAAATCTGTACCAATATAAATGAGAAATTTCTCTTTCATGGGACTTTTTTTTTTTTAGAGTTGTACAGTTAATGCTTGGAAGATATTCCTTTTGACATAAAGGGAAAGTGTATTAATTCTAATCATTAATTATGTTGCTATGAAATAATACTTTGGTTGCATGTCCTTTGCATGCAAGGACTGCCTGAAGTCTGCGAGCTGTAGAAATCATCAGATACTGAGTATCTTCACTGGTGATGTTATGCTAGGCCTGTACTCCAGCCTTCTTAAACAATATTTTTCTTACCAGTTATGGTAATGTATGGATAAATAGAATTGTATTTACATAATATGTATTCCAATATCAACATGTTGTCTTCCTTTTAGCTGTCACCAATCATTGTTCATATATTTCTGATTTAACAATAAACATACAAAATGACAGAAAGAACCCGGTGTCATTGTGGCTTGAATGGTCGTGGAGGAGAATAGTCCGACAATTTATTTACCTTTTGTGAATGTCACCATATTGTGTGAAATAAATACGTGAAAAAAAATGAAGTGAAAATGTTCTCTTTGCTTAATTGCTGGTATAATTTATCTGTTTTGTTCTGGAGACCAGACCACCCACATCTAATAACCCATAGCCGTAATAACAGTGTTAGATCTTTAATCTCAATCATTAATCTTACAACAATTTGCATGATGGATGTACAGCATTGTACCCAGGTTGTGTTGCTTAATGTTGTTTCATTGTTAATACCCTTCATGTTATTATGGCATTGGGTTGTTTGTATGTGGTCCCCTCTGCTGGAATGTTACATGCAGAGGCCTGGCTATACACTGTCCCATCTGGAGATAGGGAAAACTCCACTTCTCAACACAATGACGGACAGCAGGTCATACCTTCAGATCTTGATAAGGTGTCTTACTGATAACAAGGATGGTGAAGAGAAATATTGATTAGGTAACAGTTTTTTCCTATCAAAAGACATCCAAATACTTTGAAATAAATTAATGAGTTATCTTTTTTTTTTTACATTACATTATTACATTATAGTCATTTAGCAGACGCTCTTATCCAGAGCGACGTACATAGTGCATTTCCGAACTAGGAACAAGTGCGTTAAAACAACCTTAAAAAGTAAACACGAATTAAAGTACCAGGCACAGTCAGTATGATTGGGAATTTATTTTATTTATAAAATAAGAGAGAGATGGCAGAGAGATCTAGGAGTATTAGCACAGAGGAGAGGGAGGCTGCCCGAGCTGCATGAAGCATCTCGCTGACGGAGAGGAGTGCGGTCTCTGTTGAGTGGCCAGGTTTGAAGCCGAACTGGTGGGGGTCTAGCAGGTTGTTCTGGGTAAGAAAAGACGACAGTTGGTTAGAAACAGCATGTTCAATAGTTTTGGAAAGAAAAGGAAGAAGAGAGTCTGTAGTTTTGGATGTTGGAGGGGTCCAGCGTAGGTTTTTTCAGGATCGGGGTGATGTAGGCTCTCTTGAAGGATGAGGGGAAGTAGCCAGAGGTCACAAACCAGGGAGGTCACAAACGGGAGGATATCTGGGGTGATTGCCTGGAGGAGAGATGAAGGGATAGAGTCGAGGGCACAAGTAGTGGGGCGATGGGAGAGTAGGAGATGGGATACATCGGTATCAGAAAGGGGAGAAAAGGTGGAGAAACGGGGGGGGGGGGGGGGGGGGGGGCACAGATGGGGTAGAGAGAGGAAGCGAGTGGAAAACAGTGTCCGTGAGGGGAGGGGGAGTGGGGCTGAAGGAGCTGCGGATGTCTGCGATCTCATCGAAGAAATCTGCGAAGTCGTCTGCAGTGAACGAGGAATGAGGAGCAGGAGGGGGTTTGCTGAGGAGGGAGGAGAAGATGGAGAACAATTGACGGGGGTTAGAACTGTATTTGCGAATTTTTGTGTGATAGTAAGTTACCTTGGCGGCGGTGACTGATTTAGAGAATGCTGCTAGGAGAGACTGGTAGGAGGAGAGGTCTGATGCGTCTCTGGATTTCCTCCACATCCTCTCTGCTTCGCGGTCCTACCTTAATGTTCTATATGCTCACACCAAATGTTCTGGAGAGGACACTTTTTTTGGACAACAGTCCAATTAGGATTTTACACTTAAGCTGTTGCAAAAACAAACCACTCCTTGTAACATCTATCTACTTTTCTATAGAATATGGTATAATTGCAAATATAGTTGAATAAGGTATTGAATAAAACATTAAGTTACCTATATTTGGACAGGCCTTTTTTTGTTATAATTTCTTCATACACTTTTTTGGTTCAGTCAACAGATTTTATGTAGGCCTAGAGGTTAATTTTTTCCTAATTTATCTCAAGGCAGATGGATTACAGAAGCAGTCAAGAATGAAAATTGGCAACTTTTTGCTACAAATGTAGCATTACCAATATTGTACTTTTCGTATTCATATAGGCTTAACGTTACTTCAAGAAAGTACATGTATGGTACAGTATATAATAACCAGAGTAGCGACCTTATGTTACTCAATCCCACACTCTCAAAACACATTTATTTACTATTTGCACATAAATAACAAATGCAAGTACACAACGTAATTTGTAGAAATATGCTAGAGAGGTTGGAAACCCTACAGGGCTTATACTAGAAGCTCACTTTACGAAACAAAATCACATAAATTGAAGAACAATAAAGGATTGTATTATATTCAACCTACCTTGTATGAATTGAGGTTAATAAATAATATTGATTGAATTGGGCTTAAGAAATAATATTGATTTACGGTGACATTATTAACATCTGCATTTTTTGTAGGCTACTGCTTACTTATTGAGAAAAACTGTAGTTTGTATACAATATCATACTTGACATATTCATCTAATGTGGTATGTTCGCCTAAGTGCCCACTAGATGGGAGTATTAGAGCACAAATGGCAACCTGTTGAATTTTGTGTAAATTGGGGATTTCGTGTTCTGCAAGCCATTGATTTCAATGTAAACTGGTTAAGATCCTTTCTGATTAATGGCGAAATTTTTAGTGCAGCCAAGGGGTATTTTTTAATGTAATGGTGGTGTGAATTATATTTTACATTGTGACTATTATGTTAAAAAATATCTAATTGAACTTTTGTCCTTTCATGAACAGACTGTTGATTAGGAATTACAGTTTTCCTGTTTAAAACACCACATTTGGACCACATTTGTTTTTAGAAATACATTCTTATATAAATGAGACTGGATGAAAACAATTAGGATTTTACACTTAAGATGTTGCAAAAACAAACCACTTCTTAAAACAAAGTTGAATCTAATTTTCTATAGAATATGGTATAATTACAAATATAGTTGAATAAGGTATTGAATAAAACATTAAGTTACTTATATTTGGACAGGCCTTTTTTGTTATAATTTCTTCATACACTTTTTTGGTTCAGTCAACAGATTTTATGTAGGCCTACTGTTAGAGGTGAATTTTTTCCTAATTTATCTCAAGGCAGATGGATTACAGAAGCATTCAAGAATGAGAATTGGCAACTTTTTGCTACACATTTGTTTGTGTAGCATTACCAATATTGTACTTTTCGTATTCATATACAGTCAAGCCGGAAAGTCTGAACACCCCTTTCACCTTCTCCACGTTTTATTACATTACAGACATATTCTACAATAGATTGAGTTCATTTTTTGTCTCAAAATTCTACACAAAATAGCCCATAATGACAAAGTGAAAACATGTTTTTAGAAATTTTTGCAAATGTATTAAAAATCAAAAACTGAAATCTTTAATTTACATAAGTATTCATACCCTTTGCTTTAATATATTTTTAAAGTATCATATTTAATATTTGGTCGCATATCCTTTGCATGCTGTTACTTCCTGAAGTCTGTGACCCATCAACATCAAAAGACTCTCAATATCTTATTTCCAGGTACTGTTACAAGCGATACTATAAGCTCTCTGCATTTGAATGGATCTCTATGGGAATTTGGGGGTGAGACTAGATTCAGCTGTAAATAACACGTGGCTGGCTAAATGGCTGTAAGTCATCAAGGGTCTGAGCTATCGAACGAGCCCCAAACCATCACTCTGTTGCCAGATATGGAGTAGATGTGGATGGATCACTGCAAGGGTTATTTCTCCTGACTCATTTTCCTATAGAACTCTATGGGGAAAAAAGTCAGGAGAAACAACCCTTAAAGGGATCCATCCACATCTTCTCCATATCTGGCCGCAGAGTGATGGTTTGGGGGTACCTTAGACCCTTGATGACGTACAGCCATTTCGCCAGTCACGTGTTCCATACTATACCAGCGTAATTTACAGCTGAATCTAGTCTCACCCCCCAATTCCCATAGAGATCCGTTCAAATGCAAAGAGGTTACTTCAGGAAGTAACAGCATGCAAAGGATATGCGACCAAATATTAAATATGATACTTTAAAAATATATTAAAGCAAAGGGTATGAATACTTATGTAAATGAGAGATTTCAGTTTTCGATTTTTAATACATTTGCAAAGATTTCTAAAAACATGTTTTCACTTTGTCATTATGGGCTATTTTGTGTAGAATTTTGAGACAAAAATGACCTCAATCTATTGTGGAATATGTCTGTAATGTAATAAAACGCGGAGAAAGTGAAAGGGGTGGACAGACTTTCCGGCTTGACTGTAGGCTTAACGTTACTTCAAGAAAGTACATGTACGGTACAGTATATAATAACCAGAGTAGCGACCTTATGTTACTCAATCCCACACTCTCAAAACACATTTATTTATTATTTGCACGAAAATAACAAATTTGCAGAAATATGCTAGAGAGGTTGGCAACCCTACAGGGCTTATACTAGAAGCTCACTTTACGAAACAAAATCACATTAATTGAAGAACAATAAAGGATTGTATTATATTAAAAAATATTTTTAAATTTAGCAATACTAAGAAAAAACTGAATAAATATTTATTGTGAAATTAGAAAGGAGAACCGATAAGGGAAAAAGGAAAATACTGCTATTACATTGTAGGATTTAATAAATAACCCTTATACCTGTGTTTGAACACTTAGGGAGGTGTACATTTCATTTTGATTTTTTTTTTTGAGTAGAATCAATACGCCGAGATAGGTGGCGATATTGTGAAATTATCCGCGTTTGTCTTGAGGAAACACCATTCTCTCCTCGCTCTCTAACCAATTCTGTCGTTGGTTTGTTTGAAGGCGCGGCAATGTTGTTGAAGGCGCCTGAGAGCAACTGCACAAGGCGTTAAGGCCTTAGTTCACGCAGCACCGATTTTTCGAGTAGGGTATAGCTGCAGCCTGCAGACTCCAAGAAACGCCCTCCAAGAAACGCCCCTCACTCCAAGAAACGCCCCCAACCAACTAGGGTGGCCTTGGGGGATCCTGTTGGTTCGCTGCTGTTAATCCGCAGCAAAATTATGCACACTAATATAAATAGGTATATACTGAAAGTATTTAAATGTATGTAAACCAGCTAAACAGTCCGTTCTATTCATATCCATTGTTACCACTCATATTTCTGTCATGAGCCAAATGAATTACGAACGTTCTATATATTTTTACAATACAAGCTAGTGAAAATTAACATGGCCAGGGAGTCTATTGAAGAAGTCAGTAGTTTGTATTGAAATGGTCTGTTATAGCTTGCTAAAAGTATGGATTACGGCGAACCGTTCATAGCCTGCCTAGCCCCAGCCGGCTGATATTTGTGGAGAGGTGAAGTGCCAGAATAGATAAACTTTCAGAATTACTCGATTGCTTTCGGCCGCTCAAGCGGCCCACAGCGTTCACATTTTTCAATGGAATAATATGGTGCTGTGTCTGAAGATATTCATATCGAAAGCAATATATTACATTGTTATTTCGTTGTATTGAAGACAAAAGTAGAATAATTTAGGAATATGTTATGAATGAAACTCATTCGTTAATGGAATTTAGAACTGTTCAATGAACCTATGTGTAACCTAATTGTAATTTTGAATTGTTATTTTGTATTTCTGAATCATTATTGTTTAATCATTCGGCAGGTTATCATTCGAGCAATCTTGTTACCACCAGCTGTGCCAGCCGTTTCATTTTGTTCATTATTAAACCCTCCAGAATAAAACAGAACAACCCCTCTTTTGTAAATGTCACTCCTAAGTCCACTCTGAGATTCTTTAGTGCAACAGTAGCATTTTAATGGGCTGTATTGGCCTATTGGAATAGGAAAACGACTTCCAGCATAATACATTTGATAGCCTTTTCTCTCAATTAAAACCTAACTTAATAAAAAAATTAAAATGCACATATTGACAGACATGATTGTTCACGTCAATTTGTTGGCCTAACTAATGGGCAGGTTGGAGCTACATATACAGCTCTGGGAAAAATTAAGAGACCACTGCAAAATTATCAGTTGTCTCGTTATTTCGGTTCCGTACTCTAGCACTTTGAGTTTGAAAGAATACAATGACAATGAGGTTGAAGTGCAGACTGTCAGCTTTAATTTGAGGGTATTTCCATCCATATCGGATGAACTTTTTAGAAATTATAAAACCTTTTCTAGGTGGCATCCTATGACAGCGCCATGTTTAAAGTCACTAAGCTCAGTACGACCCATTCTAATGCCAATGTTTATCTATGGAGATTTCATGGCTATGTGCTTGATTTTATGTACCTCTTGGCAGTGGGGGAGGCTGAAACACCTGAACTCAATACTTAGTAGGGATGTCCACATACTTTTGGCCATATAGTATATATATACACTGCTTAAAGAAATTAAGGGAACACTTAATCAACACAGTATAACACCAAGTCAATTAAACTGATATCGATCAGTCCAGTTAGGAAGCGTAAACGATTGTGAATTAATTTCACCTGCTTTGGTGCAAATGAAAGTGACAACAGATGGACAGGAGAGGCAACAGCAAGACAACCCCCAAAAAGTAAATGGTTTTGCAGGTGGTGGCCACAGACCATTTCTCTCTTCTTATCCTTCCTGATTTTTCTCTAGTTTTGCATTTTGCTAGTGCCCTTGTCATTACTGGTAGCATGAGGCGGTACCTGCAGCCCATTCAGGTTACACAGGTTGTCCAGCTCCTCCAGAATGGCACATCCATACGTGCCGTCGCAAGAAGGTTTGCTGTGTCTCCCAGCACAGTCTCAAGAGCGTGGAAGAGATATTACACGAGGAGCGCTGGACAGGGCCATAGAAGGGCAACAACCCAGCGGCAGGACCGGTATCTGCTCCTTTGTGCGAGGAGGAACAGGAGGCAGGAGAACTACCAGAGCCCTACAAAAAAAGTATGTCTTTTTAAGCCAGATAGGGTTAGAATATCCCCCTTTGGGTTGTCATTTGAACTACAGACATCACATTATTATGGGACATGTATTCATTGCACTTATCTTTAGAAACTTTTTATGTTAACCCAGATTTTCTTTTCATAGATTTGAAGCACAAATTTAGTCAGACTAAACTGACAAACTGCCTCGAAACACCCATTGTGACACCTCATGCACCATTTGCACATGTTTTGCATGACTGCCATTCCATGCATGCCAATTTTAGCAATAAAATGGCTGAGCATTTTCCATTCATCATCACTTGAAATTTGAAGATGGTTCAATGACAACTCAGCATCCAAGACAGGGGAAGGTTGGCCATTGGTTGGCTACAAGATGGACAAACTCAGAGAACTGTGGCTCAGTGTCTAAATGTAAGCAAGGCGTTATCGGCAGACTCTGGCAGAGGTTCAGGACAACTAATGCTGTTCAGAAATATTTTTTACCCTGAACTGAAGAAATTTTTCAAGATTTAACTTCACTTTAAATTACTGAACTAATATTTAGTTGCATAACCATTGTTTTTGATAACTGCTGCGCATCTGCGTTGCATCGAGTCAACCAACTTCTGGCACCTAGAAACAGGTATTTCAGCCCAGGATGAACAAACTACATTCTACAGTTCCTGTGAATCTTTGGGTCTTGCTTCAGAAACTGCATTTTTAATGTCACCCCACATCGCTGTGTTAATATCTGTGGGCCTTGTTACCATACCAGCAGTAATTGCAGAAGCTGTTGACATTGCAGCCTTTACTGCTGTGGCATGGGCTGCTACAGTGCCATGGCCCAGTATCTCGGAAGGTACTTGAGTAGTGTCACCCCCAATGCTTGACTTTGTTGCACAGCACTTGAAATGATCTACAAATAATTTCTTTCGCAAAAGCCACAGTGGTAATGGGTATTTTTTTCACACTGAAACTGGCATTTGTAAACTTGATATCCTGAAAAAAAGAGAGAATCAATAAGTAAGGATAAAGTAAAAGTAAGGATATGGCAGCATCACATTCAATTTTGCAAACTTACCTCCATATGTGACTATTGACTCCTTCTGGCATAATGGTGTTATGCATCTGTTGGTGAATAATAAAAAATGATTGTGAATAATAAAAAAACAAGGAAAAAAACGTTCCTGTTAATGATTAAGATATGACGAAGCCAACTAAACTATCAACACCCACCACAGATCCCTCTAATCCCACCCCAACAAACAGTATATGAAATCAGTTCTCCATGTTTGACAAGTAGTAATAAGCTGTGGCTTGGAGTATTGTTTTTTTTATACTATTTAATGCATTCTCAGTGAATATGGCGATGGTTATTTTTTTCCTGTACAGATTAATCATTATTAATATGGAATTTGTAGCCTACTGGATCTGAAGCTACTGGCAACCAACAGTAAAGTGTGGGTCAATATAGCAGAAAGCTAGTGGTCAGAAACGGTTACTATTTATTATATAAAGGAATATAAAAGTAACAACGTCAATTACTTATTAATCTGTTGACTTATTGTTATCTTAATCATTAACATGAATGGTTTTGATCCAAATCAGACGCTGACCACTACTGTAAAATCTGCGGTAACCCAATACTGAGAGGCTTCCCAGAAAATCGCGGTAAGCAGACTCTTCTCTCAGCCAATCAAAGATGAGTCCGCTTGCTGCTCTTTTGGAAGCCCATCAGTCTGAGGTAACCTAATTCTCGGGGTTAATAGTAAATCTCACTGTACTGTTTTAAGGCTGATCGTGAAAAACGAATAGCCCAACTAAAATGTTCCGTGAAACAAATACATATATTTATTTCTTATTTCGTCCTAAAACCGTCATTAAATAACGTTATCTACACAATGAGACATTTGCAGAATGTATGTAGCTAACGTTAATCTAAAATGTAGGCTATTGCCTGGTGGATTATAAATTAATAATTCTAATTGAAAATCTTACTCTTAGTTTAACTAACGAGGAATGTCATTATTGTAGTGTAGTTGGCCTATATCACATCATGAAAAGTAAAGCTATTTCTGATTATTTGCGCCAAGCTTCTATCAATAATACAAATGGGCATCAGTGGCGGCTGGTGATCTAAATATAGGTTGGGGCGCTAGCATTTCTAAAAAAAAAAAAATACATCTGACTTTGACTTTAAACAGAAAAAACAAGCTACCGTGTGTCTCAGTTGCATAAGACAGTTTGATTGGCAACAGTGGAGGACAGTTTTTCAAGTAAGACATCACTGAACTAGAGTGCGGATCGGGCCGCATATTTCTGTCCGAACCCGACCGAGCCCGACCCGAACCCGACAGGAATTCTGCTTTTTATGTCCGAACCCGACCCGAGCCCGACGCAGTTAAGGCACTGAAGCGCTAACATTGTGTTTCCCTGTCACGCAGTTGTTGTTACCATGGTTACAGCTTCTCTGTTTAGTGGTCACTGGGCACCTAAATGACCGTCAAAAGGCATTGTTTTATTGGTAGATAACAGACACACACAATATTCGGTATCATTTTTATTTATTTCACACTATATTTTCACCAAAAACAACTTGAAGCACCATGTGCAGTAAGCTAACCCATCCCAATTAGTACAGTAATACCTTGACATACAAGTTTAATTCGTTCCGTGACTGAGCTCGTTACTCGGTTTACTCGTATATCAAATCAATTTTCCCCATTGAAATTAATTTAAATACCATTAATCCGATCCAGCCCCCCAAAAAACACCCTAATTTCTTTGTTACGTTGTTATAAAAATGAGAAATGTATTTATAAATTATAAATAATTAATACAAAATATAATACAAAGATAATAAAATAGAATATAAAGAAATAAACTGGTTCTAAACTTAATTGCTACATTATTATTCTTCACTTACACTTAATCTTCATCAGTGACGTTTGCATCTTTTTCATAGATTTTTGGCTTTTTCGTCACGCTTTTCTGACTGATCTGCAGGGCGTTTCGATAAAAACCTATCCATGGTGGTTTGTTTCTTCCTTCCCTTCAGAATTTTTCGGAAATGCGAATGCAATTTCCGAAATTGCATTCGCATTCGCAATGCTCCGCTTGCTCGGCTCGTAACTCGGGTCTAGGCTCGTAAGGCGAAACAAGAAATTGCTCGGAATACTCGTAAGTTAGTGCACTCGTATGTCAAGGTTTTACTGTAGTTCAAAAGTAAAATGTTCGCTAGTTGTTCGGCCGCCGTGACCGAGCCCGACCCGTTTCTCCCAATGAACGCCTTGAGAAAGGTTCTTTTTGCAAAGAAATAACCGAATTTTCTTTGCTTTCTGTTCCACTTGAAGAAGCCATTTCGAATTATCTCTCTCGCTTGGTCTAGGACAGGTCTACTTGAATGAATGAGTAGCAGCCGACTGAACCTATCCGTAGTACTTGCGCACTCGCAGTGATATCCTGCTAGATGCCGGCTGGGCGTGATAAACATGCCTTAAATCCAATCAAATAATATCATAAACCATGAGGACTAATCAGAAAAGGGTAGGATAGTCCGGGGCGCACAGGCCTGCGCCCGGGGACTTCCTTTTTTGGCGGCGAATCAGGCAGCAGTATCAGGGGGCTCGCCTGAAAATGAATGAGTGCTCTGATTCACCATAACGTTACCGGCGCCCCGCAGTCCCCGGAACATGCATATGTAATGTATTAAAATTTAGACAACGCAAGGCCAACATATAACATGTTTAAGCTACTAAAAAATTAAATAATAATAAAAAATAATAATAAAAAATAATAATTTTAAGCTACTAAAAAAATTAAATAATAATAAAAAATAATAATTTTTTTAAAACTTTTTTTAAAATTTGTATGTGGGGGAGGGGGGGGCGGCGCCCCAGCGCCCTCTATAGGCCGGCCGCCACTGATGGGCATTCTGATAAGGTCTGGGGTAATTTAGGGTACCCCTCTCCACAGGGAAGAACAAGTTGTGATTGGCAAACGGTGTCTGACTGATAGCACAACATTCTTTAGTTTGACGCATCACTTTAGTAGCTAGTTTCAGCACTGGATTAGATGTGTTTCTGAACAAACTTTGTATTTCATAATAATTGCAAGTATAAGTGGCATTGCTGAAAATGAACGAATAGGCTGGTAACGGCATACTTTACGTAGTCTAATGACCTCAGTCGACTGAGCCAGATTTCGCTCATTATGCCGCTTACAAAAATACACAATTCCACACAGATAGGCCTACAGCATGACATCATTTAACATTAACATTGCCCTGCATTGCTCTCTGACAATAAGCAGCTGAAGTAACTACGTCAGTTAGTTCCCTTCTGGAACTGAATGTGCTATACCTAGCTAGTTACATGGATGGTCACTTGCTAGATAAACTAGAGAGTCAGCAAACTAACTTACGTCAACACACGTTAACACGTTGCTATGATAACGTAGGCTAAATTCCCTCGTTTTTTTTTTTTTGACGTTCAACTACGTTCACATAGCTAATTAGCTGAAGGGGCGTTTCTTGTAGTGAGGGGCGTTTCTTGGAGGGGCGTTTCTTGGAGTCTGCAGCTGCAGCTATGTATACTCGGATTTTTCGGCCATCTCGGACAGTTTCCGATGAAGGCCGACGCAGTCCGACGCAGATATGACGTAAATCGTCTCTAGCCGAACACGCCCTGTGATTTGAACGTCTTAAGGCGTTAGGACCATAAGGCTTCCATGGCATTGGTTGGCGTCAACATACCCACCCCTTTTTTACGTAGGGTCTGCACAGATGCCTACGTGGTGGTCATGTGGGCTTTTGCTAGTGGGTACGTTTGGGATACGTAGCATTTGGGACAGTCCATTTGACAGTTTAGAAAAAGGCAGAGAACCACTGCTTATATTTAAATGTACAGTAGGCTACTCCACCCCTTTTGGGTAAGTGCATTATCAACATTGGCCAACTACATGCCCAGATAGCAAGGAAGTATTGAATCAACATTGATATTGTGTTATAAGCACCAGTATCGGTCATCAACCAATTTTCTATGGTCGAATCAACATTCACTTTCTGATGGTAATGGTCACCGATGTATTAGGTTGAAATGGAAACATTGGGCATGTTCGGCTAGAGCCGATTTACGTCATATCTGCGTCGGACTGCATCGGAAACTGTCCGAGATGGCCGGAAAATCCAAGTATACATAGCTGCAGCTGCAGACTCCAAGAAACGCCCCTCACTACAAGAAACGCCCCTTCAGCTAATTAGCTATGTGAACGTAGTTGAACGTCAAAAAAAAAAAACGAGGGAATTTAGCCTACGCTATCATAGCAACGTGTTAACGTGTGTTGACGTAAGTTAGTTTGCTGACTCTCTTTAGTTTATCTAGCAAGTGATCATCCATGTAACTAGCTAGGTATAGCACATTCAGTTCCAGAAGGGAACTAACTGACGTAGTTACTTCAGCTGCTTATTGTCAGAGAGCAATGCAGGGCAACGTTAATGTTAAATGATGTCATGCTGTAGGCCTATCTGTATGGAATTGTGTATTTTTGTAAGTGGCACTAATGAGCGAAATCTGGCTCAGTCGACTGAGGTCATTAGACTACGTAAAGTATGCCGTTACCAGCCTATTCGTTCATTTTCAGCAATGCCACTTATACTTGCAATTATTATGAAATACAAAGTTTGTTCAGAAACACGTCTAATCCAGTGCTGAAACTAGCTACTAAAGTGATGTGTCAAACTAAAGAATGTTGTGCTATCAGTCAGACACCGTCTGCCAATCACAACTTGTTCTTCCCTGCGGAGAGGGGTACCCTAAATTACCCCAGACCTTATCAGAATGCCCATTTGTATTATTGATAGAAGCATGGCGCAAATAATCAGAAATAGCTTTACTTTTCATGATGTGATATAGGCCAACTACACTACAATAATGACATTCCTGGTTAGTTAAACTAAGAGTAAGATTTTCAATTAAAATTATTAATTTATAATCCACCAGGCAATAGCCTACATTTTAGATTAACGTTAGCTACACCCATTCTGCAAATTTCTCATTGTGTAAATAACGTTATTTAATGACGGTTTTAGGACGAAATAAGAAATATATATATATATATTTGTTTCACGGAACATTTTAGTTGGGCTATTCGTTTTTCACGATCAGCCTTAAAACAGTACAGTGATATTTACTATTAACCCTGAGAATTAGGTTACCTATTGTCTCCCAGCTCCCAGTCTCAAGAGCGTGGAGGAGATATTACACGAGGAGTTGATTAAGTGTTCCCTTAATTTCTTTAAGCAGTGTATATATACTATATGGCCAAAAGTATGTGGACACCCCTACTAAGTATTGAGTTCAGGTGTTTCAGCCTCCCCCACTGCTAAGAGGTACATAAAATCAAGCACATAGCCATGAAATCTCCATAGATAAACATTGGCATTAGAATGGGTCGTACTGAAGAGCTTAGTGACTTTAAACATGGCACTGTCATAGGATGCCACCTAGAAAAGGTTTTATCATTTCTAAACCGTTCATCCGATATGGATGGAAATACCCTCAAATTACAGCTGACAGTCTGCACTTCAACCTCATTGTATCCTTTCAAACTCAAAGTGCTAGAGTACGGAACCGAAATAACGAGACAACTGATAATTTTGCAGTGGTCTCTTAATTTTTTCCAGAGCTATATATGTAACTCCAACCTGCCCATTAGTTAGGCCAACAAATTGACGTGAACAATCATGTCTGTCAATATGTGCATTTTTTTATTTTTTATTTTTTTCAAGTTAGGTTTAAGAAAAGGCTATAACATGTATTATGCTGGAAGTCGTTTTCCTATTCCAATTGGCCAATACAGCCCATTAAAATGCTACTGTTGCACTAAAGAATCTCAGAGTGGACTTAGGAGTGACATTTAAAAAAGAGGGGTTGTTCTGTTTTATTCTGGAGGGTTTAATAATGAACAAAATGAAACGGCTGGCACAGCTGGTGGTAACAAGCTTGCTCGAATGATAACCTGCCCAATGATTAAACAATAATGATTCAGAAATACAAAATAACAATTCTAAATTACAATTAGGTTACACATAGGTTAATTGAACAGTTCTAAATTGCATTAACGAATGAGTTTCATTCATAAAATATTCTCCTTTTGTCTTCAATACAACGAAATAACAATGTAATAAATTGCTTTCGATATGAATATCTTCAGACACAGCACCATATTATTCCATTGAAAAAAAGTGAACGCTGTGGGCCGCTTAAGTGGCCGAAAGCAATCGAGTAATTCTGAAAGTTTATCTATTCTGGCACTTCACCTCTCCACAAATATCAACCGGCTGGGGCAGGCTATGAACGGTTCACCGTAATCCATACTTTTAGCGAGCTATAACAGATCATTTCAATACAAACTACTGACTTCTTCAATAGACTCCCCAGCCATGTTAATTTTCACTAGCTTGTATTGTAAAAATATATAGCACTCTAACGTAATTCATTTGGCTCATGACAGAAATATGAGTGGTAACAATGGATAGAATGGATATGGATATAACGTACTGTTAAACTGGTTTACATACATTTAAATACTTTCATCATATACCCATTTATATTAGTGTGCATAATTTTGCTGCGGATTAACAGCAGCGAACCAACAGGATCCCCCAAGGCCACCGTAGTTGGTTGGGGGCGTTTCTTGGAGGGCGTTTCTTGGAGTCTGCAGGCTGCAGCTATACCCTACTCGAAAAATCGGTGCTGCGTGAACTAAGGCGGAAATGACAACAGGAGGTTAAGCAGGCGCCTTAGCAGCGGTGCAGCTATGGAGGTAGATTTCTATCAAAAATAAACAAGCACAAAAGTATAATCCACGATTGTATTTACCATCCACACACACACACCTCTCAATTTGTGTTCGTAGATATAATCCACAATTGTATTTACCATACACACACACACCTCTCAATTTGTGTTTCGTAAAAATAATACACAAGTATGTGTTTTCCATCCACACACAAACACCTCTCAATTTGTGTTTCGTAAAAATTATATTCACAAATGCAAATAACATTTACAGATATGTTTCCAATGTTCACATGTACAAATCAAAAGCTTGGCTTGCGAATCTTGGAACTGGCGAATCTACATTTTCCGATCGAAGGACACGCTTTATCTGCTTGGATTTACGGACAGAATTTTGAGACAAATATTCCGCTGTTTTTCACCGTGTCGATTCATGCTCGCTTAATTTGCGAATCGTAAACTAAACTTCTTCTTCTTTGGTGCTACATAACACGGTGGTGTGTGTGTGTCGGCTCATCAGCGCCACTTTGAGAACAAGTGGCCAAAATTGCACATTATCTTTAAGAAGTGGATTCATGGTAAATGTAATTAAAACAACCGAGTTTTGAGTTTATTTAGGTTGTAAAGTTAACCCCACGCTAATCTTGCGATGGCAAGTTTTTTAAACAGTCATTGCACAAAACTCCTATCAGATTGCATGTAGCTAGCTAGCTAGATTACATTACACAGGGGTAGGTCCGTACACAATAGCGACATAACTCTTTCGCCCCTCATGGAAAAGATTATGTAAAACAAACTCAACCATGTGAAGTATTGTAGCCAATTAAATTAATTTGACAGCTATTCTCACTGATACCGATGTCTCCTATGAAATCTTTTATTTGTTCAGCTAGCTAGCTAGTAGATAAGACACCTAAATTAAAATGATAATTCAAATTGCATGGAGTGCGCTCCTTATTTTAGCTCATAGTGTTGTACTTCCTAGTTCCCATCAATGTACGGACCTACCCCTGTAGGAAATGAAAATCGCCTGAGCAGATCCAACTGGGACAGTTTCGGACGTTTCTGAAACCGGCTGGGAGAAAAACAACATGGAGGAATTAGCCGTGTTGTTTGTGGTTGCGGAGGACTTGGAGGCGACACAGATGTCCTTTTTACTTCAAAATCTTGAAGAAATGGAGGAGAACGAATGAAGGTTGTTTTAATACTGCCTTACATTATTTCATAACTTGTATTGTTCGGGTAGTCAATATTTATCTTTTGCTACGCGACTTTGGCTATTACCCTGAATTGTGCCACAGTGAAACTCCAGTTAAAGTTCTTGAATAAATACGTATAATTTCCATTGGAATTAAAGCGCTGGGTGCCCTTTCATTGTCGAATAACTAAATTATTTAGCTAAGCTGTCATCTGTTATGGTAACATACCTGTAAACATTAGGCTGCTTATGTTCTATTGCTCATATTCAGCTGTTTCTTGTCTGTCAATTCATGAGATGGCCTAAACTACACCTGTCATCTCTGTTTAGACTTGCAAACATGGTAGACATGTCATTTTAGTTCATCTAAACCCAGAAGATATCGTAGCCATCGGTAGTCATACATTGTAATGTGAGAATCTATGTAGCTATGTTAAGTATCGTAACTTACATGCATGTTTTCATAGACCTTTGAGTGGTGGTTCTAAAGCATATTTTATTGCAGAATATCTGTACCAATATAAATGAGAAATGTCTCTTTCATGGGACTTTTTTTTTTTTTAGAGTTGTACAGTTAATGCATTGAATATATTCCTTGTGACATAAGGGGAAAGTGTATTAATCCTAATCATTAATTATGTTGCTATGAAAGAATAATACTTGGTGGTTGCATGTCCTTTGCATGCAAGGACTGCCTGAAGTCTGCGAACTGTAGAAATCATCAGATGCTGGGTATCTTCACTGGTGATGCTATGCCAGGCCTGTACTCCAGCCTTCTTCAGTTACAATATGGATGAGAATGCCTTCAAATTAAAGCTTACAGTCTGTACTTTAGCCTCACAGTTGTTGTATCATTTCACATCAAAAGTGCTGGAGTACAGAGCCAAAACATAGGAAAAAATGAGGTGATTCAGCTACTCATAATGTCAGTGTTCATGATTTATTCAAATTACATGACAGCACGTGGTCCCTTTGGACCCTGACAATGAACGTATTGAATTGAATGCCATTCAATGTCTTTACCAAGATAAATTGAGTTTGTATGAATGAATAACTAATATAGTACATATAGGGACATTGGGATACTGGGAGTTATGTGTTTTGAGGGAACAATGTCAAGAAAGATGACATTTTCCTTGCCAGTTATGGTAACGTATGGATAAATAGAATTGTATTTGCATAAGATGTATTCCAATATCAACATGTTGTCTTCCTTTTACCTGTCACCAATCATTGTTCGTATATTTCTGATTTGACAATAAACATACAAAATGACAGAAAGAACCCGGTGTCGTTGTGGCTTGAATGGTGGTGGAGGGGAATAGTCCTACAGTTTATTTACCTTTTGTGAATGTCACCATATTGTGTGAAATAAATATTCTGAAAATGTGGTCTTAATTGCTAGTATAATTTATCGGTTTTGTTTTGGAGACCAGAACACCCACATCTAATGAACCCATAGCCATAATAACAGTGTTAGTGTCATGACCCAGAACGAGAACTGAACCCAAACGCACGACCAGGAGGCAGAGGTACAAGATTAGGTGGTTATTTATTTAGCTTGGGGCAGTCCCAAGCTGTACACAAACAAATACAGGATAACACAATATATATAGGGCGTCACAGGAGCTTTGTCCACGCCTCAACTGGCTCCAAGCCGGAGCCGGACTTGACTGGACCGGCGGGCGTTGTTCCAGACAGGAACTGGACCTGGCAGGTCGGACTGGAAATGTTCCAGGCCGGAACTGGATTTGCTGGATCGGACTGAGTGTTCCACACCGGAACTGGACTGGATGGAACGGACTGACTGGCGATTAGCAGGAGCAGGAGCGGTAGAGCAGGACAGAATAGCTGCAGGGTAATCTCACGGGGACCCAGCTTGGGTACTCGTCAGGAGGAGAGCGGGGGAGGCCGCAACACAGGTAGGGGTGCGAGCACTGCAGGTGGACAGACTTGAAAACAGGGGAGAGGTTAACTGGACACAGAATTGACTAGGATCAAACAAACACTGAGCGAATGCAAACTAGACATGCAGATAGCGCAGACCAGAGTGACTGACAAACTACGTTAACGAACTGGCAACGAACAAGAGACAGGGAGCGGTTTAAATACAGGGAGTGATTGGTAACAATGGGAAAAGTGTGCGAATGTCTAAGTGAGTGATTGGTAACAATTAGAAAAGCGTGTGAATGTCTAAGTGGGTGATTGACCAGAGTGAAGTGTGAGGAATGTGAGTAGAGGGGAGAGAAGGGGATAGGTAGAGACAGGAGTGGTGAAACAAGTGGAACAAACGGACAGGACACGCCCAGCCTGCAGCACGGGGGAAGACATGGATAAGGGAGTCAAACATGACACGGAGGGAGAGGGAAAAACACGGAGAAGGAACAGGATGGGAACGGAACGTTACAGTACCCCCCCCTCAACGGACGCCTCCTGGCGTTCCCGGAGGCTTGATCTTAAGGGGATGCAGTTTATGAAAATCGGTTATGACGGAGTGGTCCAAAATGAGGCTCTTGTGAAGCCATGACCGCTCTTCGGGACCGTACCCCTCCCAGTCGACCAGGTATTGAAAGCCCCGACCCCTACGGCGTATGTCAAGAATGTGACTCACCGTATAGGCCGGGGCATTGTCGATAATCCGGGGCGGAGGTGGAACTCCTGCGGGGGCACTGAGAGGGCTGGAGGTGACAGGCTTGACCTGACTGACATGAAAAACCGGGTGAATCTTGAGGGAGATGGGAAGGGAGAGCTTAATGCTTACAGGATTGATGATACTGAGGATGGAAAAGGGGCCAATGAAACGGGGCTGTAATTTCTTGGAGGTGGATTGTAAGGGGATGGTGGAGGTGGAGAGCCAGACCTGCTGACCGGGCTTGTACTGCGGGGCTGCGGTCCTATGAAGGTCCGCCAGGCGTTGGGTACGGGAATTAGTGCGAAGGAGTGCGGTGCGTGTCAGCTTCCAGTTGCGTCTGCATCTGAGAAAGTGAGACCTAACGGTGGGAACCGCCACTTGCTCCTCCTGGACGGATAACAGGGGGGGTTGGAGAAGACCGGAGGGTGGCTGGTGGGAAGCCTTGCTCCTGGCGCATACAGAGCAGGCCAGGACAAAGGCACGGGTATCCCCCCTGAGGGTAGGCCACCAAAAACTCCTCCCAACCAGGGCGGTAGTCCTGGCAACCCCTGGGTGACAGGCCAGGCGGGAGGCATGGACCCATTCCAGGACCTGGGAACGGACGGAGTCGGGGACAAAAAGGGTAAAGTTAGGGTTATTGCGGGGGTCCGGTTGGGAAACCTGAGCGGACTTCACGGTCTCCTCGATGTCCCAAGAGACCGCAGCCACGACGCAGGAAGCCAGTAAAATGGGTTCAGGGTCAGCAGAACTAGCTAGAGGGGGAACACCGGTTAGATCAGGTACAGGTTGAGGGTGAGAAACTTGTTTAACCCCCGAGGGGGGTAGGGCTGACCGGAGGCAGTTGGCTAGACAATGGCTGCTCCAGTCCTGAATCTGACCGGAGCGCCAATTAATATGCGGATTGTGGAGGTGTAACCAGGTCTGTCCTAGGATTAACGGGTACTGTTGGGAGCGAATGAGAAACAACTGGATGGTTTCATGATGGTTGCCGGATAATATTAGTTGGAGGGGAACGGTGGAATGGGTGATTGACCCCAGGCTCCTGCCGTCCAGGGCGAATGCCGAGATGGGTTTGGATAAGGTCTCGGTAGGAATCCCGAATCTTTCCGCGAATGAAGTGTCGATAAAGTTGGCATCAGCTCCGGAATCGATAAGGGCGGATGTAGAGGCTGAAAGGTTCCTCCACCGGAGAGTGACCTTTAAAGTGGAACGGTTCTGGGCTGAATGGTTGGTGGTAATAGGGCTCGTCAGTAAGCCCAGTTTCACGGGCGAGCCAGCCCTTTTTGGGCGAATAGCACAAGTGGCAATGTGGTGGTCTGACTTTCCACAGTACAAACAGGAATTTGTGCGAATTCTCCGTCGGCGCTCCTCGGCGTCTACAGAGATCTTACCCAACTGCATGGGTTCTTCGTCTGCGGGAGTAGGAGAAGATTCATTCCTCTCCATGGGAGGAAGGGGGCGACTGTCGTGCGAAGAAGAGAACGGGCCGTTAGACGAACCTCTCCTTCTCTCCTGGGCCCGGGCTCTGAGGCGATTGTCGATGGAGATGGCGAGGTGTATGAGGGAGTTTAGTGAGTTCGATTCCTCATGGGTGGCTAGCTGGTCCTTCAATTCCTCGCTCAGGGCCTGAAGAAAGGCCCCCTGAAGAGCGGAATCATTCCATCCTGCCTCGGCCGCAAGGGTGCGGAATTGGACCGCCATCTCCGCCACACTGCGACTGCCCTGCCGAATTTGAAGGAGGCGTTGGGTTGCGTTGCGTCCACAGACTGGGTGGTCAAACACACGCCGCATTTCAGCGGTGAAGGTGGGGAAGTGAAGACAGGCTGGTGTCTGGCTATCCCACATAGTCAGGGCCCACTCCTGGGCACTGCCAGCCAAGCAACTCATGACCAACGCGATCTTGCTGGCGTCGGAGGCATAAGAGGTGGGCTGGATGCGGAAGACGATGTCGCACTGCATCAGGAATTCGCGACATCTTCCCAGACTTCCCCGGTAATGCTCGGGGAGTTGGACACGGGGTTCTCGAACAGAAGTGGGGACGGGAACCTCGGGCAGTTGTTCAAGCGCGGGTGCGACGGGAGCCTCCTGGATCCGAGAAAGGGGCTGGTAGAGTAACATTTGAGTCACCTGCTCTCCTAGGCCCCTCAGGGCTTCCAGAACATCATCCAGGCGGCGGCTCTGTTGGTCGTTGACCGTGGCTTGGCATGAGAAGGCGTGACGGATCTGCTCCAGGTCGGCTGAGTCCATACTTTGGCCAGTTCGTTCTGTCATGACCCAGAACGAGAACTGAACCCAAACGCACGACCAGGAGGCAGAGGTACAAGATTAGGTGGTTATTTATTTAGCTTGGGGCAGTCCCAAGCTGTACACAAACAAATACAGGATAACACAATATATATAGGGCGTCACAGGAGCTTTGTCCACGCCTCAACTGGCTCCAAGCCGGAGCCGGACTTGACTGGACCGGCGGGCGTTGTTCCAGACAGGAACTGGACCTGGCAGGTCGGACTGGAAATGTTCCAGGCCGGAACTGGATTTGCTGGATCGGACTGAGTGTTCCACACCGGAACTGGACTGGATGGAACGGACTGACTGGCGATTAGCAGGAGCAGGAGCGGTAGAGCAGGACAGAATAGCTGCAGGGTAATCTCACGGGGACCCAGCTTGGGTACTCGTCAGGAGGAGAGCGGGGGAGGCCGCAACACAGGTAGGGGTGCGAGCACTGCAGGTGGACAGACTTGAAAACAGGGGAGAGGTTAACTGGACACAGAATTGACTAGGATCAAACAAACACTGAGCGAATGCAAACTAGACATGCAGATAGCGCAGACCAGAGTGACTGACAAACTACGTTAACAAACTACGTTAACGAACTGGCAACGAACAAGAGACAGGGAGCGGTTTAAATACAGGGAGTGATTGGTAACAATGGGAAAAGTGTGCGAATGTCTAAGTGAGTGATTGGTAACAATTAGAAAAGCGTGTGAATGTCTAAGTGGGTGATTGACCAGAGTGAAGTGTGAGGAATGTGAGTAGAGGGGAGAGAAGGGGATAGGTAGAGACAGGAGTGGTGAAACGAGTGGAACAAACGGACAGGACACGCCCAGCCTGCAGCACGGGGGAAGACACGGATAAGGGAGTCAAACATGACACGGAGGGAGAGGAGAAAAACACGGAGAAGGAACAGGATGGGAACGGAACGTTACAGTTAGATCTTTAATCTCAATCATTAATCTTTCAACAATTTGCAAAGTGGATGTACAGCACAGTAGCGCCAGGATGTGTTACATAATATTGTTTAATTCGTCCTTCCCTTCATGTTATTATGGAATTTATTTATTTATTTTTTAAATTTGTTTCAGATTTTTCCCTTTTTCTCCCAATTTAGTAGCCAATTGAACCCCTATTCTAATTCAATTCCCCCCATGTAGCAACCGCTTGAGAACCACCGCTACACAACCCCGTCAACCGGTAGTAGTAGGAGGAAGGAGGGCGCCACGTCCTCTACAGGGCGCGACTCCTCGAGCTCCTGACCGTGACCCCAACTCGCCCTGGGTCGTCCGTGCGCAGCGATTCTCTCCGAGCCCCTCCCCCCACCCGGAAGCGGCCGCCAATTGCCGCTTCCACAGGGCACCGGCCACGCTCGGATATGGCAGGACCGGGGCGCGAACCCCGATCCTCGGAGTACAACTGCGCTGACTGAAAGTAAGCGCTCTTACTGTTGTACCACCGCGGCGGCCATGTTATTATGGAATTGGCTTATTTGTATGTGGTCCCCTCTGCTGGAATGTGACAGGCAGAGGTCTGCCTATACACTGTCCCATCTGGAGATAGGGAAAACTCCACTTCTCAACAGAAGAACATCAGCAGAACATCCCTTCAGATCCGAATGAGTTGTCTTACTGATAACAAGGATGGTGAAGAGAAATATAAATTAGGTAACTTCCCAAATACTTTGACAAAAATGTATGTGTTATCATTTGGTGGTCCTACCTTAATGTCCTATATGCTCACACCAAATGTTCTGAAGAGGACAATTTTTTGGACAACAGTCCAATTAGGATTTTACTCTAAAACCAGCTGTTATACAAATGCAAAATACAAAACACTCATAACAAAGTTGCATCTTTAATTTCATATAAAATATGTTAATCCAATATAGTTACATTATTGAACAAAACATTAAGTTACCTATATTTGGCCAGGCCTTTTTTTTTGGTTATTTCTTGACACTTCTAGGTTCAGACAACATATTTTATAAAGTTAGAGGTAGGCCTACAGTTGGATTACAGAAGCAATCAAGAATGAGAATTGGCATTTGTTAGTGTAACATTACCAATATTGTACTTTTCACATCCATATTGGTTTATCTCAAAAAAGTACATGTAAGGTACAGTATATAATAACCACAGTAGTGACCGTATGTGCTACAATCCCAAACTCCCAAAACGCATATTTATTTATTTATGTATTATTTGTATGAATAAAAAATAAATTCAAGTACACAAAAGTAATGTACAGAAATGTGTTCGATAGGTTGGGCTTATACTAGAACCTCACATTATGAAACAAAATCACATTAAATGAAGTACAAAAAAAGGATTGTATTAAATAATATATATTTTTTAAATAAGAGCAATAAGAAAAACAACAAAATAAATATTAATTGTGAAATTAGATAAGAGACCAGAAAGAGGGGGGAAATAGACTACTGCTGTTACATTGTAAGATTGACTAAATAACTCTTATAGCCTACCTGTGTTTGAACACTATTTGGGAGGGGTACATTTCATTTAGATTTTTTTTTGAGAGTAGAATCAATACGCCGAGATAGGTGGCGATATTGTGAAATTATCCGCGTTTGTCGTGAGGAAACACCACTCTCTCCTCGCTCTCTAACCAATTCTGTCGTTGGTTAGTTTGAAGGCGCGGCGATGTTGTTGAAGGCGCCTGAGAGCAACTGCACCGCTGCTAAGGCGCCTGCTTAACCTTATGTTGTAATTTCCGCCTTAGTTCACGCAGCACCGACTTTTCGAGTAGGGTATAGCTGCAGCCTGCAGACTCCAAGAAACGCCCTCCAAGAAACGCCCCTCACTCCAAGAAACGCCCCCAATCAACTACGGTGGCCTTGGGGGATCCTGTTGGTTCGCTGCTGTTAATCCGCAGAAAAATTATGCACACTAATATAAATGGGTATATGATGAAAGTATTTAAATGTATGTAAACCAGCTTAACAGTCCGTTATATCCATATCCATTCTATCCATTGTTACCACTCATATTTCTGTCATGAGCCAAATTAATTACGTTAGAGTGCTATATATTTTTACAATACAAGCTAGTGAAAATTAACATGGCCGGGGAGTCTATTGAAGAAGTCAGTAGTTTGTATTGAAATGATCTGTTATAGCTCGCTAAAAGTATGGATTACGGCGAACCGTTCATAGCCTGCCCCAGCCGGCTGATATTTGTGGAGAGGTAAAGTGCCAGAATAGATAAACTTTCAGAATTACTCGATTGCTTTCGGCCGCTTAAGTGGCCCACAGCGTTCACTTTTTTCAATGGAATAATATGGTGCTGTGTCTGAAGATATTCATATCGAAAGCAATTTATTACATTGTTATTTCGTTGTATTGAAGACAAAAGGAGAATATTTTATGAATGAAACTCATTCGTTAATGCAATTTAGAACTGTTCAATTAACCTATGTGTAACCTAATTGTAATTTAGAATTGTTATTTTGTATTTCTGAATCATTATTGTTTAATCATTGGGCAGGTTATCATTCGAGCAAGCTTGTTACCACCAGCTGTGCCAGCCGTTTCATTTTGTTCATTATTAAACCCTCCAGAATAAAACAGAACAACCCCTCTTTTTTAAATGTCACTCCTAAGTCCACTCTGAGATTCTTTAGTGCAACAGTAGCATTTTAATGGGCTGTATTGGCCAATTGGAATAGGAAAACGACTTCCAGCATAATACATTTTATAGCCTTTTCTTAAACCTAACTTGAAAAAAATAAAAAATAAAAAAATGCACATATTGACAGACATGATTGTTCACGTCAATTTGTTGGCCTAACTAATGGGCAGGTTGGAGTTACATATATAGCTCTGGAAAAAATTAAGAGACCACTGCAAAATTATCAGTTGTCTCGTTATTTCGGTTCCGTACTCTAGCACTTTGAGTTTGAAAGGATACAATGACAATGAGGTTGAAGTGCAGACTGTCAGCTGTAATTTGAGGGTATTTCCATCCATATCGGATGAACGGTTTAGAAATGATAAAACCTTTTCTAGGTGGCATCCTATGACAGTGCCATGTTTAAAGTCACTAAGCTCTTCAGTACGACCCATTCTAATGCCAATGTTTATCTATGGAGATTTCATGGCTATGTGCTTGATTTTATGTACCTCTTAGCAGTGGGGGAGGCTGAAACACCTGAACTCAATACTTAGTAGGGGTGTCCACATACTTTTGGCCATACAGTATATATATACACTGCTTAAAGAAATTAAGGGAACACTTAATCAACTCCTCGTGTAATATCTCCTCCACGCTCTTGAGACTGGGAGCTGGGAGACAATAGGTAACCTAATTCTCAGGGTTAATAGTAAATATCACTGTACTGTTTTAAGGCTGATCGTGAAAAACGAATAGCCCAACTAAAATGTTCCGTGAAACAAATATATATATATATATTTCTTATTTCGTCCTAAAACCGTCATTAAATAACGTTATTTACACAATGAGAAATTTGCAGAATGGGTGTAGCTAACGTTAATCTAAAATGTAGGCTATTGCCTGGTGGATTATAAATTAATAATTTTAATTGAAAATCTTACTCTTAGTTTAACTAACCAGGAATGTCATTATTGTAGTGTAGTTGGCCTATATCACATCATGAAAAGTAAAGCTATTTCTGATTATTTGCGCCATGCTTCTATCAATAATACAAATGGGCATTCTGATAAGGTTTGGGGTAATTTAGGGTACCCCTCTCCGCAGGGAAGAACAAGTTGTGATTGGCAGACGGTGTCTGACTGATAGCACAACATTATTTAGTTTGACACATCACTTTAGTAGCTAGTTTCAGCACTGGATTAGACGTGTTTCTGAACAAACTTTGTATTTCATAATAATTGCAAGTATAAGTGGCATTGCTGAAAATGAACGAATAGGCTGGTAACGGCATACTTTACGTAGTCTAATGACCTCAGTCGACTGAGCCAGATTTCGCTCATTAGTGCCACTTACAAAAATACACAATTCCATACAGATAGGCCTACAGCATGACATCATTTAACATTAACGTTGCCCTGCATTGCTCTCTGACCATAAGCAGCTGAAGTAACTACGTCAGTTAGTTCCCTTCTGGAACTGAATGTGCTATACCTAGCTAGTTACATGGATGATCACTTGCTAGATAAACTAAAGAGAGTCAGCAAACTAACTTACGTCAACACACGTTAACACGTTGCTATGATAACGTAGGCTAAATTCCCTCGTTTTTTTTTTTTGACGTTCAACTACGTTCACATAGCTAATTAGCTGAAGGGGCGTTTCTTGTAGTGAGGGGCGTTTCTTGGAGTCTGCAGCTGCAGCTATGTATACTTGGATTTTTCGGCCATCTCGGACAGTTTCCGATGCAGGCCGACGCAGATATGACGTAAATCGGCTCTAGCCGAACACGCCCACTGTGCAGCGGACGGGTCTGCTTAGTTCAGAGCTCTGTGTGTTTGTGCCTGAACACGACGAGAAGAGAGGATGGGCAGTGGGCGACATTGGAGGCGGGCAGTAGGCTGTCTACCCAATCAGAAGTTAGAAACGGTACTGGTATTTTCTGTGCTATTTTTCCATTGGCTAAACAAAAAAAAATTTTCTTAACTTTTGATTGGGTGGGCAAGACGCACGTTTGGGTGGGCTGAGCCCACCCTGCCCATAGCTACCGCCGGCCTTGTGCGGCATGCTTGCATTGCAATGCAAACGGAGGCGATAACAACAAATAAGTTATAACTCTTAACTTAGCTCTAGGGCTAAAGTAGCCTTGCTAGCTAGACAGCTAGGTATAGCACCACGAAGGAATAGATAAGGTGAGGGAATGAAATAGCGGGTTGAAGAAGGAGAGAGACTGGGAGAGGGATTAAGAACTGAAAAATATAAAAATAACTACAGCTAAGGATTACAAAACTATCGATAATGCAGACAAAGGTTCTCTATAGGAAACGATTGTTTTGCTCAGACACGAAGAGGCTGTTTTAGCAGGACAGAATAGTTTTGTTTGCCTCTAACTATAGGAGGAGATATGCAATGGAATTACAACATTTATTGGCCATTACTCATGAACCACCTGTCTGTGGCCAATAGGACTGAGCCCAGTAATAATTTGAACTCCACCAATTTAATCCCCAGATCGGAAAAAATGGAAATGCATAGATGGATATAAATTGATATTACAATGAAATTGAAATCTCATACTGTTGCTGATGCTTCATACATGACATAACAACCACATAGAATGCAGTCTGAAGCAAAGTATGGATTTACATTTACAGTCCCTTTAAGCTTCCTTCGTAGTATACCCCCCAGGTCCATCCCAGTCAACCAAAACTGTAAGAAACCTGAAGCAGCATATGTAACTATGCTTTATGAAAATCAAGCTCTGATGCAAAAAGGTGAGCATTAAACTGAAAGGGGTTTTGGTGTGGCATATTTGGCATGGGCTTGTATGGTGGCAAGAACGTGGACAATTGTTTCATTTTGATTCAATAAGTTTGCATAATTGTTTTCAATTCAAACTCATTTTGTGGTATTATGTTCTTCTGTTATTTGCACTTTATTTTTCGATTTTACCTGCGTGTTTTGTTGTTTTACCTTTACAATACAAAAAAAAAAACATTACCAGAGGCCTGGGGGCCAACCACAGTCTGCATGCCAGAGACCCAACGTTTTTAAACGTTGTTTTGTTTGTTTTATTTATTTTAATTTGGTCTGCACACATACACACACACACTAAGGTATCATCCATGCTAGTTTTTGTAACAGATAGTATACAAACATGGACAGGAGGAGCAGCATCCCATCCCCACTAATGTAAATAGTAGGACCTTGTTGCTCCCTGGATAGATTGATGACCATGAAAAGGCTTTTGGGTAAAGGCAGTGTTGTCTGCAGAGTGTATTGCCCTGTCACCCAGCTTAGCATCCTTTAGATCTCTGGTATTCCAATCACGGTCCTCGAGGTCCAAGAACTGCTGGTTTTCCACCCTCCATTTACCTGGGAGTCAGGTGTGAAGACAGTCTGGCCAATCAGTAGCACTAATTTTTCAGTTAATTACCTGGGAGAAAGAAAACCAGGGCTGGATTTTGATTTGAGGTCCAGATTTTACTATCCTTGCTTTAGATTCTTCTTGAAGAAAAATAGTCACGCCATTACACACCCCTTTGAGGTACAGAAATGTTTGGACACAAGAAGATACAGTTGTTATGTTGCGTACCGGAATATCTATAAGATGAGCACAGGTATGGAATCCCATTTTTGTCTAAATAAATGAATAAATACATATTTATGATATAAAGAGAACCACACCTTGAAATAAAAGTGTTGCCATGAAAGAAAAAACAGGAAAGGGGGAAAAAGCTACTCGGAAATGCGTTATTTGAAAAAGTACCCTTATGAAATAAAAGTAATCTTTTAAAAACACAATTTTTAAATAAAACCTGTTTTATGAAGTAAAATTAAATGTAAAAATTTTTTTGTGAAAATGAGTATGATTAAATAATATTTTTTACTAATGAATTGAGTATTATTTCACTGGCTTTTTTCATAATTTTGGCTCATTTATATATCGCTGCATTCATTTATATTATTAATTATGTCATATAAGAAATATTGTGGAATGGGAGGTAGGAAATAAAAAATAAAGATTTTTTTTTTCGTTCTCCCGCACAAGGGTCCTGGCTCAAAATAATACAAACCCCAGTTCCAAGAAAGGTTAGTCAGTATGTAAAATGCACATATAAGCAGAAAGCAGTGATTTGTAAATTCTCTTTTACATATATTTAATTGAAAACAGTACAAAGAAAATATATTTAATGTTTTACCTTATCAACTTTATTGATTTTTGTAAATATACTTTTTCGAATTGGGGTTTGTACATTAAAACAAAGAGAGAAGCAAAGGTCAAGAGAAGATTTCTTAGCAAAATAGAACGTGGATATTTTGTTTCTCTATCTCTTTTGTGTGCAGTCTTTGCTCCCTGTTCTCAGAAAGCTACCATAAATAGAAGCACAATTGTATAAGCCTTGGGCTTGTGGAAACATTAAAAATTCTGCCCAGGCGCATGTGTCCGATTAACAAGTAGGTATAGCCCAAGATTCCCCTGATTCCCTGTCCCAGACCAAGCCACTTTGAATACAGCAGTGTCTAACAATATTTTGGAGAGTAAGGGGCAGAGACATGTAGATTGTTTTGAACAATAGAAGATTAAAGTGTGTATACTATTTTAGCCTTAGTGAAGGCAGCAGGATATGAGATGGAGATGTGCAAAATGATGGGTAAGAATGAAATTTGATTGGCTTCAAGTTAAATTATGGCCATTGAACAAAGTAGTTTTGTAGTAACTGCTCCCAACATGAAAAAATACTTATCACAATCATGTACTACCTCATACGTAATACATCTTTCTTTAGCCATTGTTTCAGAGCGATAAATGATAGTGTTCAGTCTGAAAGTTTTGCCAAATAAAGTTATTAACATACATGCACTTTGTGTCATTTTGCAAGACAAATGGTCCTGATTTTAAAACTTGCATAGGTGTCATGAAAAACAGTGTTGTATTAGACTTGAAAATATCAAAGCCTAATAACTCTGAACTGAACCCTGTGATTGTAATGTCTCCTGTTGATATCATATTAATACACCCAACTTAACTCAGTTGGATGTTCACGTACTTCCTGTCAAAATGCAACTTGACTGTAGACAGCTCCCAATACCACGATCAGATTTGTTCCAGATCGTCACGGACTGTGGTGTGGCCCCTGTTCATACATGACCAGTTTAGTGAACAAACTGGCTGCACTGTGTTATGAACCTGGGGTGGGCCCTACATTGACCATACTGGGTGAGAAAAAGTGCTCTGGAATGCTTCAGGTCAAAGGGCAGGGGCTTGAAGGCTGCAAAAGGTGGTGGGAAGAATGGGGTGTGGGTGTCTGGTCTCTCCTTTGTCTCTTCAGTGGCCTGGCAAGACCACGCCTGAGCACATCAAAGGGCTGCCTAAGCGGCCTTCTCCAGGCCTGGCCTTTGCCCTTCCACTCTGTAGTGGACTTTTGAGGTTGGTGGGGAGGGGGAACACAATGCCTCGTAATCAGCATTGAATCAGAATCTTCCTAACATCTGCAACACCCGAATGCACATGCACGCATACACAGGCACACACACACACACACACACACACACACACACACACACACACACACACACACATACACAGGCACACACACACACACACATACTTATATACACACAGTGTGGAGATTTGTATCCCCACCCTCCTTACCCTTCTCTCCCATTATATGCTAAACAGCAGAACAATGAGGTAGTGACAGTTGCAGGCCATGTTGGAGGTTTGGTAGAAAAGCCCAACATGCTGATTAGGTCCATTGTTGCATAAGGAAGGAGAATTTGCATTTGAAAAGTAGGGGCACTGCTGTACTGCTGCCTTAGACAGCAGGTAATTGAACTGAGAGAAGACCACTTCTCTTTTTATGGCTCACATAAACTGCTTTTGATGTGGATTTGCATTACCAAGGTTTGCTGTTTTCCTTTCCTAAATGGAGGTCAAACATTTCTCACCATTTATGTTCATGACATTTCCGTCTTAAATTCTTATTGGCACAGTAGTTACTTTGTTTTTTTTTTATATTGGGGGTGCTACCATACGTGTCTTGACATGTTTGGATGACGTGTTTATTTGAAAGGGTATTTGGTTTGATGTTTGCCTAGGCATTAAGGGAATCTCTGCTTTTCTCTATACTACCTAACGCTACCCCTGTATGGGCCAGCACCAGGACAGGACCTACCATTTCACTCCCTGTGTCCTCTGCTTTCAAGAAATTTATATTTAATAAACTGCCACATAATAATGACATCAACAGCTCACCTTTTAATTTAGAATTTTTTTTTATCAGCAATCTATTTTCATGGATTTTATCAGCATCATTCAAAAATGACTTCTATTAATAGTGTTTTTCACCATTAATCTATTTTTAAACCACAATGGCATCTATAAAATACATCTACAATTCGTCATATAAAAATATAATGGCATTACTTTTTTTGAATTATTTTTATTTATTAATTTATGTTATTTGTGGGTATTTCTGACCGATATCAACGCCATTTGGATTTGAATAGTCTTGATCCATCTTCCCCAATTCTGCCGGAGAGTTGGAAGGTGCAAGTTGAAAATCTTTGAAGTAAACACCTGGGCAGATAGATATAGGTAGTGACTTCACTGTTGTTTTAAAGGCAGATGGAAGCAGAGGATAAATACTCAATAAAATCAATTGAAGCAAATTTGCAGACTCAGAGTGAATTCAGGGAAGGGTACTGAAGAGTCCTCTGCTTATTTGTTACTAAGACCCATCACCTTGCTGTGCAGAAATATGCAGTAACATACTGTAAGTCGCCAACGCATCCCAGCTTCTCTCTTTGAGGTCTGGTCAGACTGTATATCATGTCCCAGACTAATAGGGAGCAGAAGTGTCTAGACTGGTGGGATTTTTATTGCCTGAGTATTAAGAAAACTATTTAGGTCTTTGTGCTCCTGCCACTGCCAAATAGGTAGCTTCTCAATGCAAACAGACTGAGTGCACAGGTTGCACACACACAGTCCCAGAGCCCTGCTAATAGCCTCCAAGCGGTACATACAGCCATTGCCTCCCTGGGAACAGCTTTCAATTATGAGTAGGTTTTTACCCAGGGAAACATTTATATTTTTAAATCTACATCTCTGAATGCTTGAGCTCAAAGGGTGTTAAAAGGACTTGCCACAATATTAGCTGTAGTATTGTATTCTGGCCACTAGGTGGTCCTGGCATAGTACAACAGATCATGTCAAAATTCTGTAATAATAAATGTAGAATATTAGTGTAATTAAATGAATAACATTTTTGTAATTATGTATGTGTAATGCATATAACTAATACTACAGTAGAATGTTGTAACATTCAAGAGACAGTGTTCCTCATTTATAGTATATAGTATTGGTAATTATAAGAATTTGGCTGAAAAACATTGAATTATGTAAATTATAGCTACATTTAATGCACATATTTTATAAGACAACAGCACAACACTTGTTGGTTTTTTATCTAATAACAGTCCAAGATCAAATAATATTAAAACGTCCCACTATACACAATATTTGTGCCAGCAATTGAAATACCATTATGCATGCACTTGTGCAGCAATTACAAGAATAAAATACAAGTGGTATTTCCAAATAATTTCACCATATCTCAACTGTATTTCTGCAACTATGCAGACAGAGGTGCGAGTGACATTTTGGCTGGCTATCCACAATCTGTTTCCTTTATTTCCAGATTATAAAAGAGAGTAATTTGTCTGTGTGGGTCAGGCCGTCCTAACACTTGCTGAGATTCATTCTTAGGGCTGTAAATTCAACACCCTGGAAGAGTCCACTGCTCTTGTTTGCCTTCCAACAAAATGGGAGCCTTAAAAGAACATCAAAAGAGAGGGAGGCAAGGTATGTGAGATTATGTACAGCATACTCTGAGTGATCTGTTGGGGGACCAGATGATATTGTGTCTCGCGTGTTATGCTGTTCAGTCCATGCCCATCTATTTTTTGTGTGGTAAAACAGAAGATCAGTATATTTCCAAATGATCTGGGATTCTTAGAAACTCAAGATGTTGCAGGAGATCCCAAGAAAACTCTTATGTCAAGTAGAGTCAGAATTGTTTGAAAGAGTATAACAGTGAAGCTTGGATTTTGGGTTGAACCCCCAATAAATGCAGAGGATATGCTTTAAGTATTCAAGGTTGATAGCAAAGAGCACAATCCCCTCCCCCAAAATGGAAATGCATTTGGAGTATGCTATCCAGAAAACTAGTCATTCATTTAGTCAATTCCAACATTGGTTCGGTTAAAATAGAGATTTTTGAGTATTTTATAAATTACATGCATATATCTTCACAATATGATCAAATAAAGTATATCTAGTTTACCTTTGTAATATTGTGATCATTGTAATGATTAAATACAATACCTAATACTAAATACCTGAATGTTATATAGATCTGTGATATCCACTCACAATTTTAGAGGTGCTTCCATATATTAGTGTGTTAAATAGCACTGCATTGGGCTTTGTTTAAATGTGTAAAAAGTAATAATTTTATTGATAAGGGTTCACCACAAGGTGCTAATTTTAGATGAGAGTTTGGGAGCCCCTGTACTACAGTGCTTTCAGATGTATCTGCTGGCATGGATCCAGGGCACAGTTCACCTGTAGAAATTCAAGAACACTGTGAACAGCACCAAACCCATGTGTTGCAGACTATTTACTGTCACTTGAATTAATTTTGGGAGAACAAGGCATGAATTAATTAATGACCTCATAGAATCTATGAGTGGGTTAGTGAAAAGTTTTCAATACACAAATTCAAGGATATTTTATTGAGTGGTTCTATTTTCATTTCAGTAATGTAACCAATGATACGATGTTATAAACATAACTCATATATTCTGGAATAAATCCTCTCCCTTTGACATGTGTTAACAATGCATGCATGTATGGCAGTATTTTTGTATATATTTTGTAGGGTATATACTTATTCCTGTCCCCTCCTGTGTCTGAAATCAGTGGCTTGTCTTGGAACCTTTGGTATAACAGGAAGACAGGAGGTCCAGATAGTTCAAAAATACCCTTTTATGACCATTATCTGTTTTCATCCTTAGTCTTTGGTTTCTGATGGCTATAAAAAGGTCTCCTTTTGCTACTTCTCTGTTAAGTGCAATTACAGGAGACTTCCTGTCATTACACAGCGGGATGGGGGGACAACCCACTCTTATGTCTCCTCCCTGATTCCCTCCCTCCCTCCCTCTCTCTCTCTTTTCCACAGACAGGCAGACTGAGACATGAACAGGGTTCACTTTCAATAGCTCTCCCACTTATGTTTACCATTTGAAGACACTGAGGAGTAATGGAGTCATGAAAAGGTGCTTATTTGTGTCTTAGAGGAAAATGGGAAACTCGTACGCAGGGCAGCTGAAGACCACCCGTTTTGAGGAAGTTTTGCACAGCTCCATTGAGGCATCCCTCCGCTCCAACAATGTGATTCCCAGACCCGTCTTTACCCAACTCTACCTGGAGGTTGAGCAGCAACCCCCTTCTCAGGAAGGTAAGAGTCCTGTTCATATTATTCTGTTCAATCATATTCATGCCTTCTGATAATGCCATTGGAGATTTCAGGCTTCTCTTCTGATACTGCCCTAGGAAGATTCATGCTTCTCTTCTGATACTACCCTGAGAAAATTCAGGCTTCTCTTCTGATACTGCCCTGAGAAAATTCATGCTTCTCTTCTGATACTGCCCTGGGGAAACTCAGGCTTCTCTTCTGATACTGCCCTGAGAAAATTCAGGTTTCTCTTGTGATACTATGGCATGACGAACATAAATGATTTGCATGAATACAGCCTAGTTCATACATTACATTACAGTTTCTTAGCAGATGCTCTCATTCTGAGCTTTCAGAGCAATGTACAGAAGCTTAGTATAATAGTCTAATGCAGTCTTCCAGAGCAATGCACAGAAGCTTAGTATCATAGTCTAACACAGTCTTTCAGAGCAATGTAGAGAAGCTTTGTATAATAGTCTAATGCAGTCTTCCAGAGCAATGTACAGAAGCTTAGTATAATAGTCTAATGCAGTCTTCCAGAGCAATGCACAGAAGCTTAGTATAATAGTCTAATGCAGTCTTCCAGAGCAATGTACAGAAGCTTAGTATAATAGTCTAATGCAGTCTTCCAGAGCAATGTACAGAAGCTTAGTATCATAGTCTAACACAGTCTTTCAGAGCAATGTAGAGAAGCTTTGTATAATAGTCTAATGCAGTCTTTCAGAGCAATGTACAGAAGCTTAGTATAATAGTCTAACACAGTCTTTCAGAGCAATGTAGAGAAGCTTTGTATAATAGTCTAATGCAGTCTTCCAGAGCAATGTCCAGAAGCTTAGTATAATAGTCTAATGCAGTCTTCCAGAGCAATGTACAGAAGCTTAGTATAATAGTCTAATGCAGTCTTCCAGAGCAATGTACAGAAGCTTAGTATCATAGTCTAACACAGTCTTTCAGAGCAATGTAGAGAAGCTTTGTATAATAGTCTAATGCAGTCTCTCAGAGCAATGTACAGAAGTTTAGTATAATAGTCTAACACAGTCTTTCAGAGCAATGTAGAGAAGCTTTGTATAATAGTCTAATGCAGTCTTTCAGAGCAATGTACAGAAGCTTAGTATAATAGTCTAATGTACAGAAGCTTAGTATAATAGTCTAATGCACAGAAGCTTAGTATAACAGTCTAATGTACAGAAGCTTAGTATAATAGTCTAATGCACAGAAGCTTAGTATAACAGTCTAATGTACAGAAGCTTAGTATAATAGTCTAATGTACAGAAGCTTAGTATAATAGTCTAATGCACAGAAGCTTAGTATAATAGTCTACTGCAGTTTTCCAGAGCAATGTACAGAAGCTTAGTATAATAGTCTAATGCAGTCTTCCAGAGCAATGTACAGAAGCTTAGTATAATAGTCTAATGTACAGAAGCTAAGTATAATAGTCTAATGCAGTCTCTCAGAGCAATGTACAGAAGTTTAGTATAATAGACTAATGTACAGAAGCTTAGTATAATAGTCTAATGCAGTCTCTCAGAGCAATGTACAGAAGCTTAGTATAATAGTCGAATGTACAGAAGCTTAGTATAATAGTCTAATGCAGTCTTTCAGAGCAATGTACAGAAGCTTAGTATAATCGTCTAATGCAGTCTTTCAGAGCAATGTGCGTCTAACGCAGTCTTTCAGAGCAATGTACAGAAGCTTAGTATAATAGTCTAACGCAGTCTTTCACAGCAATGTACATACGTTTAGTATAATAGTCTAATGCAGTCTTTCAGCGCAATGTACAGAAGCTTAGTATAATTGTCTAATGCAGTCTTTCAGAGCAATGTACATACGTTTAGTATAATAGTCTAATGCAGTCTCTCAGAGCAATGTACAGAAGCTTAGTATAATCGTCTAATGCAGTCTTTCAGCGCAATGTACAGAAGCTTAGTATAATCGTCTAATGCAGTCTTTCAGAGCAATGTACAGAAGCTGAGTATAATTGTCTAATGCAATCTCTCAGAGCAATGTACAGAAGTTTAGTATAATTGTCTAATGCAGTCTTTCAGAGCAATGTACAGAAGCTTAGTATAATAGTCTAATGCAGTCTTTCAGAGCAATGTACAGAAGCTTAGTATAATAGTCTAATGCAGTCTCTCAGAGCAATGTACAGAAGTTTAGGATAATAGTGGAATGCAGTCTTTCAGAGCAATGTACAGAAGTTTAGTATAATAGTCTAATGCAGTCTTTCAGAGCAATGTACAGAAGCTGAGTATAATTGTCTAATGCAATCTCTCAGAGCAATGTACAGAAGTTTAGTATAATAGTCTAATGCAGTCTTCCAGAGCAATGTACAGAAGTTTAGTATAATAGTCTAATGCAGTCTTACAGAGCAATGTACAGAAGTTTAGTATAATAGTGTAATGCAGTCTTCCAGAGCAATGTACAGAAGCTTAGTATAATAGTCTAATGCAGTCTTACAGAGCAATGTACAGAATCTTAGTATAATAGTCTAATGCAGTCTTCCAGAGCAATGTACAGAAGTTTAGTATAATTGTCTAATGCAGTCTTTCAGAGCAATGTACAGAAGCTTAGTATAATAGTCTAATGCAGTCTTACAGAGCAATTTACAGAAGTTTAGTATAATAGTCTAATGCAGTCTCTCAGAGCAATGTATAGAAGTTTAGTATAATAGTCTAATGCAGTCTTTCAGAGCAATGTACAGAAGCTGAGTATAATAGTCTAATTCAGTCTCTCAGAGCAATGTACAGAAGCTTAGTATAATAGTCTAATTCAGTCTCTCAGAGCAATGTACAGAAGCTTAGTATAATAGTCTAATGCAGTCTCTCAGTGCAATGTACAGAAGCGTAGTATAATAGTCTAATGCAGTCTTCCAGAGCAATATACAGAATCTTAGTATAAGTCTAATGCAGTCTTTCAGAGCAATTTACAGAAGCTTAGTAGTCTAATGCAGTCTTTCAGAGCAATGTACAGAAGCTTAGTATAATAGTCTAATGCAGGTTTTCAGAGCAATGTACAGAAGTTTAGTATAATAGTCTAATGCAGTCTTTCAGAGCAATGTATAGAAGCTTAATATAATAGTCTAATGCAGTCTTCCAGAGCAATGTACAGAAGCTTAGTATAATAGTCTAATGCAGTCTTCCAGAGCAATATACAGAATCTTAGTATAAGTCTAATGTACAGAAGCTTAGTATAATAGTCTAATGCAGTCTTTCAGAGCAATATACAGAATCTTAGTATAAGTCTAATGCAGTCTTTCAGAGCAATGTACAGAAGCTGAGTATAATAGTCTAATTCAGTCTCTCAGAGCAATGTACAGAAGCTTAGTATAATAGTCTAATTCAGTCTCTCAGAGCAATGTACAGAAGCTTAGTATAATAGTCTAATGCAGTCTCTCAGTGCAATGTACAGAAGCGTAGTATAATAGTCTAATGCAGTCTTCCAGAGCAATATACAGAATCTTAGTATAAGTCTAATGCAGTCTTTCAGAGCAATTTACAGAAGCTTAGTAGTCTAATGCAGTCTTTCAGAGCAATGTACAGAAGCTTAGTATAATAGTCTAATGCAGCCTTTCAGAGCAATGTACAGAAGCTTAGTATAATAGTCTAATGCAGTCTTTCAGAGCAATGTACAGAAATTTTGTATAATAGTCTAATGTACAGAAGCTTTGTATAATAGTCTAATGCAGTCTTTCAGAGCAATGTACAGAAGCTTAGTATAATAGTCTAATGCAGTCTTCCAGAGCAATATACAGAATCTTAGTATAAGTCTAATGCAGTCTTTCAGAGCAATTTACAGAAGCTTAGTAGTCTAATGCAGTCTTTCAGAGCAATGTACAGAAGCTTAATATAATAGTCTAATGCAGTCTTTCAGAGCAATGTACAGAAGTTTAGTATAATAGTCTAATGCAGTCTTTCAGAGCAATGTACAGAAGCTTTGTATAATAGTCTAATACAGTCTCTAAGAGCAATGTACAGAAGCTTAGTATGATAGTCTAATGTATAGAAGCTTAGTATGATAGTCTAATGTATAGAAGCTTAGTATAATAGTCTAATGCAGTCTTTCAGAGCAATGTACAGAAGCTTAGTATAATAGTCTAATGCAGTCTTTCAGAGCAATGTACAGAAATTTTGTATAATAGTCTAATGTACAGAATTTTGTATAATAGTCTAATGCAGTCTTACAGAGCAATTTACAGAAGCTTAGTATCATAGTCGAATGCAGTCTTTCAGAGCAATGTATAGAAGTTTAGTATAATAGTCTAATGCAGTCTCTCAGAGCAATGTATAGAAGTTTAGTATAATAGTCTAATGCAGTCTTTCAGAGCAATGTACAGGAGCTGAGTATAATAGTCTAATTTAGTCTCTCAGAGCAATGTACAGAAGCTTAGTATAATAGTCTAATTCAGTCTCTCAGAGCAATGTACAGAAGCTTAGTATAATAGTCGAATGTACAGAAGCTTAGTATAATAGTCTAATGCAGTCTTTCAGAGCAATGTACAGAAGCTTAGTATAATCGTCTAATGCAGTCTTTCAGAGCAATGTGCGTCTAACGCAGTCTTTCAGAGCAATGTACAGAAGCTTAGTATAATAGTCTAACGCAGTCTTTCACAGCAATGTACATACGTTTAGTATAATAGTCTAATGCAGTCTTTCAGCGCAATGTACAGAAGCTTAGTATAATTGTCTAATGCAGTCTTTCAGAGCAATGTACATACGTTTAGTATAATAGTCTAATGCAGTCTCTCAGAGCAATGTACAGAAGCTTAGTATAATCGTCTAATGCAGTCTTTCAGCGCAATGTACAGAAGCTTAGTATAATCGTCTAATGCAGTCTTTCAGAGCAATGTACAGAAGCTGAGTATAATTGTCTAATGCAATCTCTCAGAGCAATGTACAGAAGTTTAGTATAATTGTCTAATGCAGTCTTTCAGAGCAATGTACAGAAGCTTAGTATAATAGTCTAATGCAGTCTTTCAGAGCAATGTACAGAAGCTTAGTATAATAGTCTAATGCAGTCTCTCAGAGCAATGTACAGAAGTTTAGGATAATAGTGGAATGCAGTCTTTCAGAGCAATGTACAGAAGTTTAGTATAATAGTCTAATGCAGTCTTTCAGAGCAATGTACAGAAGCTGAGTATAATTGTCTAATGCAATCTCTCAGAGCAATGTACAGAAGTTTAGTATAATAGTCTAATGCAGTCTTCCAGAGCAATGTACAGAAGTTTAGTATAATAGTCTAATGCAGTCTTACAGAGCAATGTACAGAAGTTTAGTATAATAGTGTAATGCAGTCTTCCAGAGCAATGTACAGAAGCTTAGTATAATAGTCTAATGCAGTCTTACAGAGCAATGTACAGAATCTTAGTATAATAGTCTAATGCAGTCTTCCAGAGCAATGTACAGAAGTTTAGTATAATTGTCTAATGCAGTCTTTCAGAGCAATGTACAGAAGCTTAGTATAATAGTCTAATGCAGTCTTACAGAGCAATTTACAGAAGCTTAGTATCATAGTCGAATGCAGTCTTTCAGAGCAATGTATAGAAGTTTAGTATAATAGTCTAATGCAGTCTCTCAGAGCAATGTATAGAAGTTTAGTATAATAGTCTAATGCAGTCTTTCAGAGCAATGTACAGAAGCTGAGTATAATAGTCTAATTCAGTCTCTCAGAGCAATGTACAGAAGCTTAGTATAATAGTCTAATTCAGTCTCTCTTAGCAATGTACAGAAGCTTAGTATAATAGTCTAATGCAGTCTCTCAGTGCAATGTACAGAAGCGTAGTATAATAGTCTAATGCAGTCTTCCAGAGCAATATACAGAATCTTAGTATAAGTCTAATGCAGTCTTTCAGAGCAATTTACAGAAGCTTAGTAGTCTAATGCAGTCTTTCAGAGCAATGTACAGAAGCTTAGTATAATAGTCTAATGCAGGTTTTCAGAGCAATGTACAGAAGTTTAGTATAATAGTCTAATGCAGTCTTTCAGAGCAATGTATAGAAGCTTAATATAATAGTCTAATGCAGTCTTCCAGAGCAATGTACAGAAGCTTAGTATAATAGTCTAATGCAGTCTTCCAGAGCAATATACAGAATCTTAGTATAAGTCTAATGTACAGAAGCTTAGTATAATAGTCTAATGCAGTCTTTCAGAGCAATATACAGAATCTTAGTATAAGTCTAATGCAGTCTTTCAGAGCAATGTACAGAAGCTGAGTATAATAGTCTAATTCAGTCTCTCAGAGCAATGTACAGAAGCTTAGTATAATAGTCTAATTCAGTCTCTCAGAGCAATGTACAGAAGCTTAGTATAATAGTCTAATGCAGTCTCTCAGTGCAATGTACAGAAGCGTAGTATAATAGTCTAATGCAGTCTTCCAGAGCAATATACAGAATCTTAGTATAAGTCTAATGCAGTCTTTCAGAGCAATTTACAGAAGCTTAGTAGTCTAATGCAGTCTTTCAGAGCAATGTACAGAAGCTTAGTATAATAGTCTAATGCAGCCTTTCAGAGCAATGTACAGAAGCTTAGTATAATAGTCTAATGCAGTCTTTCAGAGCAATGTACAGAAATTTTGTATAATAGTCTAATGTACAGAAGCTTTGTATAATAGTCTAATGCAGTCTTTCAGAGCAATGTACAGAAGCTTAGTATAATAGTCTAATGCAGTCTTCCAGAGCAATATACAGAATCTTAGTATAAGTCTAATGCAGTCTTTCAGAGCAATTTACAGAAGCTTAGTAGTCTAATGCAGTCTTTCAGAGCAATGTACAGAAGCTTAGTATAATAGTCTAATGCAGTCTTTCAGAGCAATGTACAGAAGTTTAGTATAATAGTCTAATGCAGTCTTTCAGAGCAATGTACAGAAGCTTTGTATAATAGTCTAATACAGTCTCTAAGAGCAATGTACAGAAGCTTAGTATGATAGTCTAATGTATAGAAGCTTAGTATGATAGTCTAATGTATAGAAGCTTAGTATAATAGTCTAATGCAGTCTTTCAGAGCAATGTACAGAAGCTTAGTATAATAGTCTAATGCAGTCTTTCAGAGCAATGTACAGAAATTTTGTATAATAGTCTAATGTACAGAATTTTGTATAATAGTCTAATGCAGTCTTACAGAGCAATTTACAGAAGCTTAGTATCATAGTCGAATGCAGTCTTTCAGAGCAATGTATAGAAGTTTAGTATAATAGTCTAATGCAGTCTCTCAGAGCAATGTATAGAAGTTTAGTATAATAGTCTAATGCAGTCTTTCAGAGCAATGTACAGGAGCTGAGTATAATAGTCTAATTTAGTCTCTCAGAGCAATGTACAGAAGCTTAGTATAATAGTCTAATTCAGTCTCTCAGAGCAATGTACAGAAGCTTAGTATAATAGTCTAATGCAGTCTCTCAGTGCAATGTACAGAAGCGTAGTATAATAGTCTAATGCAGTCTTCCAGAGCAATATACAGAATCTTAGTATAAGTCTAATGCAGTCTTTCAGAGCAATTTACAGAAGCTTAGTAGTCTAATGCAGCCTTTCAGAGCAATGTACAGAAGCTTAGTATAATAGTCTAATGCAGCCTTTCAGAGCAATGTACAGAAGCTTAGTATAATAGTCTAATGCAGTCTTTCAGAGCAATGTACAGAAATTTTGTATAATAGTCTAATGTACAGAAGCTTTGTATGATAGTCTAATGCAGTCTTTCAGAGCAATGTACAGAAGCTTAGTATAATAGTCTAATGCAGTCTTCCAGAGCAATATACAGAATCTTAGTAAGTCTAATGCAGTCTTTCAGAGCAATTTACAGAAGCTTAGTAGTCTAATGCAGTCTTTCAGGGCAATGTACAGAAGCTTAGTATAATAGTCTAATGCAGCCTTTCAGAGCAATGTACAGAAGCTTAGTATAATAGTCTAATGCAGTCTCTCAGAGCAATGTACAGAAGTTTAGTATAATAGTCTAATGCAGTCTTTCAGAGCAATGTACAGAAGTTTAGTATAATAGTCTAATGCAGTCTTTCAGAGCAATGTACAGAAGCTTTGTATAATAGTCTAATGCAGTCTCTCAGAGCAATGTACAGAAGCTTAGTATGATAGTCTAATGTATAGAAGCTTAGTATGATAGTCTAATGTATAGAAGCTTAGTATAATAGTCTAATGCAGTCTTTCCGAGCAATGTACAGAAGCTTAGTATAATAGTCTAATGCAGTCTTTCAGAGCAATGTACAGAAATTTTGTATAATAGTCTAATGTACAGAATTTTGTATAATAGTCTAATGCAGTCTTACAGAGCAATTTACAGAAGCTTAGTATCATAGTCGAATGCAGTCTTTCAGAGCAATGTATAGAAGTTTAGTATAATAGTCTAATGCAGTCTCTCAGAGCAATGTATAGAAGTTTAGTATAATAGTCTAATGCAGTCTTTCAGAGCAATGTACAGGAGCTGAGTATAATAGTCTAATTTAGTCTCTCAGAGCAATGTACAGAAGCTTAGTATAATAGTCTAATTCAGTCTCTCAGAGCAATGTACAGAAGCTTAGTATAATAGTCTAATGCAGTCTCTCAGTGCAATGTACAGAAGCGTAGTATAATAGTCTAATGCAGTCTTCCAGAGCAATATACAGAATCTTAGTATAAGTCTAATGCAGTCTTTCAGAGCAATTTACAGAAGCTTAGTAGTCTAATGCAGTCTTTCAGAGCAATGTACAGAAGCTTAGTATAATAGTCTAATGCAGGTTTTCAGAGCAATGTATAGAAGCTTAATATAATAGTCTAATGCAGTCTTCCAGAGCAATGTACAGAAGCTTAGTATAATAGTCTAATGCAGTCTTCCAGAGCAATATACAGAATCTTAGTATAAGTCTAATGCAGTCTTTCAGAGCAATTTACAGAAGCTTAGTAGTCTAATGCAGTCTTTCAGAGCAATGTACAGAAGCTTAGTATAATAGTCTAATGCAGCCTTTCAGAGCAATGTACAGAAGCTTAGTATAATAGTCTAATGCAGTCTTTCAGAGCAATGTACAGAAATTTTGTATAATAGTCTAATGTACAGAAGCTTTGTATGATAGTCTAATGCAGTCTTTCAGAGCAATGTACAGAAGCTTAGTATAATAGTCTAATGCAGTCTTCCAGAGCAATATACAGAATCTTAGTAAGTCTAATGCAGTCTTTCAGAGCAATTTACAGAAGCTTAGTAGTCTAATGCAGTCTTTCAGAGCAATGTACAGAAGCTTAGTATAATAGTCTAATGCAGCCTTTCAGAGCAATGTACAGAAGCTTAGTATAATAGTCTAATGCAGTCTCTCAGAGCAATGTACAGAAGTTTAGTATAATAGTCTAATGCAGTCTTTCAGAGCAATGTACAGAAGTTTAGTATAATAGTCTAATGCAGTCTTTCAGAGCAATGTACAGAAGCTTTGTATAATAGTCTAATGCAGTCTCTAAGAGCAATGTACAGAAGCTTAGTATGATAGTCTAATGTATAGAAGCTTAGTATGATAGTCTAATGTATAGAAGCTTAGTATAATAGTCTAATGCAGTCTTTCAGAGCAATGTACAGAAGCTTAGTATAATAGTCTAATGCAGTCTTTCAGAGCAATGTACAGAAATTTTGTATAATAGTCTAATGTACAGAATTTTGTATAATAGTCTAATGCAGTCTTTCAGAGCAATGTACAGAAGCTTAGTATAATAGTCTAATGCAGTCTCAGAGCAATGTACAGAAGCTTAGTATAATAATCTAATGCAGTCTTTCAGAGTAATGTACAAAAATTTAGTATAATAGTCTAATGTACAGAAGCTTAGTATAATAGTCTAATGTACAGAAGCTTAGTATAATAGTCTAATGCAGTCTCTAAGAGCAATGTACAGAAGCTTAGTATAATAGTCTCATGCAATCTTTCAGAGCAATGTACAGAAGCTTAGTATAATAGTCTAATGCAATCTTTCATAGCAATGTACAGAAGCTTAGTATAATAGTCTAACGCAGTCTTTCAGAGCAATGTACAGAAGCTTAATATAATAGTCTAATGCAGTCTTCCAGAGCAATGTGCATACGTTTAGTATAATAGTCTAATGTACAGAAGCTTAGTATAATCGTCTAATGTACTGAAGCTCAGTATACTAGTCTAATGCAGTTTTTCAGAGCAATTTACATATGTTTAGTATAATAGTCTAATGTACAGAAGCTTAGTATAATCGTCTAATGTACAGAAGCTCAGTATACTAGTCTAATGCAGTTTTTCAGAGCAATGTACATACGTTTAGTATAATAGTCTAATGTACAGAAGCTTAGTATAATAGTCTAATGTACAGAAGCTTAGTATAATAGTCTAATGTACAGAAGCTTAGTATAATCGTCTAATGTACAGAAGCTCAGTATACTAGTCTAATGCAGTCTTTCAGAACTCTCTCTGACTTTGTTGGGAGGCTCTATCTGTAATACATTTAGAATAGTGACATGCCTTTCAGGTTTGATATTAGTTATTGCTGAAAACTGGAGAACATGGTAAACTAAATTCCTCTTCTTCTTCTTCTTAGTAATAGTTGTAATAATAATAGTAGTAGTATTACTACTGCATTACAGTTATAATAGCTAAGTTAGTCATTTCATTTAGGCCATAAGTTACAATAGTCATTTTTCTCACTGGAACACATAGGGCTCTATCTTGGCGATGTTAGCGCTTTGTCTAAGCACATGGCGTAAAGTGCATTTAGGGTGTGTCCAAGTCCATTTTTGCTAGTTTACTGGCGTGTTTTATATGTGTAAACATGTAAACTACTGCGACATTACTTTAGACCAGGTTTGTGGTGGTTTTAGCACAAGCGCTTTCTGCTGCCTCAAGATAGCAATATGCCAAAAATATTCCTGGCCACTCCTCATTTTAAGACCAACACGCCCAGTTCACTTGTAATGGGCGCAAGAATTCTGCCCTTGGAAAGTTTTTTTCTAACCCAGTTTCAATACGGCCAGTGACTATGGATAAAAATGTTTTGGCACCCCTGGTAAAATTACTTCTAAGTTAAAAGAAGCCTCTGCCGGGAACAAACTTAAACATTACATGTTTCTTTACATTTTAATGCACAATTGCTTTTTAATTTGCTGAATTTAACAGATTGAAAAACAATTTAACTGTAAATGATGTACGTGCAAAAGTTTGGGCACCCTGTCAGTTAGTACTTAATAACACCTACTTTGGCAGAAATCACAGGTTCCAAATGTTTCTTGTCGCAGCTAACAGTCCTTCTACTCTTGCTTTAGGATTTTTTCACTGTTCCTTGCTCAACCCTTTTAGTTCAGAAATATTCTTAGGTCTTCTGGCATGCACTGCACGTTTAAGATCTCCCCACAGATTTTTAATAAGTCAGGGGACTTCTGTAGGCCATTCCAAAACCTTCATATTTCATTCCTTTACGTAGTTCATGGTTGGTATGTTCTGGATCATTGTCTTGTTGAAGTATCCAACCTATTTTTAGATTAAATTTTAAGGATTTGTTGATATTTACTTCAATTTATTGTTTCTTCCACCTGCACAATTTCCCTGTGCCTGGCAAGCAGCTCCAAAGCATAATAGAACCACCCCCATGCTTAATGGTTGGCAAGTTCTTTCTTCAAATGCTTCCCCTGTTTTCCTCCAAATAGTTTCATAAGTCCATAGCACTTTGTTTCAAATTGTCTCTGGCTTATCCAAGTGTTGTGTTGCATACTTCAGATGTTGACTTTTGTGATGAGATTGCAGGAAAGGTTTCCTCCTGACAACTCTTACATGCAGATCATTTTTGTGTAAGCAACGCTGTACGCTGGACCGTTGCACAACTACTCTGGCATCAGCTAAACCTTTTACAGGTCCTTTGCGGTGATATGAGGGTTGTGCTTTGCATACCTGACCAGTCTACAAGCAGTTCAGATAATTTTCTTGATCTTCTTTTTTATTTTTTATTTGTTTCAGATTTTTTTCCCATTTTTCTCACTATTTGGTAGCCAATTGTACCCTTATAGCAACCCAATCCCTGTGTAGCAACCGCTTGAGAATTCACCGCTGCACAACCCCGTCGGCTGGCAATAGGAAGGAAGGTACCACGTCCCCTTCAGGGTGTGATTTTCGGAGCCCCTGACTGTGATACCAACTAGCACGGGGCCGCTTGTGAGTGCGCCAATTCTCACCGAGTACCAAACTTTTGAACATGCCACATTTATTATATATTTTTTTCAAACTTATAATCAGCAAGGTAATTGTGCATTAAAATTTGCAGAAATATGTAATGTTTAAATTTGTACCCTGCAGAGCTTGTGTTTGCATATTTTCACTTACCTCTCCACAAGTGTTTTGGTCGCCCAGTTGCCATAAGTCAGGGGTGGCCAATTCCAGGCCTCTCGTGTATGCAGGTTTTTGCTGCCGCCAGTTAACAATTATTTAATTAGCCCAATCGTTTACACGATCTGATATTTTAATCTACATATCCGCGATATGAAAAGCAGCTGATGAATGTTCTTGTGCCGGTATGCGTCAATGCGTGTATTGTAGCATTTTATCGTCCTGTAATTTACAAGTGAATCGGTGATTGTGTGTATGACTAATTAGCTGATTGAACCGTGGTAACTGGCGGCAGCAAAAACCTGCATACACACCGGCCCGCGAGGCCTGGAATTGGCCACCCCTGCCATAAGTCATTCATTTTCTATGAAGCGTAGCAACGGGCAGCAACCCGAGCAACTGGGCAACTGAGCGACCGATAAAAGTTGCCTGCCATTTAACTTTTCGCAGCCATCGCCCGTATCAGCCAGAGTTCCGCGCTTCCTGTTTTATCCAACCGACATGAAACCATTTCATGAATAATTGTTCCGCCACTCATTGCAGCAATAGAAGATCAACTAATAATTATGGTCCAAGCCTACCCTGTCCCATTCAACCGTAAAAAACATGTTTTATAGATTTATACACTAGTACAAATATGGCTATCTATCTATTTATCTATCTAGAGAGAAAAATAGAGATCATTGCTGGCTGGCTAGCTAGCGAGTAAGACAGATATATCGCTAGCTAACTAGCTAGCTAGAACAAATAATAATGATCAGTGTCATGACCAGAGTTGGGCTCGTTACTTTAAAAAAGTAATATACTACACACTACTCATTACTACTTCCAACAGTAACTAAATACCTTACATATTACTCCATGAGAAATATAATTTGTTACACTACTTTTATATTACCGTATACATAAATCTGGCACATGTACATTTCAGTCTGAAGAGAGAGTCATTTGTGAGATGGTGAGACGAGGCAAAAAAAGGAGCTTTAGAAATTTTGAAATTGAGTCAGTTACAGTGGATTGCTAAAAACCAAAATGTTTGCTCTCTCAGAATAACCCCTATTTTACACTTGTCGCTAAGCAGCAGTAACCCAAACGCAAGTGTCTTTGCTGATTTCAGACCGACGTTGTTCTCATTTTACTGTCCAGTGCTCACATTATTAAACTGGGCGGGTTGGTCTTAAGATGAGGTGTGGCCAGGATAACTTTTGGCATATTGCTATCTTGAGGCAGCAGAAAAGTGCTTGCGCTAAAACCACCACAAACCTGTTCTTAAGTCATGTCGCAGTTTTTTCAATGTTATTTTAACTGTGCAATGTTAAGATTGTAATATGCGTCTACAAACACAGGGGCGCGCACAAACATGCATAAAAATATAACAAAATGAAACCGCATATATTTAGTAAAATAACAGCACTGGTGTAAGCTAATGGGGAAAAAAAATCCTGTTTTCCGTTAGTATAAGGGAAATAGTTTGGTCAGGAATTACCGTGAACCCATACCGGTTAAACCCTAATGTGGAAGATTATTATTGTGTATATTAAAACATGTCATAATGGTTAATCCGAATAATATTGATCATAATATTGAAACGCAGGTGGCTTTTAAAGTGAATGGGAAATGACACTGATTGGTTTATTGCATGTTATGTCCAAGACACACCTATAATTAATGAAGAAGCTAAGTTCAGCCCATTTGAATCTTGCACCTTACTTTGCGCTCAAAATATCGGCCATCTAACTAGCAAACGGGGAGTTGGATATGCACTAAAAGCACTTGCACCATGCGTTTTAGACCATGCGCTAAGATCGTCAAGAGCCCATTGTCTCATTTTATATTTCATTCTGACAATATTTATGTTTACCATCAGAAGATTTTGGCAGATATTGCTGCCAGATTTACCTACCTGATTATTTTTTTATATTACAGGTCATCTTAATTTTTGCTTGACTCATCTTTTCTCAGGACACACAGACTGCACTGTACATATGTTCTCAAAGGGAACTTTATTTCCTAAAATACACATGCCGTGTGTGAACATCAGACACTTTTGTTTTAAACTTTTCTAGTCAGATTATTTTATATTTGGTCAGAATTTAACATTGAAATGATCCAATTTTGATTAAAGGATTGAACAATTATTAGTTCAGGGCAAGGAGCCAAAACCAGGCTTTGTTGTTGACGCTCCCTTCCTGGTCTTGTTAAGAGTGTTGCTCTTGGGCGCCAGTGCGGTTGGCTCCAGTATAGGCCCATCTTTCAGGCCCGTTTTTCAATGGAAGTCATGGTATGAAATGTGGTCAAAATACAAAGTTCTCGTAGAAAAAATTAGGTGCTTTTTCTTCGTCCAATGTCTCCCCATGTGCCGATTTGTTAAGTTAAGTTGTGTCGTTTGGACAATATTTTTATATTTTGTGGTCCAATCTGGGACAGCTTGCGCCACTAGTCACTGCGCATCACTAGTATCTAACACGCTTAGTGGACAAACTGGACCTGACTCGGACTTAATGACCATATAAGTGTCCCCCTGCTCCCTACTGTGCCTCTGGCTCCAATTTTCGAAACCAAATAGCACTTCCGCGGTTTAAAAACTATTTCCCACGGAAAGTCGACATCACACGTCACACGTCAGTCACTTTGTCCTCCATATTGTTCTACAGTCTATGGTTTAGGGTTAAATCTCAGTGTAAAATGCCTTCCAAAATAAGTGAAGTAGTTTTACTACTTTGTGACACTACTGGAAGCTGTTCCCTATTTAGCAAAAAAATTGTAGCTGGGAGAATGGGCTATTTCAAGTCGGCTTTGTCTGTCATTTCAGCTGTACACATTACATCTGAAAGACTCTTGATTGTAAGAACATGTGACATTAACTACGGTGTTGGTTCCCCTCAGCTGGAAAAGCAGAAAAGAAGGAAGAGGAGGAGGAAGAAGGTGTTGACTCCAACAGCCCACCCCTCCCCTACCACATGAATCCTGCTCCGGAAGGCCGCTGTGCAACAGATGGTAAGATGACACACCTGGATTGGCCAGACTTCAGGACCTTCAGCAAGCAGTTCCAAAGCTAAGAAACCGATACCACTGGAGGTCCACAAAACCCTAGAGCGGTTTTCAGCAAAATAGCTCTAATTTGAATTGTTACATACGTATACTTTCAGATAAAATAAGCCTGGTTTACAGTATTCTTGGTAGTATTATAAGTAAATCATAACATAATTTTGTGCAAAACAGTTTATATAAATCCAGAGTTTTCCAATACTAGTATGGTAGCCAGCCATTTCTTTAGAGCCTATGGGTGTTGGGTGAAAGTGTGACAGTGAAACAGTTTAATTAAAAATGTACTTTTTATAAAAGGTCATAAAAAACAGTTAAAGAGTAAGTGCACCCACTGTCTCAGCCTGTTTCCGCCTACTACACAATTTAGAAAAATACTTGGTGATATGAGTGAGGGAGGGGCGGGGGGTTGTGTCCATCGTCATTTGCATAAATTAATGTACAATGTACAAATGATTTCGTATAACTCGGATCAAACTGTCAAACTAGAAGTTGCAGATCAAATATTAATCAAGATTCAGCAACTGCATGGCTTATTTCTCACCTGAACTATTTTCAGAAACATATTTTAGTGGACTATTTAGGTGGAATAAGAGAGTTTATGAACAGGACACCACGTTGTTCCGGCTTAAAAACGTGTAGCCGAAACCCAAGGACCGTAATGCGTCTAACCAATCAGGTACCGGCTATTTCCATTGAGGGCAAAAACAATTAACCATGTGATGTAGAGGTACCTCCAAAGAGGTAATCTGACATCACGATTGGGGCGGGGGTAGTGAGGGGAACAGAAAGGAACATTTCAACTGTTAGAGGGCATCACCAAGACACTTTTCTACCAGTTTCTTATGATATACAATATTATTTCAGAATTGAGAGTTGAAATAACGAAATGGATGAATAACTTTCATTATAAGGTAGGCATACAAACACATTTACAGCAAAAAAAAAAGGTGATCTAGAGTGTGGTTACTTTTTAAAAAATGTATATGTAGTTTAAAGCTTTTTAAGTTATTTTTTAAAAATTATTTCTTGTAATACCAAATGGGCAAGCAAGAAAAGAACACATACAATTTGGCTCAGGCCTTCTTCAGTATGTAATTTGAAAGGAAGCTTTGACATTTTTGCCAATCTTCTATATCTATTTCAAATATTTTTATAGCAAGTCATTGTAAAGGCGGCATGGTGGTGCAGTGCACTGTTGCCTCACCGCAAGAATGTACCGAGTTTGAATTCCGGCTGAGGGCCTTTCTTTGTGGAGTTTGCATGTTCTCCCCGTGTCCACGTGGGTTTCGTCCGGGTACTCTGGTTTCCTCCCACAGACATGCAGCTTAGGCTAATTGGAGACTCTAAATTGCCCATAGGTATGAATCTGTGAGTGAATGAATGGTGTGTGTGCCCTGCGATGGATTGGTGACCTGTCCAGGGTGTATTCCTGCCTCTCACCCAATGCATGCTGGAATAGGCTCCAGCCCCTTGTGACCCTGACCAGGAATAAACGGGTTAGATAATGGATGGATGGATGGATGGATTGATGGATGTAAAGTAGATCAGTTGCACAAACATAGTTGTCCATTCCCTCCTGAAGATACTGCAATTTGCTGGTTGGCCTTTCCTTTAGGGTTCTGTCAGTCAGGAAAAGACCTGCGTTTGGCCTTCATCGCTAGCGACTCACTGGAGGTCCCACCGGGGTTCCTGCTGGTGGGGGCCAGATCTCCCGCTTTGCCAGATCACATCCTGGTGTGCTCCGTGGACCGCACCTTCCTTCCGGACGAGAGAGGACGGAATGCACTTTTAGGTAAGAAAGGATCCATCCACTCTCCCTTCCCCCTTGGAATTTATAAATTCAATGCATGAATTCAGCGCGGCATAACTCAATGAAAGAAGAGAAACTGCCATACTTTTTAGCAGGAAGCCTGGTTTGTCAGCAACTTACAACAATTTAGAGCCAATAAACAAAAAGTAAAAGGAGGCTGATAGCTGAGAACATCTGGAATTGCGAAGGTTCATGACCCTGGCGTTTTGTGTTAAAGCTTGCTGGGCTGGGTTCTAGGGGAGAAATATTCTCTTGGAGCAGAGCTGGACGAATCTAATAATCATCGCTCCAGAGAACGAGGCCTGTGGAGAAGACACTTGGCAGGCATCGGCATTAAATGCAGAGGGATCTGGGTCAGGGCACCCTAACCTGGCTCCCGCTGACCTAAGTCTGTCACGCAGACATATTTAATTTGGCTATTTGGTTTCTATAGCCTATTTCTCTGCCAGAGCCCTTGTTCATGATGTCATCCGGTGGCCATGGAAACAGGGCCCTGAGAGAGTTTTTTTAAAGAAACACCAAAGTTACACTGAGTGGGCAGGGCTTAATTTGTTTTTTCTTTTTTTTTATCAATAGTGATTTCATAAACGAAACGAAGTATATTATTAGACTACAAAACAGAAGAACTTAAAAAAACAATACAATTGAGGTTGTGAACATTTCACATGCTTTGATGTAAAACATTTGCTGTCATACTGTTGTTCAATGAAGATATTGTATTAATCAGATACTTTTCTGTTTCTTTATTTATTATAATTTTTTTTTATTTGTTTCTGATTTTGTCCCATTTTTTTTCCAATTTAGTCGCCATTTGATCCCCTATACTAATTCAATTCCCCCCGTGTAGCAACCGCTAGAGAATCACCGCTTTACAAGCCTGTCAGCCAGTAGTAGGAAGGAGGGCGCGACGTCCTCTAGAGGGCGCGACTCCTCAAGCTCCTGACCGTGATTCCAACTTGCCCAGGGCCTTTTTGTGCACAGCGATTCTCTCCGAGCCCCTCCTCCCACCCGGAAGCAGCCGCCAATCGCTGCTCCCACAGGGCACCGGCCGGCAGGACCGGGGCGTGGACCCCTTTGCATTTCATGCCAATGCCTGCCAAGTGTCTTCTCCACAGGCCTCGCTCTCTGGAGCGATGATTATTAGATTCATCCAGCTTTGCTCCAAGAGAAACCCCGATCTTCGGAGTACAACTGCACCGACTGAAAGTCGGCACTCTTACCGTTGTACCACTGCAGCGGCTTACTTTTCTGTTTCTAAATCCATTGGAATTTGTCACATTGTTCACGTTGCAGCATTCTGAGGTTTTTTATTTGTCAATCCAGGCTTATCTCATAGTATTCATACCGCATTGATTATTTCTCATTTTGTTGTGTTGCAAAGTCAAATTAAAACATATTTACATGGGAGTTTTTAAATACTCCTGTAGAAGTAATTCTCTATAATGTGCAAATTAAATAAAGTATTTAGATATCTTCAAGATTATATATTTTAAAAAGTGTAGTGGTTCGTGGCTGTTCATTTTCTTTTTTTTTGCGGCTCTCGTCCTGCCTTCACGATTGTTAATCAATCTGATTTTTTCCACGTTCCGTTTCGTGGTCTGCCAGCCTCATTATTGCTTCCACCTGTGCTTCTACCTCCAGGGTATTTAAGTTCCTCACTTCCGCTTCTCCGGTGCTTGTTTGTCTTATGGCATTGCATTCGAGCCAGGTATAGCCAGGTACTAGTGACTTCCTGATATTAAACCTTGTTTATGTTCAGGGGGGACTTGCTATTAGCTACTTAATCGGGTATATTACTGTTTTCTGCCTGGTAGCGTTTTAGTACTCTAGGAGACAGTTTTTCTTTGTACTTTTGTTTTGATTTTACACTTCTCCGGCTCTGAGCTAAGATAGCCGAGGGAATTCTTTTGTTTGCTAAATTTCCCGTTCCTGTGCCATCATTTGTTTTCTAGTTCGCCCGTTTTTGTGGGTTGATTTTCGTTTTGGCTGTTTTAGCCTTAAGGAATTACGTTCCTGTCTTTTCTTTCTTCATTTATCATTTTCTCGAATAAGTCATCTCACGGTTGTGAGCTGACTTATTCTGATCACCGCACCTTTGCGTTTGAATATCCGAACCATCAATAAACTCCGAACCATCAATAAACCCATACTAGTGAATGGCGGCATGAGTAACTGGGTTCAAGCGATGACAACAAAGGAATTGAATCAACAAAGGAAACAATGGAAGACATGCTGACCGAAATAAACATAAAATTGCAAAAGTTGGATCTGCTACAACAAATGGTCCATGACCTTGCAAACGTAAGTTCAGAAATTATTCATTTAAAAAATGCCGTTGGCATGATTAATGAATTAATTCAACAGCTTCAGAATGAAAACAAGTCTCTAAAAACTTCACTTGCGTCACTTGAGAAAACAACAGATGAGCTTAAAAAAGAAAATGAAAAATTATTTTCTTGACCTAAATTGCGATGTTGGTGCTGATGGGGTTGAAAGAAGAGGGAAAGGAATCATACATTAAAACTGAAAATAAGGTCATACTCTTTATGAGAGAGGAATTACATATGACCAATGAACAAATGTCGGGATCTGCTTCGAGAGGGCGCACCGCTTCGGGAAACAAAATGCTGACAAGCCCCGTCCAGTAGTTGTACGATTTTATAATTTTAAAATGAAGATGACTGTGTTGCAGAGGGGTAGGCAACTCAAAGGAAAAAAATTATCTATTAATGATCAATACCCTGACGAGATCGTGGCTAGGAGGAGATTTCTCTTCCCAATGATATATGAATAAAAGAGAGCAAAATGTGAAGGCTATCCATATATAGACTGTACATTAACGGCCAGCTCTATAGAGACTCCAAAATTACACCTTGGTTATTCTAGACAAGCAGATGCCATGCATACATCTCTCTGTCTCTCTCTCTCTCTCATGTTATTGAACCCTCACTTTTTATTTTTATTTATGTATATATATTTTTTTCTCCTCTCTTCTTGTTGCGAGACTCTTGGCTGAACTATTAATGGGACACTTATGGTACTTAAATTGTACAAATATGAGCAGTAGCCTACCTAGATGGATTGAGCACAATATTTTTTATTTTCTTATTATTATTATTTTGTTGCTATAATCAAATTCTGTTACATTTGGAAATATAAGGATATTGTTCTGACTAGCACTAAATATGGCGATAATGTCTGATAGCAAAATGAGCTTGTTGGGTTGGTCAAGTGAAAGCAATGGGGGGAAAGTTAGCTTATAAATTAAGTATTCTTTTATTTAATTTTTTCTGTTTTTTATTTTCTTTTATTTTTTCTCAATGAGGGAAGAGTTTAAAGTTTGATGAGGGAAGCTAATAATTAAAGAAATAATGGATAATACTAGAAAAGTATTTGGAAAAAACACTATGATATTGATGGGGCCTATTGATATTATATTGAGGAGGATGGTAGCAAGGGACTACTATGTAGTAGTATTAATTTTGCTGCTGTTAAACATGGTTTTTACTAATTATTTCCAAATTAATATTTAAAATAATTATGTTTCTGTTTTGATATAAGTATTACTTGTAACATTACATTGAAGTTATGTTGACAAATAGTGAATAATTATGACTTATTAGGAGTGAATATTAATTGTGATAAATCTATTATGGTATTATGTTTATTATCATTATTATTGTCATCATTATTATAATATTTTTTTTGTTATTATGGCTATAATAATACTTATTAGTATTATTGTTATTAATATATATTTTTTTTTTTTATATGAGGTAAAACGTCAGCTTAATATCTTATAACATTACTGCTGCTGCAGCTGCTACTAGGCCTATTATGATCAAACAGGGTGTTTACAAGGACGGTATATTGGAGATAATATAAGGCAACTATTAGAGGTTATTGAAAATTATGAAAATGGAGATAAACCTGGATTAGTATTTATAGGGGATTTTGAAAAAGCATTTGACAAGGTACATTTGGATTTTATTTATAATTTTTTTTTTACTTTGGACAATCATGTATAAAATGGGCACAAGTTATGTACAGTAACCCCACATGGAAAATAATTAATAATGGTTTCTTTTCTAAGGTTATAAAACAATCAAGAGGATTAAAACAAGGATGCCTGCTTTCCCCTTACTTATTTATTATTGCTATAGAAATGCTAGCCATTAGGATCTGGGCTAATGAGAATATGAATGATTTAGATGTTTTGGGATTAAATACTAAATATTATGATTCTACTTTTTGATAATGATTCTACATTTTTATTATCTCCACAAACTGGATCACTTCAATCTCTTATACAAGATTTGAATACATTTTCTAAAATATCAGGATTGCAACCAAATTATGACAAGTGTACCATACTACGAATAGGGTCTTTACACTACCCTGTAGTTTACCCCTAAAATGGGCAGATGGGGAGGTAGATATACTCAGAATTTATATTCATAAAGATACAAATAAACTTTCCAATGTAAATTTAGAAAAAAATATTGTAAATATATAGGATTCTTCAACCTTGGAAAGGCAAACATTTGTCCATCTATAGAAAAATTACTTTAATCAATTCCCTGGTAGTATCTCAACTCACATATTTATTAATGCTTTTACCAAAACCAGAAGAGGCTTTGTTTAAATTATATGAACAAAAAATATTTACATTTATTTGGGATGGTAAACCAGAAAAAACGAAATGGCCATATTTATATAATCCATACGAGGAGTTAAATTGTTAAACATTAAGGCATCATTCATACAGAAATTATTTTCAAACCCACAATGGTTCTCAAGTAGATTGCTAAGAGACTCTTATATAAAGAAGGTTTTTTTGCCTTCATTCAGCTGAAGTCCTTCCACTTCCAATGGATGAATAATGAAGTAAGACCTAAATTATCAGTCTTTTTGAACGAAGCTATGCAAAGTTGGTTACAGTACTAATATCATCCTCCAGAAAATAAGGAACAAACATTACAGCTAATTATTTGGTTCAATTCAAATATTACAGTAAATGGTAGAATATTTGGAAAAAACATTATATTTATTAATGATATTTTGAGTAACGAAGGTAAGATCATGTCACTAAGAAATATATATGGTAAGGTATGGTCAATTCAAAATTATAATCAACTGATTGCCTCTTTAAAAATGAAAAATAATAATAATGAATACAGTAGGCAAGGAACTGGTCTGTAGGCCATATATCAGGAATCATAAATGGCTTAAAAAAAGAAGTATAAATAAAGAAATATACCAATTCTATTTGAGAAATAAACCATTAGCTGCATTTCCTTACAAAAATCAAGACAACTGGGAACAATTATTTGATATACCAATACCATGGAACAAGAGCTGATATATAAAACAACAATAAAATCATCAATATGTTCCTTCCAATACAAATTACTATACAAAATGGCTTCAAAGAGGATGTTAAATATATGGGGCATTGAACAATCAGCTGAATGTAGATTCTGTGTAGAAGAGACTGAAGATATACCTCATCTTTTTTGGTACTGTCCGTGTGTTGCCAGTTTTTGGAATCATGTCCAAAATGGGCTTTTGAACTATAATATTAGATGTTACATTGACACATGTACAGACTGTATTGTTGGGTGACTTAAAATAATATAATCTAATGTTTGTAAATATGATTGTTCTCTTCGGGAAAGTATTCATTTTTAAGGAATTACATCCAGGAATTATAATTAGAAAGGTTCAAAAGACAGGTAAGGTATTATAGCAAAATAGAGGGCTTAATATTACAAAGTAATGATCGATTAAACTTATACAAGGAAAGATGCAATATACTTAGGGAAGCAGAAGGATGGGATTAAATACTCCAAATATATTTATATATTTTTCTTCTTAGTGGCTAGAATACTTAAATAAGGGAGGAAAATAGTAATAATATGCATGTGTGTGTGTGTATATGTATATATATATATATATAAGTAAAACTGTCCTCAGAGAAGCGCTGGGTGGGTTGGAGGGGTTATTATAATTTTTTATTATTATTATTATTATTATTTTTGTATTTCTTCATTTCTTTTCTTTTTTATATATTGTTTTATTTTATTGTATTTTGTATCATGTTTAATATTTGGTCACATATGCTTTGCATGCTGTTACTTGCTGAAGTCTGTAACCCATCAACATCAAAAGACTCTCGATATCTTATTTTCAGGTACTGTTACATGCGATACTATAACCTCACGGCATTTGAATGGATCTCTATGGGTATTGGGGGGTGAGACTAGATTCAGATGTAAATTACGCTGGTACAGTATGGAACACATGACTGGCTAAATGGCGATAAGTAATCAAGGGTCTAAGGTATCAAACGAGCCCCAAACCATCACTCTATTGCCAGATATGGAGTAGATGTGGAAAGGATCACTGCAAGGGTTATTTCTCCTGACTCATTTTCCTATAGAACTCTATGGGAAAAAAAGTCAGGAGAAGAAACCCTTAAAGTAAATATGTTTTAATTTGACTTTGCAACACAACAAAATGAGAAATAATAATTGAGGTATGAATACTTTCTCAAGCCACTGTACATGTCCAGATATATTCTGAATAGACTGAAATATAAATATGTTTGGGCAATGAAATAGATTTTTACTATTATTATTATCTTATCCACCTCAATGATACCAAGCCCATCTTTCCGAATGCCCAGGGTTCTCTGGAAACTGTGTGGGTTGTGGGGAGAAGGGATTTCGCTACTTCACCGAGTTCTGCAGCCACATCAACCTGAAGCTCACCACACAGCCAAAGAAGCAGAAGCACTTACAGTATTACCTCTACAGAAATGCTCAGGGGATGCTGGTCAGGGGTCCCCTCATCTGCTGGAGAGGAGGTAACACATCATCCATTCACCCAAATCTGGGGACCCACCTGCAGCAGCAAGGGCAAAAAATAGACTGTGAGCCTTGATTGGCCTTAACTGCACTTAATGACAGCTTAATGATAGTGTTGTCCTAAGCTGATACTGCTAAGAGAAACAGAGCTGGTGTTGTGAAAGTAAGAGAGATGAGAAAATGGAAATGTGTATTTATTTTCAGGCTGTATCGTCTAGTGTGACAATGGCAGATGAGTGTATAAGTTGATTAATTTGTTAAATACCACCTATTTAGGCAGTAACCTGCCTACAGTACACATACCGCATCCCCGGTTTTGTTTTGGTTGCAACTTACATGTTAAACCCAAAATTTCAGCTGGCAATATCTCAGCGGTTTTAGCACCAGTTACCAAGCCACTTAGCAGATCAACTCATCTCATATCTATATTTTCATATAGTTAAGTACATTAAAGTACAATTAAGTCTTTTTTGTCCAACAACCTAGCTCAAATCCTACAATTCTAATTGTTAATGTAGACATCATGATATGTCGGGCATGACATGGACTAATGCCTTTGATGTGTCACATTTATGTTTATTGTACAGTTTAAATAAGTTTAAATACACCTCTATAATTGTAAGATACTGGAAATGAATTGGCCATTGACTTAACATTGGGGCATAAACAGTGGCGATTTTAGCCTTTGCCAGCAAGATTTCAACATGAGAAAAAAAAATCCATATGACAAATCAATAGTGGGCATGTAGACTACAGCGTATTTGTCCAGCACACCATCAGTACTGAACAAGAATTTCAACATGACAGACGGACCACCACATAGCCAAACAACATGCCAATATTCGTTATCCTTAGTGAGCCTATAGGCCTACAGGATCTGAGCACACGGCCAAACTATATGCCAACAACATCAACAACTGAGAGTGAGCACACTATATGCAAACATCAATGACGCAGTGAGCGCACTATATGCCAACATCAACGACGCAGTGAGTGCACCCGTTGCCGTTTAGTAGCCTAACCACACGCATTGAAGACAGCACTGCAGCCCGTGCCAGCAACTCTGTATCAAACCCGAAATAAATTAAATAGGCTTACTTTATATCACTGCAGAAAACTAAGTATTGTTGTCTGTAAATATGTCTTTGAGTTGTCTCAAAATTGGATGTGACTGGTATGGTCAGGTATACAACAACAAACTAGTTTCAGCATAAAAAACGCCTCATGCAGTCCCCTCTCTTGAAATAAATAAAGTTTATTTTCTAATGTTGACATGTCCTCGTTTGCGGCCTGTTCGTTGTTTTTGTAAACAGAGACACATTCAACATTTTTAAATTATTATTATTATTATTATTATTTTATTTTTTTACAAAGCATTGTCTTGCTTTGTCGTTTCGCCATTGTGCAGCTGAGTGGTAGGCCAAGCCATTGTGCAGCTGAGTGGTAGGCCAAGCCATTGCTGAACTGAATCAGCGGAAATAATGTTAGTTGCGTCATTGCTCTGGCACCACCATTAGTAGGCTAGGCCTATTGGTGGATTTTTTATTTATTATTACAAAAATCTAGATTGTTTAGAGATCATTAATACACATTTATAATGATAACAATAACACAAACTCAATTGAAATCAACAATAAAAAATTTTTAATCACAAGTAATTTTTCAAAAGTTAGAGCTCACCCATCAGGGGGGGCAAATGCCACCCCTGCGCCCCTGGTAAAATCGCTTGTGGGCATAAATTTGGTAGCCACATAATGCTAATTGGATGTTAAAACTACCCTTGAACAAGAGTCTCATACAATACGAGATTTCTCCCGAGTCAAATTTTTGTTGCTCTGTCTGATGCTTTCATTACAGAACTGCCACAGCACAGAAACCTGCCGCACTAACACGACCTATTTTTATCCTAAAAGTCCAAAGTGAGTTTTAAATTTTACGCGATCGTTTAACATTTTTCTCAATCACAAGAAGTGTGGGCAAATCAACTCGAGAGAGCAAGGTGGATATTTGGCTTAAAGGATTTTGCCATGTCAGTGATCAGCTGTTCCACACAACTCAAGAATACAGCAAATAGATACTATATAACTTAGCTAGCTAATGTTAGATAAAATCCAACTGTTATGTTAGCTACTAACGTTAATCCTTTTCAGACATGTCCACAATATTATTAGTAACATGCCACACATGGAGGCTCGAGTCTGTGAAATGCAAACGCTAATGTTAACTAAATAGCCTCCCAATGTCCTTCTAAAATAGGAATAGGAATAATAATAGGAATGAGAAGTGTTGGCTGACATTAACAGTGTAGAAATCTTCCGTGTGATCCATGTGTTGGTTGTAGAAATCTTCCGTGTGATCCATGTGTTGGTTGTAGAAATCTTCCGTGTGATCCATGTGTTGGTTGTAGAAATCTTCTGTGTGATCCATGTGTTGGTTGTAGAAATCTTCCGTGTGATCCATGTGTTGGTTGTAGAAATCTTCCGTGTGATCCATGTGTTGGTTCAGCTGAGTTTGTTTACACAGTCTCATACATTTTTTCTACAGTCTATATGATGTAGCCCAATGATGTAGCCCAGTGGCGTAGCCAGGAATACATTTCGGGAGGGGGGCTTGAGAAAATACCCAGGTAGCAATGATCTGTTGGGCCAACGTCAGAATCAGTTGGGGAAAGGTTGGCATAGTTGCAGTCAAATTAGTTTGCATGTGAACGAGGAAAAATCATAAAATATGTGTCGCTTTCACTGCAGTGATAGCAACCGCTATCTAGATAGTTGCCTAGCTATAATGACAATAATGGGATTCTGTGTAGGCCTATTGTTTGTTATAGTGAACAGGTGAAGTTTTCCCGTCTGATAAGAATGATCCACCTTTTCCTTAATTGTAATCAGATGGAAATGTGTGGAAGCTAAGGGCCGTATTCAATTTTGCAAAACCCTGACATATCGGCACACAGCAATCAGCAATGTTCAGCCGTAAACCCTTCATCAGTGAAATACATTTTTATTTTTGCCTAAATACCTTTTCGGTAAAGACATGATCGAACTACAGCTAATTTACAACCAAACACAAAAAGTAACGTTACTGTAATTAAAGTATGAGTTACCTTTTTTTGACATGGACCTATTTTGGCTATTTACACCATGCTGATCAGTAATAATAATAATTTTGTCATGTCTTTCTTTGCGGAGCTTTGGTCACCCCAAGGACAGCTCGTCTCTGCTTTACAATGCAGTCCAATGGTCACACAATCAAGCGTTGAAATACCTTCTAAATGTGGTTTTTCATCAAATAAAAGCTTGATTAGCATATACAAATGTATTTAATAAATAACTGTGGGCAGTGGCATACACAGACTCTCTAAGGGGCAGGGGCGAAAAGTGAAAAGGGGGCACCTCCGCTGCGTGCACCAATGTGGGGCCCCACCTGGGTTGGGGGGGCATGCATGCTGACATAGCCCCCCAACTGGGTTAGAGTGAATCTTAGTTTTGGATAAATTACGTCACACACACAAACACATACCTTAAGCAAGAGTGTGTCTCTCAGTGGCATGCACAGACTTTCTGAGAAGGCACTTTTTAGGGTGACAAGCGTGACAATTCTCACAATGATGTCATGACTTATTATTTTACTCTCATGACCAGTGGTGACAAAGATGAAATAATTGTAATTAAGCCCTTTGCGCAGATGGCAAATTTGGTCAATTCTCATCTATTTAGGGGATGCTCTGTTTAAGGCTTTATAACTCCAGGTGTGAGCATCACATAAACTTGGTAAATAGCTTAAATGAAACAGGTGTACCATTTACAGTATGAACTTAGATTTGTTTATTTTCATAATTTAAGTCAAAATAAAGTGCCACAAATGCTTGCGAAACTTTTTCTTTAGTTTTCAACGAAATACTGAGAGCTACATGAGTGAAACAGGTAAATATATACATCATAAACTCCATGTCAACAAGTGTGCAAAATCTGAGGATGATATGCAGAAATACAATTTACTTGATGCAAAATATAGGCAGTGTACCCTGTTGTCCATTAGTGTCTCCAAATCTATCCAAATGGCTAAATTGTGTACTGCTCTAAATAAAAAAAGAGAGATATATTTAACTACAAATCAACAGTTTTGGCTCATAAAACTCACTTTTGCATCATTTTCAAGTGGGAATGACTATATTTTCATCAGTATAGGGGGGTAGATATCTATGGGTCCAAAACCCCTATGCAAAACATGTCATAAAATGAATAAAATGTGTTTTGTCCATTATGAAACAATATACATTTGCTTCTTCTGATGGATTAAGATAAAAAATATTGATATCACAGTGTTACATACACCTAAATATGCAGCCTAATTATTCACTCTTGTACCTCAATAAAACACAACTTTTCCCTGTACTCTACAGTATGTATACTTTTGCCCCGGGATTGCATTTTTCTGTAGTTTTTAAAAAATATTCCTAGTAATTTTGATTCCAAGGAAAATCTTTACTATAATCTACCACATATCAGCGCACAGAAAATTGGAATGAGCACTTGCCATTCTGTAAGTGACAAGCCTATATTATCGACGATAACATACAAATAAAATAGTATTCCACCATCTGCAAAATGCTGCGAAATGTTCTATCTTCAATGGAAATCGGTAGGCTACATCAAAAATAAAATTAACGATTGCACAACAGTATGTGAAATGCGCTCAAAATGCGAAAATAACAATGGGCCAATGGAAAGACAGGGCTCGAGTGGGAAAATGTACTTACTTAACTTATTATCTGTAGCCAGCGAGACCAACTGTATTTTAGACGCAAAGTTTTTTACATATCGGTATGGGGAATTTTCCCTCCCTGATGCGTTATTTATAGAGCTTGCGCAATATGAGACCGTGAAAACGAAAACTGCCGTTACGCTGGACGGTAGTAAATTGTTCAAAGCACCCCGGAAGACTTGGGATATACCGTTGCTATGGTTATAATGTACTTTATTGGATAAAAGAGCCGACAATTAAATCAGAATGAAATGTAATGAACGAGACAGGCTTGCAGAGCATGGGGGATATTACGAGACTTGGGACTTCACTTGGACGTGCTCAAAATGACTTAGGCACAACTCTGTGTGCGCTACAAGTGCCACACCATGTGAGCAATCAGCTAGCTAGCTAATAATGATAATAGCTGCTAATGCCATTATAAGATTTGAACCAAACTGCCCAGTGATGTTGTTTGAAATACAGTAGACCAACTTAGGTACAGAACTGTATTGCAGTCAGATATAAAAAACAGAGTACTGGGAATCCCTGATAGTGCAGAGAGCTGAAGTTTGGCTTGGTGGTGCTCATTTGTCTTTTGCGGTTTTTGACCAAGCCAAACTTCTCACTTAAAACATAGATTTTTTAAAATTAATAATACATTCTACAAAATACATTTGACTAAAGTTTTGCAAATGTTTGCCCTATAATATGCTGATTGTAGTTTTTAATCTTTAAGTAAAAATGCCAATGTCAGTTTGTTTCTAAAAATGGACACTCAGTTTCAAATTCTAAACAATAGCCAGTCAGTCATAATTAGTTCGCAAGGAGGCAAGTTTCTTAGCTTGCTAACAGCTGTATTCAAGTTAACTTTCTTTTGAAAAGTGATAAGCTACTGAGTGCAAATGATCTTCTCCTTCTTCTGGGGTTTGAACATTTGTATCTGTGTTTCTGAGGTGAACAATTCAAGTAACTCAGCCAGGTGTTAAACTGAAAAAAAATTCCCCTCTGTGGTGAAGAACATTTAACTCTTTTCCATTCATTTGTGAATTACAGACAGCAGATCGAAACCAAGTGCCTCTAACCATGGTTTGGATCACTTAGCTTCAGATCCTTCCCTGCCTATGGAGCTAACATTAGCCACAGGCCAGCACACAGGTAAACCATGTTTGTGATTCAAACTGTGACTGTGAATCTGCATAGGTCATCTAGCTCCTTGTACATCACAGCAGGGAACCAACCAAAAATGATTGTGATTATGTAATTGTATTTTGAATGTGAAAATACTGTGTAATGGCAACAAGTATATTATTTTTTTGTATATTTCTGAAGCTGCAATCAAAATAATGGCTTTAGTGAATAAAAATGCTTAATTGTATGTTTGGATTCTGGTTAGTTTAATCTGAAATTCAGCCTCTACCACATTCTTTGAATCCATTTTCTGTCATTGTGGAAAGGAGGAGCTGTTACACCTGGGCAAGATTTTTCTGTCAGGTGGAGCTCTGTATATTTTCTTTGTCATGGGCAAAGTAATATATGCAATATATATGCATATATAGTATTCATTAGAAATAGATAGATAAGTCATTATTTGAGGATTAACATCTAAAATAATGATTTTCCACTTTATGTCATCTATTGAGAATGAATGTTTCTCTTTGGCAGCTGGCATCTCTACAGATACATTGGCCTCATCTTATGCACGGGGTGCCTCCCCTGCCTCCATGACCAATGGCAGGGACCACCCCATGCCCCAGCAGCCCCCACATCAGACTGGCCAGATGTCACAGGGCCCGTGCAGGCCCTCTATCACAGGTATCCCTGACACACTAAAAAATACAAAGTGCCGATAAGTGTATTTAGAAATGTAGTATTATAAACATAGGGCACAGAGGGACAACAAACAAACAAATAAGGAGGCAAAAATCTATATTAAATATGTCTATGCAACAGCATATTTCAGATACATGTATTTGAAGTTCTGTCCATCCCCCCGGTTTTTCCACTCCCAAGACAATGCCCTGGGGGTTGGTTAAAATCAGAGAAGCACTAATTTAACGCCTCTTCTAGTGTTGTTGCTCCCACTGCAGGGCCATCCAAAATCAACCTCTCCCCAACTCCCCACCTCACCCTCAACACAAATACACAAACTCACACACACTCACAAACAACTTCACTACAAGAGAACCCCCGCATTGTCTGGATTTTTCATTGTCCTCTCTTGTAAAAAGCCTTTCGTCCTTTCATTACACAGCACTAAAAGATTCCCACTGGCCCCCTTTCCTTTGTCAGAATGCATCAATATACCATATTGAGGGTCCTCTCTTTATTCTTTAGGAATTGGAGGCTTCCTTCCTGAAATTCTTTAGCTCCTAATTATAATTTGCACTCATGTTTGTTTGTTTGTTTGTTCTTTGCTTTTGCATGCAGTTTTTTTGTGTATATAAGTTACATTACTTTAGTATACATTACAATGTCTATCTGTTTGTTAAAAATGATGTAATCTTGCTTCATATTATATATATATGAACTGAGTAAAAATTAGTTTTTGATGAATAATTAAAACAAACAGATCTTGGGCTGCGGTTCAATCCGTTAAATGTTCTGCCCTCCTGCACTTCCACTCGCCAGTTCCACTTAGGAGGATGTGACGCAGCACCAAAACAACACGAGTATACAGTCGAACCAACGCGGAGGAGCAAGAGAGAGAGCAGAATTAGTTTTGAATTGGACTGCACTTGCACTCGGAAATTTGCCAGAGCCGGTGATGCCAGCAGATCATTGACGAATGAGTTTCCTTGTAACTTATTCCAATAAATTGCATTAGACCGCAAGCTCCATCTCAATTTTTAGTCTAGAAAAAGAGCAAACTAGAAGATGATTGACAATCAATTTAATGATAGACAGCACTTTAAAATACCTCATAAGCAGGAATGGGGAACTTTGTTACAAAATAGGCTACCTCCCAATCAAATATATTAATATGCTGCAATCAAAACAGTGGATGCGTAGATTGCTTTGTAGGTGGCACAGAAGTATAAAACATAAGAGGCAAGTAACCTGTATTGAATTAGGCTATGAAATGCAACTATCTGCTGGAGATACATTTTAAAGCGATTTTATCAAACCATTAAATCAATGTTATTTCCTAATTTATTCAACATTTCAGTCGTGCAATAAAAAGCTTTTAAAAGATCTTATACTTAGGTGCCGCTTTCTCCATTTTTAAGAGTTAAATTTAAACTTCTCGGCTGTGGTCCAATTCTCTGTGGTCCAGGGATTGAAATTCTTCTTGAAGCTCGCAAACTCCAGTGGTCATCGGAAGTATTGCAGCCTCTGGTGCCAAAAAGCAAATTTCCCCATTGAAGTCCATTAAAAATTACGAAATTACCCATGCCAAATTATACAATTTTGGACAGTTCCTTTAGCCCCTTGGCGCAGATGGAAAATTTGGTCAATTCTCACCTATTTAGGGGGTGCTCTGTTTAAGGCTTTATAACCCCAGGTGTGAGCATCACAGAAACGTGTTAAATGGCTAAAATGAAATGAGACAGGTGTACCATTTACAATACAAACTTAGATGTGTTTATTTTCATAATTTAAGTCAAAATAAAGTGTCACTAAATGAAAAAAATTACAATTCTCTTTAGTTTGCAACAAAATACTGAGAGCTACATAAGTGAAACAGGTAAATCTATACATTTCCTGGATCATAACCTCCATGTCCACAAGTGTGCAAAATCTGAGGATGATATGCAGAACTACTAAAGATCTATGATGCAAAAGATAGGCAGTGTACCCTGTTGTTCATTAGTGTCTCCAAATCTATCCAAATGGCTAAATTGTGCACTGCTATAAAAAATTTTCACTCATTTTGTAAGTGGGAATTACCATCTTTTCATCAGTATAGAGGGGTTGATATCTATGGGTCCAAACCCCTATCCAAAACATGTCATTAAATGAATAAAAATAGTTTTGTCCAATATAAAGCATATACATTTGCCCCTTCTGATGGTTTAAGCTAAAAACATTGATATCACAGTGTTACATACATCTAAATATGTAGCCTAATCATTCACTCTTGTACCTGAATAAAACATAACTTATACCTGTATGTATACTTTTGCCCTGGGATTGCATTTTTCTGTAGTTTTTTCTGTACATTTTACATTAATCTACCACATATCAGCGCACAGTAAATTGGAATGAGCATTTTGCATGCCCTAAGTGACAAGTATATATGCCATAGCCTATATTATGTAAGATAACATGAAAATAAAATAGTATTCCACCATCTGCAAAATGCTGCCGAATGTTCTATCTTCAATGAAAATTGGTAGCCTCATCATTGGTAGCATCAAAGATAAAATTAACAATTGCACGACAGTATCTGAAATGCACTCAAAATGCAAAAATAACAATATGCCTATCAATCATATTGGACAAGGCTTGCATGGAAAAACTAACGTACATACAGTCAAGCCGGAAAGTCTGAATACCCCTTTCACCTTCTCCACATTTTATTACATTACAGACATATTCTACAATAGATTGAGTAAATTTTTTGTCTCAAAATTCTACACAAAATAGCCCATAATGACAAAGTGAAAACATGTTTTTAGAAATTTTTGCAAATGTATTAAAAATTTGAAACTGAAATCTTTAATTTACATAAGTATTCATACCCTTTGCTTTAACATATTTTTAAAGTATCATATTTAATATTTGGTCACATATCCATTGTATTCTGTTACTTCCTGAAGTATAGCGATACTATAAGCTCTCTGTATTTGAATGGATCTCTATGGGAATTGGGGGGTGAGACTAGATTCAGCTGTAAATTACACTGGTACAGTATGGAACACATGACTGGCGAAATGGCTGTATGTCATCAAGGGTCTAAGGTATCAATCAAGCCCCAAACCATCACTCTGCGGCCAGATATGGAGTAGATGTGGATGGATCCCTTTAAGGGTTGATTCTCCTGACTTTTCTCCCCATAGAGTTCTATAGGAAAATGAGTCAGGAGAAATAACCCTTGCAGTTACAAGGCCATTGTAAAGCGCTTTGGATAAAGGCGCTATATAAGTGCAGTCCATTTACCACTTACATAAGTATTACTATTATAGCTAGCTAGTAGTGGTTGATTTATATTATTGTACTAGCTAGCTTTACCGATCTCTAAATCTGGCCAATTTCCCGATAATTTGTTATTTAATGTGCTAGCCTAGTACAAACCATTTTTATACAGTCTTGCCTATGGTACAAACACAAGCACAATATGTTGAACAATATATTTTCACCGGTAAAATGCGTTAATTTAATAATAAAATTCTGGAAGTGAGATCTTGAAGGAACCCCAGGCCAAGCAAATGTTGACGGGTGAAACAATTTTGATGTTACACCGCCCCTTCTGTCTGACATGTGTAGTTTAGAAAAGCCACAAAAAAAAACAGAGAAAGGTGTTCACATGCACCAAAAAATCGAAAAAACCAGGTGTGTAAATCGGGTTTCGAAAACACAGATTATGAGCTTCCATTATCGGATAAAGGTGTTTATATCACCATTTTAGTAACCAGAGTACTGCCATAACCGGGTTCAGATCGGAGAATGTGTGGATGTAAACGTACCCATTAAGGTTTGCGTTGAGACATTAATATTTAACCATTAATAGCCTATGTAATCAAGATGTAATCAGCAACATTAGATTAAAACACAAAGATCAGTTTCCGGGCCACGGAGGAAAGGAAGTGGTAGTGGAGGAAAGGAGGGTGCATTTTTTGAGTATTAGAACGCAGCCCAGATTTCTGGCAGTGAAATTCCCCAGAATGCTTTACTGTAACCCCAAGCTTCCTGTTTCGGAAGTTTAAATTCAACCCCATAAATGTACCCTCTTGTTGTGTATCTCCCAGGAAAAATCCCAAAAAAGTTTTTTGTATACTGTATATATATATATATATATATATATATATGAAGCAAGATTACAACATTTTTTACAAACACAAATCAAAGCATTTAGTTCATGTATATATAATTGTAATGTACATGTGTTATAGTGTGTACTGTAATTAATGTGATTAATTGATTGTATTATTGTAAGTAATTATGGTATGGGAAATTTGTTTAAACTTCAAGGCACCATATCAAACTCAGGACCGCCAAAAAAAAGACACAAAAGCTGGTCATCAGAGCCTGCATTGACCACAGAGCCTTCGAATAAGACAACCTCTTCTGCAGCAGTCAATGACACAAAAACAGGTAGGGAGTCTTTATTCAGTATTAATACATTAGGGAAGGACAAGCATCTATTGGCTTATAACCTTAAGGTACTGTTAGCCTGATACGTTTGAAACTGTGAAGTGATTTTGTCCAGCTTGCAGGAATGTGCTTTGCTAATAAATGAATGGTCAGTTACAATCATGAAACTCAACCGTGTTCTTGTGTAGGTAGGGTTCAATGGCGGCTGCTGACCAGAATTTTTGGTGAAGCAAACCCACCATTTTTTTTCTACCTGTGAAAATCTATTTAATTTCTGGTAACCTTGAGACTTAAATAGATTGTTTATAGGCTAGTAGCTTATCTTGTGATATCTCCTATATTATCTTATTGTCATGCTACTACAACCCAAGTTGTCCATTAATAAAGTGCAGTCTAATTCAAATCTAATATAATCTCAACAGCACTCAGAAGACAGACAGGAACAGGAAACGAGCAAGGGATCTGCAATGTGAAATGCTGTCTTGAGTGCAGGCAAAGCCCATAGAAAGAGAAAGCCTTGCCACCTCCATTGACTGCAAAGGAATGGAGTGCAATGTCATGCTTTGAGCATCAGGGGGCAGTGCTGAGGCATTGCTAAACAGAGTAGAATCTGGAAGAATAAATGGAGCTAAATGCTATTAATGGTGAATGGAGCTAAATGCTATAAAATTATCATCACAGTCGATTTCAAATATTTTCGCGTAACTGGAGTATTTCAGTCATTTGGAGTCGCAGTAGTCCAGACATGAGGTGACCATAGTCTGGACAAGAAGCTGGGTGGAGTAGGTGGTCAGGTACGGTCGAATCCTCCTGATGTTGTACAGGAGGAACCTGCAGGACCGTGCCGTCGCCCTGATGTGGTCTTTGAAGTCTTGCTGGTCGTCCAGGACCACCCCCAGGTTCCTTGCAGAGCGGGAGGTAGCCACCATGGTCCCATCATCTGTGGTGGAGAGGTCATGTAGTGGGGAGGTCTTGTATAGCCTCTGTCTTGTCAAGGTTGAGTTTCAGGTGATGGGTAGTCATCCACTCAGAGATGTCGGCCGGACAAGCAGATATCCTCTCCTTCACCTGTTGGGTAGAGGGAGGGAAAGAGAGGAAGAGTTGAGTATCATCAGCATAACTGGTATGAGAAGCCATGTGAATTAATTACTGAACCAAGAAACTTAGAATAAATGGAGAACAGCAGAAGACCCAGTACAGATCCCTGTGAGACTCCTGTAGACAGGGGATGGGGTGCAGAGACAGAACCCTTCCAAGAGACTTGGTAGGATCTATCAGTGAGATATGATACAAACCAAGAGAGGGCAGTCCCAGAAATACCCATCTCAGTGAGTGTGGAGATCAGAAGTTTGTGGTTGATCGTCTCGAACGCTGCAGACAGGTCAAGTAGAATCAGGACAGAGGAGAGGGAGGAGGCTCTAGCAGTGGCGAGTGCCTCCGTCACGGCCAGGAGAGCAGTTTCCGTGAAATGTCCGATTCTGAAGCCGGACTGATGCGGGTCAATGACAAAGATTAGCCTGTTTCAACAAATATGGCAAAAAGACTTAATTCAGTTGAGCCAATGTCATTGATGATTTAAGTTATTTGATTCAGAACAATCTATTGAACATTGATGGACATTATGCCATTTTATTATTTTCTCTTTTTATATTGTATTTTAGGGTGGCATTTTAAAATATTGCCTAGGGCAGGAAAATGATCAGAACCGGGGCTGATTGGCATGCACTGCAACTAACACTTGATTGCTAACTAAGTAAAACCAGATATTCTATAGAAACTTCTAGAAGATTCTTGTTAAAACCAGATTGTCTATAAGGTGATGTACCGCCGGTACTAGCTGGTACTTTTTTCATCCACATAGTTGTCATTCTTGTGTTGTTATTAACAAATGACTCAATCTTGCTTCTGATTCACATCTAATAACTGAATTTGCATAATCAGACCTAAATGGTTAAAGATTTCATTAATCTAAGAGCATAGAAAAGCTAATTTTCTTATCTGCTTGTCTGCAAATTTTCTCTTACTTACAATAAAAAATTATTATCTCTTATAGAGTTATGTTTCTGGAAAAAACTACCATTGACCCACAGTCATTCATGTTGTTGGTGATGCCATCATGACTGGGTATAAAAGGATATAAAAATACTCTTGATATCTTATTTTCAGGTACTCTTACAAGCGATACTATAACCTCTCTGCATTTGAATGGATCTCTATGGGAATTGGGGGGTTGGACTAGATTAAGCTGTAAATTACACAAGAATAGTATGGAACCCATGGTTGGCTAAATGGCTCTAAGTCATCTAAGGGTCTGACATATCAAACAAGCCTTAAACCATCACTCTGCTGCCAGAAATACAGTAGATATAGATGGATAACTTGAAGGGTTTCTTCTCCTGACCTATTTTTCCATAGAGTTCAACAGAAAAAATTGTCAAGAGAAACAACCATTAAAGTGATCCGTCCATATCTACTGCATATCTGGCAGCAGAGTGATGGTTTGAGGCTTGTTCCATACTGTGCCAGCATAATTTACAGCTAAATCTAGTCCCACCCCCCAATTCCCAATTCCCATAGAGATCCATTCACATGCAGAGACGTTATAGTATCGCTTGTAAGAGTACCAGAAAATAAGATATCAAGAGTCTTTTGATGTTGTTGGGTCACATCAGGAAGTCATGGCATGCAAAGGATATGCGACCAAATATGAAAGATTATTACATTATTCTATATATAAATGCAGGGGTGGCAATAATTGTGGCACACTTGGTTTTGTTAAAAATAATAATTTCTTGATTTATTTTTCTCATAATAAATTTACTTCAATTAAAGGTTGGATTTTTCTCATTTTTTCAGTGTGAGATTAAGCGAATTCACCGAATTAATTTTTTATAACCCTTTTTACTCATCTTTACCAGGGGTGCCAATAATAGTGGAGGGCACTGTACAATTTAACAGAGAGAAAGAAAATGGTAAGCCTGAAACTATTTGGGGAAATTTTATATGTTATGTATTAAAATAATAAACCAAAACACACATTTAATGTTGCAAGAAAACATTGGTCGCTTGCTAACAAGCAAAGCTAGCCTTTATAAATGAGAAATGATGCTTGCAATCATACTCATGTTAGCTAGGAAGAAATCAAGCTTGTTCTAATGAAACATGTTTCAGCTAAAATGAATAATAGCTGCATTCATTACTTTCTAGCCAGCTTAGAAAAATTAGTTGTGGCTATGTTCAGTTTTATTAGTTCAAAATCAAAACACAACTTACTGTAGTTTAATGTTGGATGAAAACATTGGTAGGTAGCTAACAAACAAAGCTAGCCTTACAATCAAGGAGGTTAAATGTTTACAATCCTACTCAGGTTGGCTAGCAAGCAGTGGGGAAAAAAACGTTCTTATGAGGTTTCAGAATCAGCATCTAAATGTTATAATGCATGTATTACTTTCTTGCTTGCTTAAGCTTGGCAGGTTAAAATTAACGTTGGCTATGTTCTGTTTAATTTGTTCAATAGCAAAACACCACTACTTTAATGTTGCAAGAAAAATTACTGAAAGCTAGCTAACAAGCAAAGCTAACCTTGCAATCAATTGCTAGCTAGTTGTTCTAATGAAAAACTTTTCAGTCAAAATGAATAATGCATTCAGTCCCTTCCAACTTGGCAGGTTAAAATTAGCTTTTGGGTGTTGCTATCTTCGGTTTATATTGAGCAACAAGTAACGTTTAACGTTGGCTAAAATGGGTTAAGCTAGCTAGGTGGCTAACTAGATACAGATTCATATCACATATCTTTATCCTGTGTTCTTTTTTCCGTCCCCAATTTTCTCTTCTACCGCCCTTGAGCGCCAGTTCAAAATTTTATTTTAGGAGCGATTTGTCTAACGTTACTCAGTTCATCAAAATAAGAGTGGAAGAGAAGGCAGGGGCTGGCTGGTGGAGGGAGTGCGGGCAACTGCATGTTGCTTATAAAATCCTTTTTACTAGCTACATGTTATGAAATATAATTTTTTCCTTCCATGTGAAATTAATAACAGTAGTTTTGGGGTAGGGGATAAATAACATAATTAAAATATATCAACTAATAAAAAAAGTTTTTTTTAAAAGGATCGAATCGTATTTTGTGGAGTCGTTATCTCCCCTGGGCTGAGTATGCCCATAATACTCTGCGCAATGCCTCCACTGGCCTCTCTCCCTTCGTGGCCCAAGTAGGTTATCTGCCTCCACTCTTTTCTGAACTTGAGAGGAATGTGGAGGTTCCCTTTGCTGGTTCTTTTGTTTGGAGGTGTCGTGCGGTGTGGAAACGAGTTCGCGCATTAGCGTCCCATAAAAGTTTTGGCCGACAGACACCGCCGGACAGCTCTCTCTTATCGGGTAGGTCAGCGAGTCTGGCTCTTGTTGCGAAATTTGAGGGTTGAGTTGCGTAAACTGGCTCCACGTTACATAGGACCATTTAAAATAAACAGTCGGATAAATCCTGTAACGGTGCATGTTCAATTGCCATGCTCTATGCGGATTCATCCTACTTTTTACGTTTCGCTTCTGAAGCCGCTGCTGATCAGTCCATTGTCGTCTGCTGAGAGAACCCCTCCTCCTCCTCGGATCGTGGATGGAAGTCCAGTGTATACTGTCCGCTGCATTTTAGCGGTGAGAAGCATAGGTAGGGGGTGGCAGTTTTTAGTGGACTGGGAGGGGTATGGTCCAGAGGAACGGTGTTGGGTTCCCGCCAGATATATTTTGGATCCTAATCTAATTAAGGATTTCCGCAGTAGTCGGTCTGAGGGATAGTCTGCGGTCGTCCCTTAGAGGGGGAGTCCTGTCATGGTTCGTGGGTTTTTATTTTATTTTCCGTTGTGGTTCTCATCCTTATTTCCCAATTGAGAATCTATCTGATTTTTTCCATGTTCCGTTCCGGGGTTTGCTTTCCCTCGTCATTGTTTTCACCTGTGCGTCTTCCTGCAGGGTATTTAAGTTCCTCATTTCCGCTTCCCCAGTGCTTCTTTGTCATTCGACATTGCATTGAGCCAGGTATAGCCAGGTACTAGCGACCTCGTGATATTAAAACGCTGTTTATGTTCACGGGGGACTTGCAATTAGCTTTTAGTTCAGGTATAGGTATTATTCCTCCTGTTAGCGTTCTGTGCTATAGCATTCTGTGCTATTTATTTTATTCTTTGCTGTTCTCTCTGAGACAGTTTTCTTTGTTTGTTTCGTTTGTTTTACACTCTTCCGGTCTTCCGAACTTATGTGCTGAAGGTGTTCTTTTCTTTGCTAAATTTCCCTTTTTGGCTCCAGCTCGGGAGTGTGTTTCACTCGTTATTCGAGTTCGCCCTATTTTAGTTGGTTGATTTTTATTTGGCTGTTTAGCCACAAGGAATTAGTTTTTGCATTTATTTAGTTTTTCCCTTTATTGGTGCTCACTGCACGAGTGACTTGTTTCTGATCCCCCTACCTTCGTGTTTGATTATCCGCCACTAAAATCCATTACACCCGTATTCTTTTTCGCTTAAAATCTGCTCAAACCACTGTTTTTATTCACCACCATAAAGGCTGTATGCGTTTGTTTTTTTGGATCGGAAAAGAAATGTTTGGCGGGTAGATTTTTTTATCTACCAGACATTTGGCCGGTGAGCTAAAAAGTTAATTTTGGATCCTGTTCCCAACCCTGGTCCTGGAGGGTATGCTGGTTTTCATTGTTCTCACTCGGTACTTAATTGATCCATTAAAGCAGCCGATAACACAGTTACTTCACCACACCTGGGACCACATGTATAAAACTTGAATAAAAAGAAGAAGAAGAACGCTCAGGGTGAAAGTCGGAAATCTGCTTTAAAAAAGTTTTGAATTTTTTACCTCTGCCTTTCTGTCACGTTTTCGCCATATCACACAGACTCCAAACATTGTGTATATATGGTGTCCATCGTGTGCAGAGGTACACAGATTCTCACAGCATCTGAATTTCTGCATGGAAACCAGCTTACGCGGCTTTCTGAGGGCATTTTTCTGCTCAGCACTAATACATGTGGCCCCTGGTTTCTTGGGTCTGAATTGGTTGCCGATATTAAGGAAAAAACTAAAACCAGCATAACCTGCGGCCCTCCAGAACCAGGGTTGAGAAACACTGCAGTAGACCAACATAGCTACAGAACCGTATAGCAGTCAGATATAAAAAACTGGCAATCCCTGATAGTGTAGAGAGCTGAAGTTTGACATCTGGTTTGGCTTGGTGGTGCTCATTTGAATTTCCTGTCTTTTGCGGCTTTTGACCGAGCCAAATGTCTGACTTAAAACATCGTTTTTTGTTATAAATATATTACAGTGTAGGAAAGAAAATCTTAAAATAAGCTTTATAGTTAAAATTTCCTGGTAAAATTCCTGAGAACAACTGTGTTTTATGCTTGTCCAGCAGATTATGAGCCTCAAACATCTGTCTCCCAGTGTTCCTCTTTCCTGCCCCAAGGGGGGTCTGTCACAGTGCCTGATCATCTTCTTCATTTCTGCAGACTCCAGCCTGTTATTTTTAAAGGTAACTACTGGCCTCACTTATTCAAATATTGGCAGTGTCTACCTTATCTTTTTGAAATACACTTTTTAAAAGTATCTTTATTTAAAAATACTTTATTTTATTTGCACATTATAGAGAATTACTTTTACAGGAGTAGAAACAAATCCCATGTAAATATGTTTTAATTTGACTTTGCAACAAATGAGAAAAATGAGACTTAGCAAAATGAGAAATAATCAATGGGGTATGAATACTTTCTGAAGCCAGTGTATGTCACATTTGAATGAACCATCCATGAATGCATAAATTGGCATAGGGCTGGCATGGCTTTCACTGCTACAGTCAGGGTTGTTCCCAGATGCCAGCCTATTAAAACTCTTTCTGCACTCTGCCTCTCAGGCCATGGATGTTTGCCGCCCCTGCTTGGGAACGTGAGTGAGGTCAGGGTGAGCTCCCTGCTGCAGTCCTGCTACAGGCGCTGCCAGGCTCTACCTCGTGTGTATGAACAGTACAGAGCTTCCCCCATGCAGCCTCTCTCCACAGAGATGCAGATCCTGCTGACCGTCTACTACCTTGTGCAGCTCGGTGAGTCATAGATTTCACTGTAGGAGGCCTGCTGTAAAATACAAAAACAAAATATAAGGGATACCTTTTAATCTGTATTACTTTCATGTGTACCTTAATATATACTGCACAAAATGTTACACAGTTATGTAGATTTGATCACCTGACCACAGAAACAAGGTCTGATTTGGGCAAGTGTCTCTGCTCCTCATCAGGCTCAGACCAGGTTCCGCTGATTGATGACCTGGAGCAGATCTTTGTGCGTTCCTGGCGCGAGGCGAATCTGCCAGAGTCCCGGCAGTGTCAACAACCCCTCCCACCTGGTCCTGCCCAGCCGGTCAGCCCCACTCAGCTGCCCTGGCTTGCTAAGCTGGCCACCAGCTCCTCTGGCGACAGTGTTATGATTCTGGATGCGCCTGCCTCACTGGCCGAGGGGCTGAATGAGACCTTTCGCAGTCTGATGGATGGCAAGCTGACCCACACTGTCTATGTGGTCATCATCTGCACGTCCATGGGTGGCGAAACTGAGTGCTGTGTGGTGGTGACAGGTGAGCAAGTGCGCGTGAGTGAGTATGCATGCATGTGTGTGTGGCATGTTACTGTTGAGCACAAGGCGGCAAATTTATTGGCTTAAAATGTTGTTCCCCGGCTCCTAGGGGCCAAATTATGCCATTCTATTTTTTGCAAATCACAGACATTGTTATCACATAGGAAGTCTTTCAATATTAAGCAGTAGAGTCTGTCATTTTTGATCAAAAATCCCATATTGTAAACAGTCTGTATTGTGAATAATGAGTGATTGGATCTGTTGCTGCTTGGTTCTTTCCAAGGACGTTGCCAGGCCCGGGCTTTGGCTGAGAGCATGCTCAGCCCGGGTGACAATGCTAATGAGATCAGTTACGAGCTGGCAGCTGGGAAGGCAGGAGAGCTGGGGGCTCTCCTCCAATCTCTGGGTCCAGGTAAGACATGATTACATTCTCAAGTATCAGATGGAGGTTTCTTATAATAATGGATTTTATTTATATTGGGATGGCAGATATGCCATTCCCGAAGTTACGACTTGATGGGGCATGCCCCATGCCTATACAGAAAGCTTGCCACTTTTCAGGGTTTCTTATGAAACAACCACAATGACCACAGACTCTCAGCCCTTGAAAACAGTAACATCTCTACCTTGTGACCTCATGTAAACACACAGAATTCAGATACAACTTCACACATTCACAATAAAGCCCCAAACCTGGGTTATTTGAGCAATTTTTCCCCGTCTTCCTATTTTTCCTGTTGATTTCATCATCAAAACTGCTCCATGCCCTCAAAAAATAATTTACCCCATTGGATAACATCTGATCTGCCAATAACAACATCTGATCAAAGTAGTCTGATCAAAGTAGCCAAACGCAGGATGCGCAGGCAAAATTATTATGTAGTGTCGCAGTCACCAAGAGGTGACCTAACTGCGCCACAAAATTAATTTCTGTGTCTTTAGTTCTGTGATTAGGGCGACGGCCCTTCCCACTGGAGACCTGTGTTCAAACTCTGTTGGATCCCTACTGTAAAATGTATTTGAGACAAAAACAATGTGCTTTTCGCATATAAGAAAGGCAAAACAACTGAACAACCCTAACTGTTAACTGTTTAAATTATACTTAAACAGAGGTGAAAGTAAGCCGACACGGTCCGGTACTCGCTACCACTAAAGGATTTACCACAGGTAATGTTACGCAGTACCAAAAAAAACTAAAGCAAATGTCAGTTGGAGAAAAGGATTGTCTGGTTAAGATCTTGTTGTTGCATTAATGCAAAAATGGATAACAGCCATACATACAAGCCCTCTACGTAGGGCTGTAACAATATGGAATTTCCCATACCGCGGTGGCAAAGAGAGAGAGGGGGAGGGGAGGGGAGGGGAGGGGAGGGGGGTTTGTTAAAAAAACTGTGCTGTTAGGAACCACTTTATGTAGCCAAATGGCTGCATGACTATGTCATTCCTAGACTGCAAAAATAAATAAACCATTTTACGGTAAAATAGCATACTGGCAGCTGGGGTTACTAGAACTTTACCCTATTATTATTATTTATTTTAAATGTCTGTGAATTCTACGGTCAAATGCCCTATTCGCACTGGACTAGTATTAGTATTACCTGGGGACCTCATATGATTTTTAATAATTGTGGAGGTCGTCTGATCTTAATACCATATGAATTATGTCCATAATTTGTAAAGTACAAATTCCACCACCAATTACCTACCATATTTTGCAAAGAAATCATCTGGTAATATTAGTCGAAATGGCATCTCAGTAATTTGGGGTGATATTTTTTCTCCTGCAAGGATTCCATGTTTTCTCCATGTATTTTTCCTGTATCTTTCCAGGTCGAGAATTATGGATGCTGTGGTATAAATTATTAATGCGAATTTTGAAAACATTTCAGGTGCGGTTCTTAAAGGGTAATTCCATCCAAAAACAACATTAACCTTATTTAACAGATCAAGGAGAAACTAATTAAGTCTCTCTTTATGGCTGGCCAAAAAAAATCTGTTATTTGAATATAAAGTGAAAATGACATATACCGCTACCACAAATGACATGTACCTCTGTGTACTGAGAACGTTGGCTTGCAATAAAAGCAACGAGTGAATCCGCCTGGTCTGTCTTGAGATGCGGTCGCTAAAATATTATATTATTAATGGATAGGTGTCAACCTCTGGAGAGAGCTGCCCTTGTTTTCATGCCTGCAAAACTGTATAAATTCACCAAAAACCGTATAGAAGATTATCTATCGATTATCTATTAAAATCACTAGCCACTAGGGGTGGGACGATTCAATCTCATAACGATTCGATTCGTTTCCGATTCTTTAGGCAAAGGTTCGATGCATCATAATATCTTACGTTTGACCACGATTCGATTAGATTCGATTCGATTAATTTAGATACTTTAAAAAAAGTAATAGGCATGCTAATGTGATTTGATACCGATACATTCAGCAGTAATTAAATATTCAATTAGAACCTTACACCAAGTTCACAGCATTATGTTTATTGTTAAGGCATGCCATACATTTTGCAGCTGTCTGCAGCAAATAATGCAGCAATAAACATGACTAAAGGCCGTGACACACCGCCCGCGATTTAATCGCACGAATAAATCGCACGTTGAAAAATAAAAACGAACTCCTGTATTTTCATAAAATCTTGCACATCCAACGCGAAATGTCCTTTGCGAAAAAGCGGCATTTAATTTATTCGCTTCAAGTTCGTTTTTTGCGAGTTTTCGTTTGCGAAACTTTTTATCTATCCAATCATAACAAGTTTCCATGACTGACGTCACCGCACTACCACAACAAACTTCAACATCAAATATCGCGGACCAAGTGATTTTATATGTGTCACAGAATAGCGTCCTTTTCGACAAGAGACATCGTAGTTACAAAGACAACGATTTGAAGGACAATTTGTGGAAAACCATAGCCGAGCAAATAGGCTATGAAGATGGTGGGTTTATAGCTAAATGGTTGCAATACGCACAACTTGCTATCTGATCAGCTCCCTCAGGTTATTAGCATTGGCTTTAAAGTTGTCTCCAGCTAACCTTTAGGTCTAACGTTAACGTTGATAGCAGTTCATGTAAAGAAGATAACAAGCCAGTGGCGATTACACACAAACATAGCTATTTATTGTTTTACTTTAGGCGAGTTCATGTAGGCTACGCTGTCACCGGCTGGGTTGTTTGCCTTGGTGAAAACAGGATGAAAGCTAGCGAACACTTGTCTGTGTGCGTGTCAAATAAAGTTCCACAAAAATCTTATTCCGACTGCTGTGTGGATTTCCTGATTACTGATAGCCAAGTTATATAAATAACGAGGAAAACAGACGAGGTCTGCCTGTAGCGATCGTTTTGGAGAAAACTCTTCAGACTTCATGAGTTGATACACTGTATAGAAGACTACGACAAATGTATTTTAAATATGTTTGCTGAAATGACGTAATGTATTGTTATGTTGTGGTTAACCCTTTATATTAGTGGAAGAGATCAAGAGGCAGTGGAACACGTATGTCCGTAAAAGGAGGGAAGAGAAGGAGAGCATGTTGTAGACAAAACAAACTTTACATAAGTAAAAACGGACACATAATAAGCCCGGTTCAATATTTTGCCAATGTAATTTAAGCATGCTGTTTTTAACGTTCTGGTAGAGGGAAAAATATATACTTTCGTTCCGTGATGGACCGAACGGATAACCAGGTCGTCATCGCTTGACGAAGAGTGATCCATTTTTATTCGCACGGATTTAAAAAAGCGAAAAAGAACGCGAACTTTTCGTTTTTTCGCATCGTTGCTGGTGTGTCAGGTTTTTTCGCGAAATATTCGCAGACGAATTATTCGCATTTTCGCCTCGCTTATTCGTTACGTCCCCAGTGTGTCACGGCCTTAACAGTGTATTTTCTAAAGTTGCCCTATTTAGGTTATTGTTTTTCAAACAGTGTCAGACATGGTACCCTAATACAGTTCCTTTATTTACAAAATGAAAATGGCAAAATGTATAACAATTACTAAACTGGGGCAAGAAAAATGAAATAGCCTATAGGTTAGTGTCATGCATAGTACTTTCCTAAATCTTAGTACGATCTAGAACTTCGGTGGAGCAAGATGCCCATCCATCCGTAGTTAAAGCTACTCTCGTAGCGTTTTGCAAGGACAGTCGAACAGTTTTCTTCACCTCTTCATACAGAGCAGGTATACATTTTTCACTAAAATATTTTCTGCATGGTATGGTGTATCTAGGTTCCACGACATTCATTAAGTGAATCGGACAGTTAACGTAGTAATAGTTAATTAAACATAAGACATTGGAAATAGTCTTACTATTTTAGTTTGTCTCGAACGTCTACTTGATTTTGAATAGAAAATGGTTTAAATTTAAATATCAGAAAGCACTTTACAATTAACTGTCTGGACACGGTATGTGTATAAAAACTAATAAAAACAATTATACAAAAAAATAGAACTGTTTGGCCATTTCTCCAGGAAACTCAGGGGAAGTGTCAATGACTCCCGAGTTTAGCTTGCTAACGCGCTTGCTGTCCTTCACGTTAATTGTGTATCGTCGGCTCAAATGGTTTATCATGTTTGCGGTGTTGCCTGTGTATCTGATTTCTACTTGGCAGATCTTGCATATTGCAGCGGTTTTGTCAAGTACACCCTCCTTCTTTCTAAACCCGAAATGCTTCCATACCACTGATTTTCTGTTCGGAGCATCGCAAGTTCTGTAAGTTTCTGTCTCTTTTGTCGCACTCAGCGAGCACGCAGCTAGCCATTTCGCTCAGATCTGTCCGTCTCATTGTCGGATTTGTCGCTTGATTCCCGCCTGTCCCGACTTTCAACTCACGCTTACGTGGGGGTTGGAGCAGAAACATGGATTGAAGCTGGTCAAAACAGTTTTAAAAGTAGTCGTGTCTTAGAAATATATATTTTAAATAATTTTTGAATAAATGAATACATGTGCACATTCATTTAAAATGCGATATTAATCGATGCTTATCGATTCGAATCTTACAGATCGATGCAGTTGTATTTACACATTCGGATCGATGCACCGCGATGCACCGGTGCATTGTCCCACCCCTACTAGCCACCAGTTATTTGTCTGATTCAAGTTTATTTAATATATTCCTGTATTTAGCTTTTCACATCATAATGACTGTGTAGCTACAAATTCATTAAGGTGCTCATTTTAAAACAGGCAAACAGACACCCCAAATGACTGACCCCACACTTACAACCAAGTGCAGGAGAGATACATAGATACCACAATTTCCTAAATTATGCAATAGTCGTGTTGTTAAGCACTTTTAATGCAGTTTTGCAATCTTACTAGCCTACATAACAGCTTTGATAGCCTAAATAGGCAATGTTAGCACTAATGTAGCCTACATATGGTTATAACATTAGCTCTCATCTTAATTTGAATAATTTTCTAGTAACAGTTAACATTAAGTTAGACGGGTTATTTTACAATGAAACTTGTCGTAGCTTCGTTAAATTGAGTCATCCACCACATTAATACGTAATACGTAAATATCTAATTTGGGTCAAAATTGCATAAACATTAACATTGTCCAATCATAACCATTTAACTGTTTGCTCAGTTAATTAACGTTAGATAGTTGTTAGGTATCTTATGGGCTACTGTGTCTTCATCGTTCGTTGTCATAAAGTACATGACAGTCTTGATGCTGCTACTTGCTTTCCCCGCAGCCTCAGAAATCGAGAGTAGCTATCGCAGAGAGAGGGAGAAATAAAATGTGATTGCTGCGTTTGAATTAATTATGTTGGAAAACGTTTGAAAACAAAAAACCTATATAGACTAGATTTCTCGTATCATAACCTTATACGCCCGCATATCATATTTTATACGGGCAAACCGTAGCTATGGGTTGACAGTGAGTAGCCTACCAATTTCATGCTTGGACAACACAGGCTAGAGAACACAAGAGCAACGTTGAACTAAGCTAGCAAAATATATGAAAGAACAGGAATTATTCTTTTAAATAAATTGCATATTAAGCCTATATTTTTTGTTGTTTCATTTTTGCTGTTGTATTTCAACTAAAATATATTCCAAATTTGTTTTAAAAATACCAGAAAACGGAGCATTGAACTAACTAGGCCTATTTCATTTTATGAATGTGATTAATTACACACTTATTTTATTTAAAACAAAAGTGTTTGCTCTTTCATGTCTGCATTCAGATCAGTCTCTGCTCATGTTCAATGACTGTTTCCCATATTCCTAAACCAAACATTGGTAAATTTTTCCAAATATCCTTCTATGTTTTTGGAATTACAATGTGAAAATTAAAATGACAAACCAACGGTATTACGTAAATTACATGTGAGAGATTAGTGAATTCCTGTCCAATCAGCGACATCAAATTGGGTATCTTTGAGCTATCCAACTGGGTAGCCCGAGCTGTGCAACTGGGTGGCACGAGCTGTCCAACTGGGTCACGCTCGCTATCCAACTGGATATGCGGTGCCAAGTCTGCGTGGGCTTTTGAACTGTCCGGCCTAACATGTAGTTTGGCCTTCAAAAACCAAAATAAATCTCCTTTTCTAAAACGGCAAACTCAAGCGTATGCTCACACATCTCTTCGTCTATGTTTTGAATAACAGTAATGTCATATTTTATTTGGAACAACTACTTGCAATTGCCACAGTAGCCTACATCCCAACCATTTGTTAATGTCCACACTAGATTTTTCATTTCATTCCATTTTTTGGTAGAACATATAAAGACATGCCTTAGTATAGGCTAGTGTGAGTTTTAGAGTGAGATTTATCACAGTTTTTGAAGGCAAAACTACTTACCCCATTGGAACGCGTTTAACCCATTGAGAAGCTGCAGTTAAAATGTAAATAAAGCTATCAGTGAGGTTGTGCTATGCATGATTATAAATGATGGGAAACAACCTTTCAATAATGTCTGGGTTGAAAATCATTTAAACCTACCTTGATGTAGACTATGCAGCGCACCACTGTCAAGAACACTCGGATGACGGAGTTCTGGGCAGACTGCTTTTTTTCTAGGTAAAAAAACTCTAACTCTCCTCTATAGTCTATGGGCAAAGGAATCCCGACGTACCATTCCAAGCGTTGTGATTGGTTGGTCTGACCTCAATGTTCAGATTGGATATTGACTTGTGACTGTACTAAAACTAAAAGTACTTTCAAACTAAAAGTACATGGTGAACATTTCTTTTTTTCTGTACAATTTCAATTTAATTTGCATTTGCACTTGGGAGAAAAAGGGGCAGGTGCTCGGGCAAAATATAATATTATTATACAATATACACTGCCTGGCCAAAAAAAAAGTCGCCGTTGCACCCGTCATGCATAGTGCACACTGTACAAGTCTCTGGAGGCAGTGTTATGATCTGGGGTTGCTTCAATTGGTCAGGTCTAGGCTCAGCAACGTTATGCAGCAATAAAATGAAGTCAGCTGAGTACCTAAATGTACTGAATGACCAGGTTATCCCATCAATGGGCATATTCCAGGACGACAATGCCAAGATTAATCGGGCTCAAATTGTGAAAGAGTGGTTCAAGGAGCAAGAGGAATCTCTTGTGACCTCCTTGTGACTATTGTTATCAGAATTGTGTATTCCCCCCCCCCCCAAAAAATAAATAAATAAATAAATAAATAAATAAATAAATCCCCAATCATACTGACTGCGCCTAGCGCTTGGATTCGTGTTTGCCTTTTTAGGATTGTTTTAACGCACTTGTTACTAGTTCGGAAATGCACTATGTACGTCGCTCTGGATAAGAGCGTCTGCTAAATGTCTATAATGTAATGTAATGTAATGTAATTTTCACACATGATTTGGCCACCAGAGTCCTGACCTTAACCCCATTGAAAGACTTTACGGAGTGGTTCGACTCTCCCGTCATCAATACCAGATCTCGGCCAAAAATTAATTAACTCTGGACGGAAATAAATGTTCTGACGTTGCATAAGGTTGTCGAAACAATGACACGACAAATACGCGATGTAATCAAAGCTAAAGGCGGTCCAACTAAATATTAGAGTGTGTGACTTTTTTTTTGGGCCAGGCAGTGTATTATAATATTATACAATTATATGAAAAATAGCAAAAAAACTTAATTTCCTCATGGCACAATCTATGTTTTTTCCCATTATTCAGCGACACAGTGTCCCATAAACATGGGTCTTGCATTTCTGAAACACAGACAACTTGACCTTTCCCTTTCTTGAAAGAAATATACAGCGTTTAGTTTTCTGTTGGATGAATGATCAAAAATAGACATTTATTCAACCGTATTGTCTTTTTTACACAGATAATGAGATATAGTGCTTTTGTACTGTTCTCTACAGATGTTAAAATATTAAATCCTAGCGATATACAAATTGCCTCAAGTGAACAGTGCATAAACACTAATTTAGGAAAGTAAGGACTCTTTTCTTTCTGACATTATGTTACTAAACATACTGAAAAAGATGTATTAATTAGATCAGTCTTACCTGTTGCTCTATTGCTTTCTCTTCTGTCCCTGTCTTTCTCTTCTGTAAACTGAGGTTCACCCACCTAACATGATATCAAATATTTATTTTACTTATTTTATTTCTTAACCCCTCCCCCCCATGCCTCCTCAAGAGTTCTTCTTAATCTTGCCAGGCCATCATAGTAAATAATATTTTGATCTTAATTGGCCTGCCTGGTATAATAAAGGGTAAGAAACAATGAAAAGGGTGCATTAACTATACACGCTTGCTAGCTAGCTGCTACAACATAGCTTGTTTCGTAAGGGATGAACCTTATAAACAGCAAGCAATCAAAAAACATACTGATAAACCGACGTCTGTAGTTAAAACTTTGAGGTTCTGCATGGTTTGAAGAAACTGCAAAAAAATCCCGTGCACCGAAAACAGCTGACGATTCGTACCAAAAATCTAAACAGGCACACATATTAGCACATTATATTATTTTAAATAAATTTAGTTTAGCTACAGGCAGACAATGTTCCTACATAATATTGAAAAGACCTACAGGAGGAGCCCAAAAAACTCCTAAAGTGCAATGTGACTTACATAATCACAAGAGCTCACTCATTCATTCAACAAGACGCTTTTCCGTGAGAGCGGTAAAGAACATGCTTTACCATGATGGGTTCTAACTAGAGGGCAGAGACTCCCAATATTTTGGAATCGACTATTTGACTCCAATAGAATTAGGTCACAAACTGTGGTTTTCAAGTCTGTTGTATACATGGGCCATAGGCTATTACAAATTAATCGGCCAATTAGTGGTGTAGGCTACTTGAAAATGGTGAACGTACGCTTCCCAGATTAGCAATTCAATTTGAGCTTTAATTGTGCCCAAAATTACGAATAAATGAGAATAAATCTCCATGCGTGATAACACAAATCAACCAGTGAACATTATGTGCATCACACGTAGCCATATAGGACCCAGATAGCCAAAAAGAGCCGGTTGTAAACTGTGCCAGATCTGTTCGCCAAAGCCACGCAGCCGGCCCAGTGCTGGTTTTTACATTCGCAGAGCCAAAGCCATTGGCCAACGTTATGCAACACGGCCCAAAAGCTGGGCCATGTCGTCTGGCCCGGCATGGCAAACGACTAGCAGACGCACGGTTTTTAATTGTTGTCATTGGCTAATTTTAGCATTCTTCTTTCATTAAAGCTTATAGCCCATAACACTCCACAAGAAAACACAATGTAATAAATAACAAACTTAGGCCTATAGATGTCATGGATGATTGATGGAAATATCTTAAGATACTTAAATTTAATGTTATTTAATTACTAATTTAAGTATAGGCTATGATTTCACACTGCGTGCAGGCATAAAAAAAGCGATGCTGCTGACATCGTAAGTGTCTTAGACCTATATTAAACAGGAAACAACAATCAAGAGTAAAAGATAATGAATTTATTTGTGTTTAGTTCATAATAATAACAAAAATACAATAATAATAATAGCCTAATATTGTATTTATTTTAGCTTCTTGTGAATATGTATGTACAGGCTCTCTCGCTGATGACAGCCACGCGAACACGCAGCTCCAATGCTGCTCCTCAGTAGCCTATTCTCTAACGTTAACCTAATCCTATGCCTTGGTAGCAAGCAGACACAGCTGGGAAAACAGTCTGTGCATCGCAAACAAAGATCTACAGCTTAAATTTATTTGCTGATACATTACCGATTTTTTGTTATCATATTTACTTTTTGCTTGTCCGATCGGACAACTGCAATAGCCATTCCACTTTTTCTATCATAGCTAGTTTGCTTGTCCTGGAAAAGCATGTTGAGCGCTGTCACTCCTTTTCACTTCAAAACATTAGCCTATCTTTTGAGCTTTATTGCCAGTAGCCAGTTCTCCACCGCCCCCCAATCTCTTTCTCTCTCATTTTTTTGTTCTTGTGATTTGCCTATTTTCAGTGTCACTTATACATGTTGTTGAGCTGTGACAATTTGGTGGTTTTAAATTCTAAATTCTCTCTCCCTCTCAAGTGTAGTCAGATGGCTAGCCTTAGCCTACGTTAGATGTTTAGGCTAGGCTACGTAACTTAGATTGAAGCTTGGAAACATGAAAAGCTGTCTAATTCTTCCACATCACCAATGTGCTTTTATAATAGTTCAGCCTTTTACAGAAGTCAATTTTATTTCATCTTCACTTAAAGTGAAATATTTCCACACTGTTAAAGTCGCTATATTGTAGCCTACACAAAGACAGATGATGGCAGCGGAGGTGATGGCAGGCGACGTATGTGTAATAGCCTACAGTGTAGCTACAGGTAGCCTATATAGGCTACAGCGTATCCCCCAAGTTGTCCCACTTAAATGATTCATGAACGCGATCGTTGACACCGAACTGAAGTAAAATAGAATGACTTAAAAAAACGATTCTGATAGGTGTGAGTCAACGGCCCGAGTGTCGACCCCGACCCTGTCGCGAGTCAGAGTCGAGAATCAACTTTTTCGGAGTCGACTCCCCATCCCTACTTGACGGCCCTAGAGACGACCCCGACCCTGTTGCTATCGAGACCCTTGTTGCTAACCTAGCCCACATGTAATCAAGACATAACTCGAATTTGATTAGCTCGTAACTGCAACATAATCAGATTTTTGTTTCAGTTGGGTACCAGCATGCAAAGGTTTGCGAACTCGTCATGCTGGCTCAGTAACAGTTCAGTGAAAACTGACAGATGAGTAAAAACACTTTGCTTTGTCAGATGGTGACATGGACGCCTTACTCGAAAAATTCAGATCAGAAAAGAATGCACATTTGCCGCTGTCCAGCAGCCTGGAGCCCTCAAAGGACAACTCCAAAGCTACTTGTTCAGGTAAGACACACACAGCGCTTCAGCCCATATTATCAAACACATTTCGGGTTCATAACAACCAACGCTAGAGATCCACTGGTTTGTAAAATGGCAGCTCAAACTAGTCAAATATTAGTACTTCAGAAAAGTTAAATATACAGTACACTGAAATGATCATACCCAGCAAATACATATTATATGTGAGTTTTTTTCATATGATTACTGTATACTCAAATATAGAAATATATTTGTTGTGTTCATTATTAGTATTCAGTCCTAAAAGCATAAATAAAGGGTGGCACAGTGGTGTAGTGGTTAGCATTGTCACCTCACAGCAAGAAGGTACCGAGTTCAAATCCTGGTCAAGGACCTTTCTGTCTGCATGGGTTTCCTCTGGGTACTCCGGTTTCCTCCCACAGTCCACAGCCCAAAGGTTAGACTAATTGGAGACTCAAAACCACCTAGGTGCGTGAGTGTGTGAGTGAATGGTGTGTGTGCCCTGCGATGGACTGACGACCTGTCCAGGGTGTATTCTTGCCTCTCGCCCAATGCATCCAGCCCCGCTGGGACCCTGACCAGGAATAAGCGGGTGGATGGATGGAAAACATAAATAAAGCCCGTAGATCCCTTAACCCCAAGGAGCAAAAGCAAACTAGAGATGCATTGGCAGTTTCCTTCTTTATGATTCCTAATGCTGGCTGTATATCGCATATCTCTACGCAGCGTTCAAGACGACATGGCATGAGATCCGGCCTGTCCAGCTGGCAGTAGCCAGAAAGCTGCTGTCCCATGTGTGCGCAATTGCTGACTCCAGCACCCAGAACCTGGACCTAGGCTCCTTCGACAAGGTGGAGTTCCGCATCTTTACCCCACCTTCTGAGGCCACATTTCAGCAGATCGTCTTGCACCTGTGGAACTCAGGTGGGCTCTTCACAACTCGACCAATCACTAGCCTCTGTGGTGACATGTTTACTATGGCCCCCTGGACGGATGGAAATGGAAGTAACATTCTGTAATTTCAACATTCTGACGTTTAATTTTTCCACTCTGTGTGCATAGTGTAGGCATCTCAATAAAACTTCTTTCTCCCCTGCCTCTCTTCACTACCTGCTTGTGTTGCAGTGGCAGATCAGCCCTACAGTCAGATTGTATTATGTAAATTGAAAATAGCATAATGTCATTTGGCTTATAAAATATATCAGTTTAACATTTAACGTTATGTTAAAAATGTTGGGTAACATATTTCTCATCTTTTTCACAGAAGTTAGTAACATTTGTGACTGTTTTTATTGACTTTGTTTTATTTTTGGTAATGTTAGTATAATAGTAGTAGGCTAAAAAAAAAAACACTGTTAATCAAGCTAGAAGCTAGTTCGCTGGTTGGCACACAGCAACATTGATTGTTAGTTTGTTTTTGTGCTGAAAGACAGCTTTTCTTTGATATTATGTTAATAAAGAATGCCTGCCATTCATACATTTCTTGTTCCAGTTGTGTGAATATAGAATGGAATAGATGCTACTCTTACAAGTAGGTTGCATTGTATTTTGTGTGTTGCTGCAATGTACGAATTGTTCTTCAACATTACCACACAATGCTGTAGTGCCCCTTGGTGTTCATCGTCTGTAATCATGCTCTGTTGCAGGCATATTGAGGGAGCTGTGTCTGGATAAAGAATGCCTGTCTCAGAAAGAGGCTGAGCAGTATGTAGTTAAGCTGGATCCAGATGCCCAGGGAAAAATCAACGAGTTCATTCAAAGTTCTAAGAGGAACCCCTACACACTGTTCATCCTGGTGCATGACCACGCCCACTGGGACATTAGCAGGTAGGGGGTGGGGGGTGGGGGTATTTTCTAAAATAAAATGTTTCATTTATGAACATTTTGAAGATTTTTTTTTTCTCCAAAGCCCAAGATGACATTTGAGATGCTTTCATATAAAGCTAAAGTATAGGCCAGGGGTAGGCAACCCTGGTCCTGGAGAGCCGCAGGGTCTGCTGGTTTTTGTTGTTACTCGCCATTTAATTGATCAATTAAAGCAGTTGATTACACAGTTAACTCACCTCACCTGGTTTCTTTGGTCAAAGTAGTTGCTGTATTTAAGGTGAAAACAAAAACCAGCATACCCTGTGGCTCTCCAGGACCAGGGTTGCCTACCCCTGGTATAGGCTAATCAGTACATTACTGGGTAAGATAGTTTTATTACATTTTAAACCCACCTCCACCCCCTTATCTTATAGGAGAGCAACTTTATTTATGCCCAATAAAAACAAATCATTATCTAATCTTATATGGAAACAAATATATTAAAGATGAGCTATATTCCTTCATCATTTCAGTCTCTTTGTGCGATTTTATATTTACATGTGAAATTATGTCACTGTAACTGGCTCATCATTTCATTTATATTTTAGCCATACTCCCCCTCTTTTTTATGCCTGAGATGCCGGGGGCTTGCCTCTATTAACGGCAGCCATTTCGCCATGTGAGTGATAGAGAACGTAAGAGAGAGGGAGAGACAGATATGATAGTGTATTTTAATATATGTGAAGTATTCCAAAGTTTGAGGAAAGTAGGGCTGACTATAGCCAACACGCAGCAGTAGGCTAGCTAACACACACACGGGCGCGCACACACACGTGCAGCCAGCTAATACAATGGTGCAGATGTTTTGCAGAATCGCAGCTATAACTAGGCTAGATGCAACATGTAATCAATCTATTTAAAATCAAATCTCCCAGACGGAGACTCTCGCCACTATCCTGAACTCACTGAGTAAGCTAGGCTAGTGAATATTATATCCTAAGCAATGCGTAACAGTTACAGTTATCAAGAAGAGACAGCATAGATTTATCAAAGAAACTGACCTCGCTCTCACTGAGTCTCCATATTTTATATAGCCAAACCACCCAATCAGATATTAGAGAAATATATTATTTCGATGTGGCATTTTTATCATTCACCGAATCGTCTGTAGCTCTAATAACCTATTGTCGAATTAATTTTTTTCTGGATTTGGCTTTGGGGGGGCAGGCTGAGCATTTGGGGGAGCATTAAATGTTATGCTGACTGCAACATCATCCAGCATGACCGATTTGGTTTAATTGACTTGGTGTTATACTGTGATGATTAAGTGTTCCCTTCATTTTTTTGAGCAGTGTAGTTACTCTTGTATTCTGTAACACAATTTGCTTCATGATTAAGGATGTATTTATTCTTACTGCTCATGATGTATGTATCCACAAATTCTCTTTTGTGTATTTTGAGCATTAGGCCAGTTTATTAGGCCAGATTGGGCCAGTTTATTAGCCCGCATTGTTATGCAATCATGCAGAATGTTCAGTTAAGGATATTCCAAAAAAAAACAGTACATGTCTTGCTACAATGACAGCCGTCTTCTTATCGATTGCTTGCCTTTTAATACCTGCTTTCCATTAGTACTAAAATGCACACGCAAATACGTTTTCCAAACTTGCTTTAGGGCTTAGTAAATCACTTTACACTTGCTTAATCTATTTGCCTGTCCTCCTCCCACAATTTAGCAAAATAACGTAGGGACGCCCAATTTTGCATATTCATTCAGGCTAGAAAAACGCAAAAAAGAAAAATCCATGTATCTTTCAAATTCAACTCTTTGCATCTGGTTAGTAACATTTTTACACATGATCTTGTACATGCAAGCCTTTCGTAAAATCACCCCTATTAGTATGAATTAGGCTTTTTGAGAGAAGAGCCTAATTCATACTCTTCAAAGTTTTTACTTAAAACATAGTTTTTTGTTATTAATAAATGTAAATAAAATTTTCACATGAAATCAAATCTATTGAATTTAGGATAAAATCTGTAAATACAAATGTTTTATGAATGAAGCCCCTGCCCTTTACACTAACACTAAGTGGGATTGAAGGGAAGAGTCAGAGTGTCATATGACCACAGTCCATTGTTATTACATCATATGTGGTGCTGCTGAGTGATGTAATTGCTATTGTCCTTTTTTACGATCCATCAGGGCATTCCATGGGGCGGAACCTTGTTCTGGGGTAGTGGACAGCCTGCTAAACTGCCCTGAGGTTTGGGATGCCCCAAACATCCTCACACTCCACGTCACCTCATGCCCCTATGCTCTGCAGACACAGTGCACCCGCATCAGCCCTTACAATGAGATCCACTGGCCTTCTGCATCCACCATTGTAAGTATTGTCATTTGCTGATAATGCACACTTGGTTGGATATAAATGGGAATGTTTATCCAATCAATAAGATGCAATCATTATTCATAAACTATTAGATTGTAAGTTAGTAATCTCAACAAAAACCGTTTTCAGCGTACAAAAATGGTTACTCACGCATAGCCTACAAAGCACCAGGGAAAACCCTCTCACATTCACTATAAGTTCTCACAAATACTACTGAAAACCCTCTCACATTCACACAAAGCATTCACACATGCACTATAAGTTCTCACACATACTACTGAAAACCCTCATGTGTCAGTGAGAGCTTCACTTGTGGATATGTGAGCTCTGTGTGCATATGAGAAGATTTAGGGTGCGTGTGCAAGCATTTACATGTTATGTACAAGCTTTTTTCAGTGTGTGAGAGCTTCACTAGTACCATTGTACGTGTATATGCGAGGCAATTATGAATTTTGGCCTAACCGCCCCTTCATATAATAGTTCTCATCATTGATTCCACATGGGGTAGAAAGAAGAAGAACAAATATATAATGAAACTTAAATGTACACATAAATGACAAGAAACATGAAAGATTCAGAGACTTATTTAACCCATAATAATCCATATTCTTGGAGCGGATCACGGTTTTGTGTTGAGTAATTCAAAGTTTCAGGGCTTTCTTATTGTGACCCATGTAAGTATTAGAGCATAGGCTATACATTTCAACATGTATATTACATGGCTATAATTTTTTCGTGAAAATAAATACTGCAGAGAGGGTGAACGCGAGTGTGGATAGGTGATTACTAAGACCAGATATTTGTTGTGGAATCTAAAAGATGAGTCAAGAAAACATGATGGAGTTTTCCCTGCATACATGGTAAAAAATGTAAAAGTGGGTAATAACGTCCCAGTGAGCAAAAGCCAGAATCTAGACATATAGAAGGGTGGAAATCTTGAAAGACGTTTTGACATAGACGGCTAGGTTAACCCCAGGCTTAAATATAATTGTCTCAACATTGTGTCACTTCTCTAATCACATTCCCACCATTGTTGAATTACTCATTTGAGACATAGCTCACTTTTCGAAGCACACCATAGCTTTTGCAAAGCAGAAGGATGACCGTGAAAGCATACAATCACTTTGTGTGACCGATTTTAGGTGGACTGGGAGTCAATCGGGAGCCAACTTCAGTGTTGTAATGCTATAGGCGTTTCACCGACTTTTCAACACGAAAATGTTCGGTGGGGTTAGTCTCTCTCCTCTTCCAGATGAGTACCCTAGCTATTAAAAATTTTAAATATGAATCATCATACTAATTAATGCATAGCCTTCGCAATTGTATGGAAATTGCATGAGCAAACGACCAAATACAACCGACTGAAATGCGAAGACTTGACAGTGTCCTGCTAGGTGGAAATTACCAACTGAGTGAGCTGCACTCTGTGTGTAACTGTGTTTGTTTTGTTTGTGACTGCATATAAGTGTATGCTCCTCCATATACCTGACACAGTGTGTAATTGTGTTGTTGTGTGCCTGTGTGTGTGCGAGACTTTGTGTGTAACTGTTGTGTTTCTGCTTATGTACAGGACATGGATATGTACCAAGAGAAGACCAAATACTTTGGGGTGTCAGAGTTTTTGGAAGCAACCCATGTAGGGAATGGGCAATCCCTACTCCGATATGATGGCTCCTTTGAGAGCATGGCCACAGCATTAGGGGAGAGGTGACTATCTTTATTCCATTTCTGGTCTGGTTCCTAACATATTGTGTTAATGCTGTGTATTTTCTTAATAACTACAGGAAAAAATGTTAACTGAATGCTTATTTGTTACTAATGTTGATCACACTCTACTCGATGACTCCACTGCAGGACATTTGGGGTTGTTAGTACCCAGCTAGCCATGTTTTGAAAATGTTTTCTTATGATTTTGAGGTTTTGTGGATGTATTGTTGAAAAGTATTGGTAATCATAAGAAAAAAAGAAACATTGTAAAAACATTGCTACAACATCATGATTTACCATATTCTATGTAACAATTCACAAGGTTTCAATACGCATTTTGTGTTAGGGCAGTTTTATCAAACAGCTCAGCACCAACCTTAAATTGTATTAATATAGTGCATTTTGCAAATAATTTGTCACTTCACAGAACCCTGGCCAGTTTCTGCTCATTTTAAAGCAAAAGGTCCACCAGTATCACTCAAATTGATGTGCATACACATTTTATATTTCCAAATAAAGTTCATTCATTGAAAACCTGCAAGGGAAGATTAGGTTAAAAATCCATATTACTGCCATTTCAGTGCCGCTGCAGTTGAATGAAACTCTGAGAACAAGTAGAACTCAGAGAAATGTGATGCAGGACGTTTTCCACATATACAGTTAAATGCAAAAATATTGGGACAGTGACACAATATTTATTGTTTTGGCTCTATACTCCAGCACCTTGGATTTGAAATAAAACAGTGGCTATGGTTACATGCAGCATAATAATCCATTAATCCATTAATTCACGCCACTCCCATTGAAATTCCTAAAAATGCAGAAAGCTACGAAAAGACAAAACTGGACTTTTGAGGAGACCTGAGGTGTTTTATTCACAAATAAAAGAAAAATAAAAGTTGACACTGCGCAAGTCAAAAGTTAGTTTGCGAGATCAAACTGTATGCTAAGATTCAAATTTATAGCATCCCGGCTTGAGCCATTTATGCCTCACCTTATTCATCACAATCAAACGAGTTTTATTAAATCTAGATTTTCTTCGGATAATGTTTGCCGTCTCCTCCATAATTCAGAATCCGCTGCCCGATCTGAATGCCTTAATGCTATCCTGTCATTAATAATGCCTGGCATTTATATAGCGCCTTTCTAGATACTTTACAATGGTGAGGGGGAAACTCGCCTCAACCACCACCAATGTGATAAAAGTTCCAGTAGTAAATAATCTTTAATTTATTCAACCATTGAGGAAACAAGCTTATACAACTATAATACAATTATGAAGGACATAGAAATTGACTTGAAGAGATGTGCAATATAGTTAACTAACTTCAGTCCAGGCTCTCTATCATCAAAATGACTGTACTCCCCTGCATTCATTTTATTAGCTCCATGATTATTAGCTCCAATTAGCTCTCCCAAATGGGTACTGGAAAAAAATGTATCCACTCTATTACCAATATATTTGTGGAATAACAAAAAACCTCGTATTGGAGCCTTCATATTATATAGAAATAAATCCTTTGGAGATATGAACTTACCAAACTTTGAATGGTACTCTTGGTGCTTTGTCCTGCGCCCATTAATTACATGGCTGGATCCAGTCTTATGTTTCTTGGCATCCTATTGAGAGGGCGTTGGCTTACCCAGATAATCTGTCACATTTATTATTTTCCAATATTACGTTAAAATTGGTCAAAAAGAAGTTTGGCTCTTTGATCGACCATCTACTATGTACATGGCAGAAGATCCAGAAAATTGTTTAAATTACTGGGTTTTTTTCATTCCCCAATTTTTTATAATTACTCCCTTTTAATTGATGGTAAACCAATTATATTTCCACAATGGAGTCACAAAGGCATCCATACATTTGGTGATATTTGTGGGCAACATGGGCTTTGTGAGTTCCAAGACTTACAGCACTCATTTAATCCTCCAGGGGCCTCATTCATAAATTCATCTTGGAATTAATCCTAAATGTGAGCGTATGATCGTTTCCTAAAACGTTTCTACGACTGATTTATAAAATGTTTATACACACAAATAAATGTTCTTATGCATGACCTATTTATAAATCAGAAATCATCCTAAAAGTCATGCGCACGTGAACGAGCTTGTCAGCTCCACCCATTGAACGCCCTCCAATAGCCATTTCACATCTTTTTCTTTCGGTTTTAATAGTTTACAGAAATGTTAATGTTATTATTTCAGTATTGCATAGCCTAATATTTGTTTTATTGTTTTTATTTCAATGGAGTTGTCACTGACAGCCATCAGTACAAGCCTCCTGCTTTTTGTGTATCAACTATTATTAGCTACATGATGTTTGTTTAAACCATACACGTATCGATAATAATAAAAATAATAGTAATAATAAAAAAATATTATTATTATTAGGATGTTGTATTTTTTATAATGGTTTGCACGCATGATAATGTTCAGAGCAAGAGCTGCAGTCATAGGCATATGCTTTATTTCAACTTCGGGGAGACACACTGCTGGGCCACCTAGTCTCGCATAGTCAAACGTCAAGTCTCACAAGCATACAGGCTACTAGCTAATCGGGACCAATTCATATGAAAGTATTGGCAGTGACATGTCTTCCTCTCTCCTCCCAAACCTACGTGTATAGCCTAGTTAACAGCCCACAATATTGTGTCTCACAGTCTCACACAAATAAATTTTATGCATGCGTGTCAAATATGTCCATTTATGAAGGGATTGGTGAAATATTCTCACGTCTGGAAAAAAAAAAGGTCGTGCGTCTCCTATGGATTTGGCGTACGCATAAGGACGTTTTCATGTCAGTTTCAAGTTTTATAAATCTCAATTTGTACATCGATTTTCACATAAGATCAAATCTAGTGAATTTATGATCAAATCTGTGTGTATGACCGTTTTATACATGAGGCCCCAGGTTATTTGTTTTTTCCAGGACACAGAGCGGGTGGGCCTAAATGCCTGAATGTAGGTAACTGACTGGCTGAGTGGCTGCATGGCTGCCTGTTTCCCGTTGTTGAAAAGCATATGCGCAAATTGTGATTGGTGAAATTCATGCGCAAAATTTCAAGTAATTACGGTAAAACGTTTGCTGTCTAACCCTGCTTGAGTTTATAGTGGGAGGTCGCATATCGGAGGTGGTAAATGCGGCGTTCGAGCTGCACAACTGGGGACATAGCTAAAACAGCTAACTACAACCATAACGTTTTAACTTTTAATTAGGGGTGTGCCCCAAGCCCCGTGTTATATGGGCTCCGGTTCTAAATGATTAAAGACCTGAGTATCGATATGCTCCGACATCCGGTTCTGCTATTGCTATTGGAGAAATTAAGGAGATAGATTTCATGTTAATTTAAGCTACATAAACGCCACAAGCATTATCTTGCGGCTTTTATCTATCCGACCCTGTTTATAACTGGCAAAGATGCATTTTCTTTTCACTATTCCCGAGTCCCAAGTCTTTCCAAACATCTAGCGAAAGTAGTCTACATCACATACTGTAGAGATGCGGTGTTTTCGATTCCCTTGTTCGCAGTTCATCTCTCACTGGCCTATCCACTGCAGGTAGGCTATGCTATACCAGAGCCGTTGGCCCTCAGTGTTAGATACCTAATACAACAAGGACACACATATTTTTTTGTGAGAGACTTACCCATGTCCTCTGGAAATATCCACAATCATTTTACATTTGAATTCACAAATCGGATATGATCAAACGGAAAACGAAAGTTGCGCAATGGTACTTTTGTCGCTACCGATCGGAACGATAGTAGGCTAGGCTACATAGCAGTCAACTAGCCTATCGTTTGTCATAAAGGACCATAAACAGCTAAGTAGGCTGCATATGTGCAGTAAGTAGGCCTATAAGGCTTGCTTTTCAGCTCTGAATGTTGGGTGCAAACAGATCCGTAGAAACTTGTTTTGTTGATGAATACCTTTTTTAATTTTTTAATTAAATTGATACACAATCAATGAATGCCCTTTTAATGTCATACAGAATAGGAATAGGGGCGGCACCAATGTGCATCATTTCGTAAGCGGACAGACTAAATAAAACCATTACGATGCAATAAATATAATTTTATTAACACAAATACAATTGCACACCTTTTATTTGTTTTTATTTGATGGGGAATGATCGTGATTTGTAAATCAGTTTTGAGGTCTAGGCCAGTGGTTCTCATCCCTGGTCCTGAAGTATCCGTTTAGGCCTATGCTGGTGTTCGTTTCAACCACAATTGCAATACCAGAATTTTAACAAGCTGTTAATTTTTTTAAATTAGGTGTTTGTAATGTTTCTAGGGATTATTTACTCTCTAGCTATCAGCTATTGCTAACACAATGTTGCTTAAGAGGGTAATTAATTCCTTTAATCCCTGCATGTCTATTAATAATTTTTATTTGACATTTTCCCAGTCCGTAATATTTTTTGCACTGTGGAAATTAGAGGGACCTAATGTTAACTAGGTTTCGATATACTTCAATGAGTAACTTCTCCCTCTTTTCTGCTCAAGAAGTCATAGCGCAGGGAATAATGGTATGTCAATGACTTTTCTTTTGCTGTGAATATTGTTTATTTTATAGTAAATTGTTTATCTTATTTATTTTACCATTACCATTATCATAACATAATAGTGATATATTCAAAACATTGCTGTTGTATGCTTTTGCTACTGACAGTTTAGAGAATAAAGCAATGATAATTCCCTTCTTAATTTGTCCTTTCTATTCTTAAAAATTAACAAAAAGAACCAATAAGAGTACCGTTAAAGTACCAGATCGATAAGCAGTATCGTTAAGAGTAGTTGTATCATTCAAATCTTAACGATACCCATCCCTACTTTTAATTGTATATGTTTATCATTCAGTATCAGTATGGTGACCGATACAAAAGCATGTCATGATGAAAAACAAAAGTTGAAGTGCTTTAAAAGCAAAAATTATTTAAAAGCAATGTTTGTGGACACCTGTAGATATGTTTAAAGATACAGGTCAATTGGCTGAAACGTATAATCTTTCTCGTAGCTAGGCGTTAGTGCCCAGTGAATAGGCCTATTGTTTCACCAGCGGGAGAGGGGATACTTTTAAATCTCCTATTCATTGAATTAATGATATAATTCGTTTTCATACCTTGTTAAAGTAATTGTGTAGGCCTATTCCGCATAGGCTATGTTGTGTAGACTGTTATTAATGTGTTTACCCAGCAGATGGCAGTAAAAGACTTGTAAAAACGGAAAACACTGGGGAAACGAAACAAAATTATTAATGGTGAAAACACTGGGGAAACGACCCCGGGGCGCAACCGACTCTGATCTCCCTAGCCTAGTCATGAAGCAACATAGCCTACAGATCAAAACAAATGGACATTTACACAATTTTTTAGAAATTATATTTAAATTCACCATTGGTAGGCTAATAAGTAGGCTAACTTTATTCGCACAGTCTCTGGAGCTTTCCTGATCTCAATCAGGGTGGGAAATTAGCACCTGCCACCCGTCAAATGCGGGTAGATTTCAGAATTGTTGGCTAAATGTATCAAACCTACCCATCACAGTGGCATGTAGCAAAGTGGATACAAGAGGGAAAAAAAACTTCCGATTTTTTTCTCTGATTGGCTAAATATGAGACGTTTAGAATTTCTCTGATTGGCTAAAAAGCGCCTGTTAGAATATCCCGAGGCGAGTTCATCTTACAGTGGACCTGGTTTGCGTTTGATTTACCATAAATCAATTCTAGCAAGACGACCAGCGTCGCACATAGGGGTGGGAATCGAGAGGAACCGTTAGGAACCGGTTCCAACTTGTCCGATTCCTCTGAATCGTTTGCCTTCGAGCTTATCAATTCTCTCATCGATTCCAGCATGTATTCCCGACAGCTACGCATAGCAACAAAACAAAAAAAGTGTGCCGTCCTTTTTCATTCAGTCAACGCATGCTGGCAGGCAGAATCTAAAATTATAACATGAAAACACATTTTTATAAACGTAATTAAAAAAAAAAACGAATTTAAGCTACTGTCGTTTAAAAATCAATAGAAAATGTGTTCGCGTAAGCTTTTGTTATCCATCTTCGGAAATGATCAACTATTCAACAGATTTGTGGAGTGTGTGGACTTCCCTCAGGAGCCTATAAGGCTATAACCAACTACAAGTATAAAACTACAGTGTTTCGATTGGCGGTAGACTAATCTGACAATGATTGCCTGCTTAGTCACGCACAGATGTATCCTAGATTTGGAAAGCGAATAACTAACCTAGATTAGCTAAATGATAATCTTCAATCTTTGTCATCTTCAGCTAATAAGAGGAGCCAGCTTGCCTCCTAAAAAATGGTCAGGTAACGTTAAAGATCTCGTTTTTCTTCCATGTAAATGTATAGGCTAAATTAGATGGTGACAGTTTAAACTGTTCTGATAATACAGAACCCAATGCAAACGTTACGGTGCAGCTTTATGAAATACGCCTAGGAGCGTAACTAACTCATAAGTAAAGTTTGCGATCTTCATTACAAAATGAAACTCCTAAATATCCCAATCACAAAGCAGCGGTTAAACAATATTTTAGCCATCTTTTTTGAGATAACGTTAAACTGATCATTTATCCTCTCTTCTCGCGTCTTTTTTCTTTATTTTCTTTCATGTCTGATATTTTTAAGCACTCGTATTGATCAAGCCAATTACAATTATCATTTACAGAATTATACAATTCTGACTGTTTTATTGGATGCTCTTGCCACTTGTGCAGGCATACATATAGCAGATAAATATTTTTCATGATATGACTAAGAAATATGAATGAAAAACAAATGCTTTATACTTTATAAATATTATGTAATTGAATCCATTTTAGATGACCACCCGTAGTAATAGTAATAGTTGGTCCTTTCATAGCATGGGAGCAAATAATATTTAAGGAATCGATAAAGAATCGGATCGATAAGCAGAATCGATAATGGCATCGGTATCAATAAAATCTAACGATTCCGATCCCTAGTCGCACAGTAAAACAAACTGACCAATACGCTCTAAGGTAAAAGTGATATCTCCAGACAGCTCGCTCTAACGTTGCTGGCATTTGTCCGTTCAGAAAAACAGCAAACGTTAGCTAACGTATCGTATTAGATAATAGATCATTTAATAACTATTTATCTGACAGAAGAAGAAGACAGAAAAAGATGTCAGGGAATGATACCAGAGGCCACTGAGTTGGATAATTTTTTCCACTGAGTAACCGCATAAGGTAGAGTAGCTTACTGTGTGGTTTATTTTGCCAAACTATCTTTAGGAAACAACCTGTCATTGTAATTTTCTAACATTATAATAGAATAACAACAATAGTTTGCTTGATCTGCGATGTGTCCCTACTGAGAACAGTGACAGACGTGGCATTATTTCCCCCTCGCTGGCCCCGCCCCTAAACTATGACTGAATCTATGACCCCGCCCACCACTGTCAAAAAGAAAAAATTGTTGTGCAAGCAGAAAAGAGAACCGTGAGCAAGAAAGAGAAACGCGAGCAGTATCTCTGCTCAGATAACAGTTTTGTGCGCTCGTAAGCCTGTATTTCTCCTCAAAGGCCACAATATTGCACTCAAATATGGACTTTACTCGCGCGCGAGTTGTGTAAAAACACACGGCAAAACAATTTGCATGCACAGTTTCAGGCTGTGCACACGGCTCTCGGGTTCATTCCAATAGCTTAGGCTATACTTCACTCCTTGCATCCTTTCCTCGCTCCTTAGCTCCATCCAACGGAGGACGTGAGGAAGAGATGGGGAATGAGATACGAGAACAGCTTTATCACCTGTCAGTGTTCTTGTAACGAATTGTTCTATTGTTGTCTCGGATGTACTGTTTGATTGGACGCTTTGTCTCAAGACATTAAATATGTAGGCTATGATAAATGATGCAAAATAGCCTAAATTGCTGCGGTAAAACACAGCAAATGCACAAATAGATTGAAATGACGTTATTATTTCTCAGTCATAGATTACGAGAATGAGGGAACAACAGCTTTTGAAACCAAGGCAACTTGCGTGTTCAGGTTTGAGCTGTTGCAGTTGATGTGCCACGATTGTACAGTCAACTATTTTTTAGTTAGGCTATTTGCCAGAGCCATTCAACTATATGAACATAAGATAAAACATGACGTATTGCATCGGCTACATATGGCAAAATTAAATATTATTTTGAAAGGACCGGGGTTATCGTTAAGCGTTTAAGGTTGTGTTTCTTATGCAATAACAAACAAACTGAATGATATGGGAAACAAAAATAGGAAAAACAGAAATAGGCTATTATGCTTATGTGCTTAACTAAGTTAATTTGTTTTGCCTGTGGCTGAATTATTTTTAGGGCACCCCCTGGTAAATAATAAACCCGACGCCTATTGGAATTGTACTGACGTTTTGACCTTTCGGTAGAAAACAAAGGGAGGAAAGAATAACGAGCGCCATGGAGTAATTTGACAACTACGTTCTCACTTTACCACAAACACATTAATGTGAAATTACTTCATATATTGACCAGTCTGATATAGTTTTGTTAAATGAAAGTTGCTATGTAGGCCTACTTAGACCTAAGTTAGAATGACGAGTCAATGAAATCACAGGAAGTGCTCTCAGCAAGCTGAGAATTTGGCTACACTAGGCTACTATGACAAGTGAAATTTAAAAATTTAGTTAGCCTATTGGTTAAATTTATGGTTTTGATAAAGTAGGCTATCTAAGGTAGCCTGTCAATCTTACTACGGAATTACGTCAGTAGCCTAGCCAACCCTGAACCCCACATAAAGCAACTGGTAACCTAGAGTCGGGCCACATAACTCTTCCAAGAATCATGCCGTAATTCAAGGTTGAAATGTGGCATTTCTTCAAACGAAAAAACCAAGAAAGTCATAGCTAGCCTAAATATAGAGTAATGTAGGGTATAGCCTACAGTAATTTCATTAAAAAAAAAACATGATTGTGTTATTTGAAATAAAGATGCTGCATTCCAATGTGTCATGATCAGCTAAAACAAAGCAAATGTAGGCCTATTATTTTTGCAACAGTAACCTGCATGGAGTTTAAAATTCAGTTTTAAAGTGTGTCTGGGCCTTATTTGTTACACAAGATATCGGCGGTCTTATAGTGCTAATGACATTTATTGTAAAATTCAAGAAGCAGGGGAAATAATCCTGCTGGACCACCTCGACAGAAACTCCTCCGAACGGAAGTGAGAGGCTGATCCTTTGCTTGTCGTTCCTGAAGACAATTACCATCTTGCACAAACAACTGCAACACTCGGTTAAAATCTGGAGAATTATCAAATAAAACGTGATGAGACTCTTCTGTCGTGGCATCCTGAACCAAGTTTGATATGTGCTCTACAAGGAAGCATTTATGTTCACACCCATATATGCGATTTCATTGGACATTGATCGTCTGGGTTCCAGTCTATGCAAAACATGTGTATGCAATTCATGTTCTTGATATCAATAATTGAATTTGAACTAGTTCAAATGGTTATTCTTGATATCAAGAATTGTATTTAAACTAATTAAATTAAGACTTCTTGATATCAAGAATTGTATTTTAACTCGTTCAAATTGGATAAGCTCATTTGAACTAGTTAAAATAAAATTCTTGATATCAAGAATAACAATTTAAACTAGTTCAAATTAAATTCTTGATATCAAAAATGAAAGGCCCCATTGAAATGAATAGGAAAACCACTTGAATTATAACTAGTTCAAATGTAATTCTTGATATCAAGAATTCAAATTATGACTAGTTCAAATGTAATTCTTGATATTCGGCAGCCTACGTAATGGAGATATCCTTGACTTCATTATAGAAAGCCTATCTAAGAAGGTTTTTTTTTTTACTATAGTCAGATAGTAATATCGCTATTAGTCAGATTGTAATTGCAGATATCTTTAATTATTATCTGACTGGTCACATTATAATTGTAGTTACGACTTGTCAAAATGAATTTCTAGATAGGCTATCTAAAATGTAGCCTAATTATAAGCCATGAAATCCCCAAGTGAAACTCGGGGAGCCTCCCAATACTCGAAAAATGCTTATAGCCTATGTAAAAAGCCCTTGCCACGCGCACTGTGCCTTTTCTGACTGTACCCCAATATTCTTCACTCCCCACCTCCTTTTCTCCATTCCTCTCCGCCCGAAATATACAAAACTGCTTGTAGCTTACGTGTACAAATAGGCCATAGTTGTATGTAGCATACAGTATACATCTAACATTGCAGTTCGCTAAATTATAGACCATAGCCTATGTAGCCTAGCTATCAACATACTTTACATTTAAAATAGCCAGAAAATTATAGGCTACGCATGAATCC